>LPNX010522971.1:0-78426 GCA_001517045.1 Pseudotsuga menziesii | reverse complement strand
GCAATTGGATTATGGCCAATATATCAAACAAATCATCATGATCATATGCAGTGGCGTCTTTGACCTTGTATACCAGGATAAAACATCAAGGTAACATCATAATCGATGGGATCATGCCCATAAGTGTTAGGTCTAAAATTTGGGATATTACATTCACCAAAAACTACAGGTCTTTCCTGCTCTCAATGCAAATTTTCTCCATCGAATTATAAAGGAGAAAGGGGCTGCAACTCTCGATAAGTTCCGACCCATCTCTCTTTGCAACATAATTTATAATATCATTACCAAAGTTATAGCCAATGGGATAAAAACCATCTTACTTCTTCTCATATCCTCTATGCCAATATTTGGTGTAATTGGATAACTAAAAATACCACTCCTTGGGCGCTATTTTGGAACAAAAAATATGCACAAGACAACCACGTTTATCCGTTATGACATAGACCCACCATGATCGCTAATTTGGAGAGAAGCTAAATGTCAACGATATTTAGTCCAACAACATAGCTTATGGGAAATTAGAAATTGAACCCATGACAATTTCTGGCATGACTCCTGGCAGCAGTTACCCAAATTATTGAATTTATTTAATTCGTAGGATCATCAAAACATCATGCATAGGATTGAGAGTTCAACAATCAAATATTTTTATAAGGACACTACTTAAAACCATTTCTACATATGGAAAGAACTCACCGAGTGGGGGATAATGGAGAATAACACACCTATGGATGCCATATGGATAGAACTTCACAAGAGACAGATAAAAGTTTGAGAGGAAGAAGACATAATTATATGGGGACATAACACTAAAGGAACCTTCACTACCAAAGAATCCTACTTACTCCATTATTGTAGGAAAATGGAACCTCCTAACCCCCTCGAGAGGAAAATATGGGACTCCAATTTTTGTCCAAAAATCTCCACTTTCCTTTGGCTACTCACTTATCACAAGATCCTAAACTGGGATAATATAATCAAGAAAGGTTTCCACGGCCTATCCTTCTGTATCACGTGCAGGGAACAATCAGAAACAATATACCACCTCTTAGACTCTGTGTATTGGATGACATATCTGGAATCTAGTGGAGGAGAAGTGAAAAATAACCAAGAGAGTTAAAAGTGATGTAATCAAAACTCTCCAACCATGGGATGAGTATCCCTATCAAAGAAAACATATAAATCATATTTGGTCACCCATACTAGGATTCATGGTATGGAAAATTTGGAAAGAAAGAAATCAATGCATCTTCAATGGGAAAAAACACAATGCCATGGAGGTTTGGATGGGAATCCAGAAAAATATTCAAGAAACGATTCTAATAGATGAATGGAACAACAATGATATTCCCAGTACTCAATCAGAATGGGACATTCTTCTTGGATGGGGGATGGATATAAAAGTATTTACTCTTCACCCCTGACCCCCAAAGATGATCATATCTAGCGCATAAAAATGGGAGACACCTCCATTAGGATTCTTCAAACTTAATTTTGACGGTGTGTCCAAAGGAAACCCCAGAGAGGAGGGATTTGGGGGAGCAATCTGGGATTGCATAGGGACCATTCAACATGTCTACTAGGGATACTTTGGCCATGATAGCAATAATGCAACAAAACTATCCGAGTTTACAGAAGGAATTCGAATGGCTATGAATATGAATGTCCTCCCTCTTATTGCCGAAGGAGACTCACAAATAGTCCTATCGTTGCCACTCACTTGCAGAACGAAACACATAGAGAAAATATCTCCGCCACTTGGTGAATGGAATATGGAATCAAGCAGCTTGACCAAATTATCATCTCTTGCAGAGACATCACCTTCTACCATATAAGAATAAAATCCAACTCATTGGATGATCGACTTTCCAATGAGGGAGTCTGTTGTAAAACTGCTCTAATTCATATCAATTTTACCTATCTCAACTTGGTGGCACTAGTCAAATACTGTAAAAAGATACAAAGCCAATATTTTCTAATCCTAGATGTGGGTGAAATGCAGGCCATCCACAAGGGACACTCGGTGCATAGGCCACGTGGCGAAGGAGCGGGTAATGAGGTGAGTGACAGTGGAGTTGATCCTAACCCTGAAACTTTGCAAAGTGTGGAAAATCTAGAAAGAATACTTAGGAATAGAAACAAAGAGAACTTGGATTTTCCTTTATTTAGTACGTCATCATCTCAAGATTTACATAATATAGAAGAATCTGAATGGGGGACTAGCATTGAAGGATTACTAACCAAGTCAAAGTCTGATTCTGACCTAAATAAATTCGAGGTTAGCCCTAGTAGACTGGAATCCTATCTTATTGACTCTTTGTGGCTAGACCTTCAAACCTCGATGAAAGCTAAGAGGGCGGTCCCTATTTTTCAAAACTCCCAATTTCCTAACCCCCTATTTTCTCATAATCGACCTACACCAATGGCAGCTGCTAGGTTTGCTCCATTGGCCCTACCTGTAGTTCTGCACGACCTTCCCTTAAACTATGCCCAAGTAATTTCACTATATAATGGGGAGGGCAATGTCTCTGCAAAGTACTGTGTGGGTTATTTTGATGCCTTCATAAACCTAGAGGAGGTGGATTATGAGGACGTCAAGATGAGGCTATTTGCACAGAGTTTGTCTGGGGAAGCCAAGAAATGGTACAAAGATTTGCCACCCAGGTCTATTCTTAATTTCGCTGGTTTCCAAACCACGTTTATAGAAAGATGGGATGATAAGCAAAGCCCATTAAAGGTCCAGTCCCAGTACAACAATCTCAATAAAGGAGGTTTTGAATCGGTCCATGAGTTCTCTAACAGATTCATGAGAGCCTATAATTCGATACCTGCTAACATTAAACCCTCACCCGGTGTGGCTAAACTTCATTATTCCTAGGCCTTTGATAATGATTTTACATTATTATTGAGAAAAAGAAAATTGGCTACTCTTCCTACCATGTTCACGGATGCCCTAGAAGTAGTGGCCACTATGATGGCATGTGGAAAGATAAAACCGAGAGTGGAGGTTGACAGGAGGAAAGGTAGAGAAGAAATACACCCCAGCTCTTCTACTTCTTCATCTAGTGATGTAAAATTTGAAATGATGATAAAAACAATGGAAAAGTTAATGGACCGACTAACTGTGGAGGCTAAGCCAGTAAATTGAGAATAGAATGAACCTCATATTAGAAATCCTGATTTTATAAGACCGATCCCTCCCCCACTCCAACAGAATAGACAAAGGGATGTGAGGAATCCAAGGAACCAAGAATATCAGCAAATTAGACCCCCTTTCCATGAAAATTATGTAGCTTCCAAAGACGATGCAGATTTTATTAAAGACCATATTCATCATTTTGCTGATTTAGATTCTGAAATCTATTTGACGAAAGAGGAACATAATATGTTTGCACAAGTAGATGATAATGCTCTGGCAGAGGAATTGGACCAATAGCATAAGGGATATATGCATGCTATAGATGATGTCAGAAAGCTCAAATTGAGGAGTAGAGATGTTGATATAAATAAAGGAGTGTTAAATCTGAATCAGCCTTCCAATAGTCACACCAGCGTAGAAAAAAGAAATGAAAAACAAAAGGAGGCTGTTGTGTGTAAAGAAGTTGGAAATGGAACTGAGAAAGTAAAGGAACCAAAACAAACAGTGCCTGTGGAGCTAGATAAAATTTCTTCCATGTTTAATCTCCAAATTGAACTTGTTAAGTTAAAAATTTGAATTCCTTTTAATGAACTACTAAGAAATCAGGAATACAGGAACACTATAACAAAGATGATCAGGAAACAAGGGGAAGCTCACCCAGATATTTAACAACTGACAAAAGACAATCCTACTATTATCTTGGGATCTAAAATTGATAGTGTGGATAGTGAAGATGAGGAAGTATTACCCTTTTACATGAGTTTAAATGTGCATGACATGGTGTTGCACAATGATATGTTGGATTCAGGTGCTTCACATAATCTGATGCCAAAGGGAGTGGTGGAAAGTCTGACGTTAGAGATTACGAGGCCTTATAAAGACCTGTATTCCTTTGATTCTAAAAGAGTTAAATGTCTGGGTTTGATAAAGGACATGGTGGTGTCCTTGAATAAGTTAGCATCTAAAAATGTGGTCATGGATGTTGTCATGGATGATATTCCTCCCATGTTTGGTATTTTGTTGTCAAGGTCTTGGACTTCAAAGCTAAAGGGTAGCTTACAAATGGATATGTCTTATGCAACAATTCCTGTTCATAATGAAAACAAGAGGTTGTATAGTGAGAAAATATTTCCTTATGTCGTGAGTAGTCAGGCTCATCTTGATATTCATCATGTTTACGCTGTCGATACAGACCTAGGGTCATCTATTTTTTTCAATGATATATATCCTTGTAACTCAAAACCTGTTGTGTCAAGAAAAGGTAAGAAGGATAAAAAAGAGGCAAATGAACAGGAAGCTTTGGAAAGAAAGCAAAAAGATGAATGAGTGTGGAAGATGTATTTTGACAGCTCGGTGGCTAAAATAACTGCTGGTGCAGGTGTGTACATAATTTCCCCCATTAGAGATACTAAATCTTATTCTTACAAGTTGGTTTTTGAATGAACTAATAATATAGCCAAATATGAGGCTTTGTTGCTGGGTTTGGATGCATTGAAGGATTTGGGAGCTAAGAGGGTCCAAATATTTGGATATTCAGAACTCGTAGTGAATCAAGTGAACGATAGCTACTAGACTAGGCATCTAAGAATGAGAGTTTACCAGAATGGGGTATGGGACTTGTTTAGGAATTATTTCACCGAACATAGGGTCCAAGTGATTCCTAGGTATGAGAATATAGTGGAGGACGCTCTGGAAACCGTAGTTGAGAAATTTGAGACTCCTATAACAAGTAAGAGAAAATACAAAGTAGACATTGTGAATAGGCCCTCCATACCTGACAACACCAAATATTGACATATTTTCGAAGATGATATGCAAATCAAAAGGTTTTTGGAACTATCTAGTGAGTTCGTGAATACCTGCATAGATGAAGATAGTGTTGACTTTGAGAATTTCCTAGAGGCTGATGGGAATGAAGAAGAGACCTCTGGAGCAAAGAAGCTGAAAGGCTCTTTGGGAGGTAAGGATATAGTCCAGTTAAAATGTAATCACATCCCAAGAGGTTTGATCCCATTAGAGACTATTTTTTACCAAAATTACATTTTCATAGATCCTAACGTCAGACCTGCTGAAGACGCTGTGGAAAATAAAAATATTGGCACTGAAGATGACCCAAAAATTGTAAAGTTATCCAAGAAATTACCTGCTAAAGAAAAATGATGAATATGTAAAACTGATGAAGAAATACATAGATGTGTTTGTGTGGAGTTATGATGACCTCAAAGAGTATGACACTTCCATTATACAACATACTATCCCAATCAAGCCTGGGGAAAAACCATTTAGGTAGAAGTTCAGAAGAATCAATCCCAATCTACTACCTATCATTGAAAAGGATATTAAAAAGCTGTTTGATGCAAAAATAATTGTGACTTTGAGGTTTTCAAAATGGGTATCTAATTTGGTTCTTGTTAGGAAGAAGAATGGGGAAATAAGATTGTCCATGGACTTCAGGAACTTGAATAAAGTCTCTTTGAAAGACAATTACCCTTTGCCAAAAATGGACTAGATCCTGTAAAGGGTAGTGGGATCAGAAAGGAAATATACTATGGATGGGTTTTCTGGTTACAATCAAGTGAAGGTGTTTCCTGAAGACCAGGAAAAAACTACTTTCACCACGCCTTGGGGTACCTTCATGTACACAAACATGTTGTTCGAATTAATGAATGTTGGAGCCATTTTCCAATGTGCCATGGATATTTCCTTTGCAGATGAAAGGGACAAGTTTGTGGTGATTTGCTTGGATGATATTACTGTATATTCTAGGTTTTTCAAAGATCATATCAGACAGTTAGAAAGGGTTTTCATTAAGTGCAGAAAGTATGGCATCTCATTAAACCCAAGAAAGTCAAATTTTTCTCTAGAAGAAGGAGAACTGCTAGGGCATATTATTTCAAAGGAAGGAATCAGGATTGATCCAGATAGGGTAAGTGGCATCTTGAAGGTGGAAGAACAGAGAAGTAAGAAGGAAATACAGTCTTTCATTGGTTAGGTAAATTTCTTGAGAAGATTCATTTCTAGCTTTGCTGAAATCCTGATGAACATTACCAATATGCTAAGGAAAGATCATGAAATAAAATGGACTGTGGAAGCCAAGAAATATTTCAAATATATAAAACAAGCCATTTCAGAAGCTCCTGTGCTAATCAGTCCAGAATTTGAGAAATATTTTTTAGTATTCTCATATTCTCTGGAGCATACTGTGGCCATAGTTTTGTTATAGAAAAATTATCAAGGTGAAGAGCATCCTATAGCATTTTTCAGTAATATATTGAGAGATAGAGAATTTAAATATGATATAATGGAAAAAAAACTTATGCTTTGGTTGAAGCCTGAAAGGAGTTCAAAATTTACATCCGCTATTCCCATATAACTTCATATGTCCCCACTAGCATGGTGAAGAGTATACTTACAAAGCCAGATCTGGAGGGGAGAAGAGATAAATGGATTTCAGTGCTTCTAGAGTACGACATAGAAATTAAACCCACAAAATTTATTAAGGGGAAAGGATTGGCTAAAATGATGAAAAATTCCCATTGTGATTCTCTGCAGCTAAATTTTTTAGCTAGTCAATCTAATTAGCTGGATACAAAAGTACAGGTGGGGCCTGATTTTTCTATCTCTCCCTGGTATGCTGATATTGTTTATGTATTGCAAAATTTATAGCCTCCTACAGGGTTAAGCAAAACCAGAGCTAGGTCTGTGAATCTGAAGGCTGCAAAATTTTGTATCATAGAATAATATCTTTATTGGAAAGATCCTAGTGGAATACTAATGAACTTCCTTTTGGAGAATGAAGCTCAACATATAACAAAATAGTTCCATGAAGGAGATATTGGAGGGCACTATTCCTGGAAGGTAACCACAAATAAAATTATGAGAGCGGGATTCTATTGGCCTTCATTGTTCTCATATGTATATAAGGAAACAACTAAATGCCATCAGTGTCATATTTTTGAAGGAAAAAGGAAAGTGGTTTCACTTCCCCTCAACCCTATATCAGCAGAAGCACCTTTCCAACAATGGGGATTGGATTTCATTGGAGAGATAAATCCAAACTCTCGATGACAACATAAGTGGATTTTAACAACTACTGATTATTTCACGAAGTGGATTGAGGCTATACCCACTAGAAGAGATAAGTAATAAGTGATAATGGATTTCCTGGAGATTAATATTTTGGCAAGTTTTGGTTGTCCTAAACGAATTGTGACAGATAATGCACGCGCGTTTAATTCCAAGAAGATGATTAATTTTTTCTATAAATATCATATAAGCCTAAATCATTCTACCGCATATTACCCACAGGGTAATGGACTGGAAAAATCCTCTAACAAGAGTTTGGTGAGGATCATTAAGAAGCTATTGGAGGAAAACAAAATAGCCTAGCATATAAAGTTAAAATATGCCTTGTGGGCTGACAAGATCATAACAAAGACGGATATTGGTATGTCACCATTTCAATTGGTATATGGAGCCGAGGTAATTTTTCCTGCATCCCTAGGAGTTTGAGTTATGAAATTATTGCAGGACCAACTAGATGAACCTAATCTCATGCAAAGAAGGATCAACCAGATTATTGAACTGAATGAAATGAGGGACAAAGCCTATGATAAGGTCCAGATACATCAAGAGAAGATGAAGAATGCCTTTGATAGAAGAATAAAGGACGACGTTTTCCAGGTTGACAACCTGGTATTAAAATGGGATGCCCCACATGAAGACAAAGGACAGCATGGAAAATTTGATCAGTTGTGGGTGGGCCCATACCTTATTACGGCACTCAAAGGTGACAATGCTTTCATTCTGCAGTATCTAGATGGGTCACAGTATGAGGTAGGCCTAGTGAATGGGAGGTTTCTAAGGCATTACCTAGAGTAAAGGGATAGAGTTCCATGTATTATAATGTAAATATTTTCGTATTTTAGTCAGTACAGATGGTGAATCAGAAGATTTGAATCCTATAGAGAAGGCCCTAATATCAGAAGAGGTAACCATTTTTCAATTATGTTTTCTTTCAGAAAAATAAAGTAAGAGGATGTTGTCAATGGATTCGGCGATTGGTCTACGGGGTTCTTTGCTATCTTGCTGGGAGGATAGCATACCTTGTGGTATTAATCTTGCACAGTGATCTAGGGACTAAAAATTAGTCTCATCAAAGATTAATCAACAAATAACTCATGAAATGGTTGTAAATGGGCTACAGAATGAGTAGCCGCTCCGTATATTCACACAAAGAATGAGAAATTACATTACAATGTCATGCTACAAGCATGAATGAGAAGCAATTTGAATTCATAAGGAGGTCATTCAAATTGAATGAGTGAGTCTAGCTTAACTGAAAGTAAGCCACAGTCAACACTCAAGTTAACCACTGATCAAAACCCTAATGGACTCAACTGAGCCCTAACTGAAGTCAGAGTGCAATTAATGACTGAGTCTCAAATGAAAGAGACCAGACACATGTCACAACAAGCCAACCATCAAGTGGTATCTCTTCAATGACTCCCATGAACCCTGATGAGGTTAACTGAAGTGTAACTGAACATCATAAGTGGTTGAAGGAGCCCCTGTTGACTCCAGCTCATTAAATAATCATTAAATAATCAATTTAATGAAGGGAGTCACCTTCACTGCCCTGTTTAACTAATTGTAACCATCAATTAGCAATTAGGTGCATTAATATCATTCAAATCACCCTCGAAGTGCTCTAGTTAGCCTCCATGAATGTAGGAGAAGGCTAAGTTAGCCTCCTTGACTAAAAGTAGGCATGGATGTGATCTAGCTAATGACATTTAATGCTCCACTGATGTTAATTAAGACAATAATACTTAAGATAGTGGTGTAACTAGGCCAAATTGACCAAAATGAGTGTGTAAGGTGGTAAATGTCTCCAACACACCCCCTTAAGCTATACTCAGGAGGAGTTAGAAAACATAAAATGCATAAAAAAGCTAGGGCCCTGGAAACTAAGGCCATAGGTCACCCTGTACAATGCTGAAACTGAAACAATGCTAAAAAATAAACTAAGTGAGGAAAAGAGGGAAAACCCAGTGGGAAAAACTCCCCCTCAAGATGAACAATGAAAGTAGTCTGAATCACCCTAATGAACTCCCCCCTGTTATCCAACTTTTTGTACCATATTTGGGTTACCTGAGGAGCCACTGGTTGACAGATTTGTTCAAATCCTGATTCCAATGTATCGGTTGATCTGTCTGCTTGTCTAGCCAATATTGGCTAGTCACTTTTTTATTTGAATAATTTTGACCATGGCCCCGCGAGGTTTGTAATAAAATGTGCTAGTAGGATATTTTTGAGTGGTTCGGTCTCCTGAGACATAGAATCTCAAATATGGTATTCCAGGGATTTTTTTCCCTTGACAATTATGCTTTGCCTTCAGCCGAGTATAATTGACGAGGTTTTCTCCTGCTTCCTCCAAAGATGGAATGCCCGATGTTGAATTCTAGGCCTTGCGGGGTTATTAGATCCCAACTGAGTGTTATAAGCCTAATAGCCATTATTTAGATAGATCATGGTCATGTCCTAAGTCATCTGGACACATAAAAAAATTTCAAAAAATTCTTTTTTGAACAGTGAAAAATTATTTTTAAATTTTTAATTACTTTTCTATGTTTTTTGGGTTAATTTTTCCATAAATTAAATGGAAAAAACGGGTTCATGATCCAGACTTAGAATTTAGTTATTGAAGGCTCTAACCTTAAGCAAAAAATCATTCTTGATCAGCCAGCCAGTCAGAACCAACTTTCAGATCAGCAATCGAACACATAATGCATTTTTACTCAAAAAAGTCAGTTTTGAGTAAAAAATGTTTTTTAGTAAAAAAACAATTTTTATTAAAAAATGATTTTTATTAAAAAAAATGATTATTTTGAAGAAAACTAAAACTCTCCAAATTAATCCAAATTCAGTAAAATAAAAGACTAAATGACATCTCATGGAACACTTATGATGATTGGAGTTATCATAACTCAGCTTCAGTCATCATTAAGAGAGCAATTAATTTATTATCAATTATCAGACATGTCATCTCTAGCTAAAGATGAGATGGAGAGCTCTCATTGGTTCGGTGATTTGATCGAGGTGAATACTGAAGCTTACACCCTCAGTGGGCTTCCCAAACCTAGCTCAGGCTCCTGCCAGACCTAAAGGATGAGCTTACCTACATCCAGACTCACACGTGTGGCCTCATCCTTGGCTTGTTTTCAATGCACAGGTTTGGGGTGGGGGTGCCTTGCCTGGGTGGAGGCCTCCCATCACTCCCGGTTCTCCAGTTTAGGTTTGGGATCTTTGTTAGGTGGCTAAGTTGGTTAGGGTTGGTTTTTTGGTTTTAGGGTTTTAGCACTCTCTCATTTGTTAAAAAGAGGCTCTTTCAGCTCTATTGAGGATGGATTTTTGTGTAGAGAAACTCTGGTGAAACTTTTGTAATTGCTTGTTGCTTCTATGCAACCACTGGAATAAAATTAAGGCTTTGGAGGCTCATGTGGTGTGATTCTTTGGATGATTGCACTTGATGGATGAGGTGATGTTGTTTTAATGCTTTTCTTTCTTGTTTATTTGAGATTATGATGTTATGCTTTAGAAGGCTTCTGTAAGCACATAAGAACAGGTATTTGCAGTTTGTAAGTTAGCTGTTTATTGATTTACTTCTAGAATTAAAAAAAAGAGCATTGTTTTATTGAGTTGTAGTCCATGCTCTTCTTTATTTCAATTTGTGAACAATACATGATCTAATATTTGTATGGCAAGTCTATGAGTGTTATTTTGCAAATCCTTCCATTCAACCAAGCAGAAGTTCGAGCTCAGATGCATCTTCTTCTCTTGGAGTCAAGTACGCTTTTCCAGTATTGCATTCTTCATGAGATCCAAGTGCTTTAAAAAGATCCACGGGTTTGACAATTCCCTCCTTGCTTTTATTCATCATTCAAATTAAAAAATCTTTATTTTCTTGGGATTAGGGCACGTTTGGGCTAAAGTGAACATTCATTCACTTAGCTTTTTCCCCGGTTGGCTGCCCTGTGCTTTATTTTCAGCGTTTTAGGCCTTTTATTTGCAGCTTTTCCTTCCTTTTGTTCACTGTCCACTTTTCCCCACTTTTTGCCCTTTTGGACAGCCCTCTTTTGCCTCCTTGTTCCACTTTTTGCACCCCCTTTCCATCCTCTTTTTGGGCCATCTTTTGGGCTGTATTTTCATCCTTTTAGGCCTTTTATTTGCATCCTTTCCTTCCTTTTGTTTGCTGTCCACATTTCCCCATTTTTACCCTTTTGGACAGCCCTCTTTTGCCTCTCTGTTTCCACTTTTTGCAGCCCTTTTCCATCCTTTTCTTCAACCATCTTTTGGGCTGTACTTTTAGCCTTTTTCACCCTCATTTTGCAGCCCTCTTTCTCACTTAGTTTCTAGCCTTATTTTGAGTTGCCTTTTGCTCTTTTTCCACCCCTCTTTCACCCCTCTTGCCTTGCCTTTTTCTTGCCTCTTTTCTTCCTTCTTCTTGGTGAGTTTGGGTAAATGTTTTTAGCTAGTTTATAGATTAAATTTCAAGTTATTTTTGATCAATTAATATCATAACAAGTGTGTGTCTAGAGCTCTTAGATTGCAGACAGGTGAAGGAGAGCACAAGGGCCACAAGCGAACAAGGAGTACAAAAAGAACAAAAAGACTACTATCCCTCTTCTTGCATCCCCTTCTTTCCCCGTTCTTCCAAGAAGCAAAGAACACATCATCATTGTAAAATATTAATAAAAAGAGCTAAGTGGGAGGTTTTCTACTTCCCCTATTTTGGGGAGGTGTGTCTTGTGTTCATTTTCATGATTTACTTAGTATAGTTTTCCTTAAGTAATTAGTTTAGTTCTTTGATTAGACTTAGTTTCTTTTTTACTAATTGCTAGATTCATCATTGCTTGTTGGTATCTTGTTATAAATTGTTAAATCATAAGAAGAACCAAAATCTCTTGAATCTCACCATAAGGTGGATCAAGAGTGCTCTCTATCAGAGAGTTTTAATCAACCACCTTTCATATTAATTATTGTGTTTGTTTAATTCAAATCATCCATAAGTAAGACTCTTGAACTTGCAGAAACACAAGTCAAGAGCACTCTCTATCGGAGAGCACCTTAGGTTTGCACAACCCCTGCATTAGTATCATCTAGATTAGCTAAGTCTCTTGAACCACTGTCATAAGACGAGGTCAAGAGTGCTCTCTGTCGGAGAGTGTTCATTAATTAAATTAATAAAATTTGCAACTCACACCCCTTTAATTAATTAACCCCCCTCCCTCCTTGTCGGAGTATACTCTGACCGATCCTAGATCGGAGTACCCAGAAAGGGAACTGGATCTTTAAACCCCACAAGAGTAACCTAATAACACTTAAACACCCCGTAAGTAATGCACCAGAATTGTAGGGATTCTTCCAAAGTACTTCCTAGTAGAGGCATCGGAACCTCCCGCTATCATAGATTCTCAGCTAGCTGGTCACTTGACAATATCATCCTGGGATACTGGGCGGGCCCGACATGTTTTAAACGGAGGAAACTTAGAAGAGTCTCCTGGCTTTGACAAACCTTCGTTGACACCCTAATCAAGAGCATTCTTTAAAATTCTTAGAATCTACCAAGAGGACTTGTAAAACCTAATATTCACTAGCTTAATTCCTAGACTTTATTTCATGCATTTATTTGACTCCATAAGGCATTGGTCCTTCATTATAATTGAGTAATATTCTATCTTGATCAATTGTCTATGGTTTGTTTTTGCTGATTATATCTGAATGCTTAAGTAAAGTATGGAATCTTTTGCTTATCTGTATGATCTCTTGCTAGCAACGTGGATTGCTTTGATTTACGTGTCACAATCATAAACTTAATCATTTCTAATCACAAGTAACTCCTAAACAACACCCATCTACATCTAAAACATATTAAAACTCAACTTAGACATTGAGCCATAGAAAAATCTTTGTTGGGGACTACCCCCCTTGGCTTCGTTAGGAGTTAGCCTAAATGGAGCTAGGAGTAGGAGACAGTACCTAGCTCTGTGCTTGCCCCCAAGGTCACACCTCTCCCACTTTCTCAAGTGACGAGACAGTTTTCGGAATATTTCCACTTCTCATGTGCAATCGGCGGACAACATCTTTTGGTGCCGTTGCTAGGGACAAATCTTTTTGTTCCTGGACGACCTTTGTTTCTTTTAGTTTTTTACCTTTTTTTTTGGTAGATTTTTAGTCCAATCACTCTCTGAAATTAGACTTAAGTCCACTTGGTGACTCCACTATCAGTTAACACCTCAAGGTATTCTACTAGAAGAAAATTTGTAGGTTTGGTCAATTTCATCCCTGACCCCGAAAAGGTCTTAAGGAGGAGATTAAACAAACTATCTTCTCGCAGGATCCTTGTAGAACTTGGATCTGAGTCTGTTTCAGACATCCACATTTTATTTCCTGAAAACATGAATACCACTGTTTCTAACATAATGGGCGATTATTTTACTCATCTTGAATTTTCTCAGATAGCAGGTCAACCCCACCATCTTCTAGACAAAGCTGTCGAGAAGCTCCCGATGTATACAGGCACTGATGCCATTACCTCCGCCATGCACCTCAGGAACTTTTCTAGGTCTATCAAAGCTTATATAAATGATTCGGTTAAACAACATGATGAGGTGTATATGAAGTTATTTGCTCTATCTCTTGATGGAAAGGCAGGTGACTGGTATAGCAATTTACCAGAAAATTCCTTTAATAGTCTAGCAGCTTTCAAAACTTCTTTCACCAACAAGTTCAGTGAAAAGAAAGAACCTCGGCATCAACTTGCGTCCTTGACCAACATAAAGAATAAAGACACAGAAACAATGGACAAGTTCAATACTAGGTTCACGGAATTGTCAAATGCCATCCCTACTGAGTATGCCCCAACTTAACCAACCATCCTGGTCTATTACATTGAGGCACTTAGTGGCAAAATGCAGTACCAGATCAGAGACAAAGAGCCTGCTAACTTGCTCTAGGATCAGGAGATGGAAATCAATATTGATCTAAACATGCAGTCATCTGGTGAATCTAACCTCCATGGTTATTCAAGGTCTTCAACTCCATTGAAAATCAGTGAACCAAAAGACAAGGATCCTTTATCAGCTATGAAGGATTCCTATGAAAAACAAATGATGGAGATGAAGAAAAATATGGAGGAGGCAGAGCAGAAACACTTAGCACAGTTAAAAGAAATTCAAAATAGGGTGATCACAATGGAAAGAACTCAAACTCACTCCATTCCTAGAACCTTTCTTTCCAAGCCAACTTGGCAAAGAAATCCTCCCAACCATGAGCAGAGGCCTCCTCATCAGCTAGAGGTCACTAACATGGTTGAGTAGTATAATCCATTTTGCAGGGCATGTGAAGACCTTCATGAAGAATATTCTTGTTACTATGCATGTTATGTTCAGGAGCATGGTTTTCCAGAGGGTTGTGCTCCTAAAGCATCATCAAGCGAGCCTGAGTACATAAACTGTGTAGATGACATGCATGATATTTCCGAAGAAAGTTGGAGAGAGACAAAACAATATTCAAGAGAGCCTGAATACATTAACATAGTTGGACAGCTCCATTCTTTCATCATAGAAACCCGGGGTTAAGTTGAATATTATAGTTAGCAATTGGATGATCTCACTAAAAACTTTATCACTAATCCTACTAATGAGTATAATGATGATAGTTTGCAAGGTTTACTACCTTGTGACCTTTTTTCAGAAGAAGATGACTATGATCATGAGGAGGGATATAGAATCAGATGTGATACAAGTGAGGAAGAATCCCTTACATCTGAGATGGATGATAACTTTGAGACTTCAATTAAAAATCCAATCTTAGATGTTTCATGTGATGAGATTCCTCCATGCACTCCACCGGATGACAAATATTTGGAATATTGGGTCCCCTGTGATATCTTTGAAACCCAACTTTTTGAAGAAGATGGTTTTGAGAAAAATGAGAAGTACAGACATGGACTTGATACTAGTGATGAGGCATCTCTCATATCCAACATAGATGGTGATGATGACTATTGGACTTTTATTGAAAATCCAACCTATGATACCTTTGAGAATATTTTTGAGAATCTCATCCATGATATGTCCAGCAAGGGGAGTTGCTCTTCTGAGACTTATGAAAGTTATAAGGAAGAGCAGTCAAGGATTTGAAAAAGTAGTGCGGTGAAGAATCAGTTAGAATTGTATCTAAGGATTGATAATAAGGATTTGAAAAAGTAGTGCGGTGAAGAATCAGATGGGATACAACTAGTTGAAGTTTTTTCTCAGCCATCGTCTTCACATATAGATGTTCCTTATGTTTTGGAGCACCTTGGGGCTTATACAACGAGTTATTATTTGATAAGCCTTGATGATCAGCATGATGGAGTAGTCGACCTGCCACATTATCCCAATTTCTATATCAGTGCTATCCATTCATGGATAGAAGCAGCCTGTGCGAGCATCTACCAGTGTGGGATGATGTTTGACGACATTATTCATGCCTATGGTTACCCATCCAGCCCGCCCATTCTGGATCATCACGCAGGTTTGCATTTTCTGGAAATTGTGTCCTTACTTTGGCTGGTAACCGAACACAAGGAAAAACCTTTTTATATTAATAAAATTCTTAGCTGGCTACACTGGATTTATGATTACACATAACCATTTTTATTTCCATGCTTAGAGTAGGAAAATAGGCTCCTTAAAGTGAGCATTTACTGCAGCATTTTCTTTCTGTACTTAGGAATAAATAAATTTTCAGTTAAGTTTTGTCATTCTTTTGAATAAAGAAACTTTTGGATCATTGGCTCTTTTTCATAAAACTTGTGCTGCTGAGGTTTTTCTTGTCAAGTTGAGATGTTTTTACAGGATGTGGAAACCAGAGATTCTGGGGTTCTCGTATGCTCTCCTTGCATAAGAGATTAGATCGAGCACATGTGCCACAGTTGGAGCCAGATGTTATCCAACTTTTTATACCATAGTTGGGTTACCTGAGGAGCCGTTGGTTGACAGACTTGTTCAAATCCTGATTCCAGTGTATCAGTTGAACCGTCTCCTTGTCTAGCCAATATTGGCTAGTCACTTTTTTATTTGAATAATTTTGACCATGGCCCCGCGGGGTTTGTAATAAAATGTGCTAGTAGGATATTTTTGAGTGGTTCGGTCTCCTGAGACGTAGAATCTCAAATAGGGTATTCTAAGGAGTTTTTTGCCCCTGACAATTATGCTTTGCCTTCAGCCGAGTATAATTGACGAGGTTTTCTCCCGCTTCCTCCAAAGCTGGAATGCCCGATGTTGAATTTTGGGCCTTGGGGGGTTATTAGAGCCAAACTGAGTGTTATAAGCCTACTAGACATTATTTAGATAGATCATGGTCATGTCCTAAGTCATTTGGACACATAAAAAAATTTCGAAAAAATCTTTTTCGAACAGTGAAAAATTATTTTTTAATTTTTTAATTTTTAATTACTTTTCCTAAGTTTTTTGGGTTAATTTTTCCATAAATTAAATGGAAAAAATCCATTCGTGATATGGACTTAGAATTCAGTGATTGAAGGCTCTAACCTTAAGCCAAAAATCATTCTTGATCAGCCAGCCAGTCAGAACCAACTTTCAGATGAGCAATCGGACACATAATGCCTTTTTACTCAAAAAAGTCAGTTTTGAGTAAAAAATTATTTTTATTAAAAAAAATGATTATTTTGGAGAAAACTAAAACTCTCCAAATTAATCCAAATTCAGTAAAATAAAAGACTAAATGACATCTCACGGAACACTTATGATGATTGGAGTTATCATAACTCAGCTTCAGTCATCATTAAGAGAGCAATTAATTTATTATCAGTTATCAAACATGTCATCTCCAACTAAAGATGAGATGGAGAGCTCTCATTGGTCCGGTGATTTGATCGAGGTGAATAATGAATCTTACACCATCAGTGGGCTTCCCAAACCTAGCTCAGGCTCCTACCAGACCTAAAGGATGAGCTTATCTACATCCAGACTCACACGTGTGGCCTCATCCTTGGCTTGTTTTCAGTGCACAGGTTTGGAGTGGGGGCGCCTTTCCTGGGTGGAGGCCTCCCCTCACTCCTGGTTCTCCAGTTTAGGTCTAGGCTCTTTGTTAGGTGGCTAAGCTGGTTAGGGTTGGTTTTTTGGTTTTAGGGTTTTAGCACTCTCTCATTTGTTAAAAAGAGGCTCTTTCAGCTCTATTGAGGATGGATTTTTGTGTAGAGAAAATCTGGTGAAACTTTTGTAATTGCTTGTTGCTTCTATGCAACCATTGGAATAAAATTAAGGCTTTGGAGGCTCATGTGGTGTGATTCTTTGGATGATTGCACTTGATGGATGAGGTGATGTTGTTTTAATGCTTTTCTTTCTTGTTTATTTGAGATTATGATGGTATGCTTTAGAAGGCTTCTGTAAGCACATAAGAATAGGTATTTGCGGTTTGTAAGTTAGCTGTTTATTGATTTACTTCTAGAATTTAAAAAAAGAGCATTGTTTATTCAGTTGTAGTTCATGGTCTTCTTTATTTCAGTTTGTGAACAATTCATGATCTAATCTTTGTATGGCAAGTCTAAGAGTGTTATTTTGCAGATCCTTCCATCCAACCAAGTAGAAGTTCGAGCTCAGCTGCATCTTCTTCTCTTGGAGTCAAGTACGCTTTTCTGGTAATTGCATGCTTCATGAGATCCAAGTGCTTTAAAAAGATGCACAGGTTTGACCATTCCCTCCTTGCTTTTATTCATCTTTCAAATTAAAAAATATTTATTTTCTTGGGATTAGGGCACATTTGGGCTAAAGTGAACATTCATTCACTTAGTCTTTGCCCCGGTTGGCTGCCCTGTGCTTTATTTTCAGCCTTTTAGGCCTTTTATTTGCAGTCTTTCCTTCCTTTTGTTCGCTGTCCACTTTTCCCCACTTTTTGCCCTTTTGGACAGCCCTCTTTTGCCTCCTTGTTCCACTTTTTGCAGCCCCTTTCCATCCTCTTTTTGAGCCATCTTTTGGGCTGTATTTTCATCCTTTTAGGCCTTTTATTTGCAGCCTTTCCTTCCTTTTGTTCGCTGTCCACTTTTCCCCATTTTTACCCTTTTGGACAGCCCTCTTTTGCCTCTTTGTTTCCACTTTTTGCAGCCCTTTTCCATCCTTTTCTTCAACCATATTTTGGGCTGTACTTTTAGCATTTTTCACCCTCATTTTGCAGCCCTCTTTCTCTGATTTGTAGCCCTCTTTTTCACTTAGTTTCCAGCCTTCTTTTGACTTGCCTTTTGCTCTCTTTCCACCCCTCTTCCACCCCTCTTTCCTTGCCTTTTTCTTGCCTCTTTTCTTCCTTCTTCTTGGTGAGTTTGGGTAAATGTTTTTAGCTAGTTTATAGATTAAATTTCAAGTTATTTTTTATCAACTAATATCATAACAAGTGTGTGTCTATAGCTCTTAGATTGCAGACAGGTGAAGGAGAGCACAAGGGCCACAAGCGAACAAGGAGTGCAGAAAAGCGAACAAGGAGTGCAGAAAGAACAAAAAGACTGCTATCCCTCTTCTTGCATCCCCTTCTTTCCCCATTCTTCCAAGAAGCAAAGAACATATCATCATTATAAAAGATTAATAAAAAGAGCTGAGTGGGAGGAAGTCTCCTTCCTTTTCTACTTCCTCTATTTTGGGGAAGTGTGTCTTGTGTTTATTTTCATGATTTACTTAGTATAGTTTTCCTTAAGCAATTAGTTTAGTTCTTTGATTAGACTTAGTTTCATTCTTACTAATTGCTAGATTCATCATTGCTTGTTGGTATCTTGTTATAAATTGTTAAATCATAAGAAGAACCAAAATCTCTTGAATCTCACCATAAGGTGGATCAAGAGTGCTCTCTATCAGAGAGTTTTGAATCAACCACCTTTCATATTAATTATTGTGTTTGTTTAATTCAAATCATCCATAAGTAAGACTCTTGAACTTGCAGAAACACAAGTCAAGAGCACTCTCTATCGGAGAGCACCTTAGGTTTGCACAACCCCTGCATTAGTATCATCTAGATTAGCTAAGTCTCTTGAACCACTATCATAAGACGAGGTCAAGAGTACTCTCTGTCGGAGAGTGTTCATTAATTAACTTAATAAAATTTGCAACTCATACCTCTTTAATTAATTAACCCCCCTCCCTCCTTGCCGGAGTATGCTCTGACCGATCCTAGATTGGAGTACCCAGAAATGGCACTGGATCTTTAAACCCCACAAGAGTAACCTAATAACACTTAAACACCCCGTAACCAATGCACCAGCGTTGCAGAGATTCTTCCAAAGTACTTCCTAGTAGAGGTGCTAGAACCTCCCACTATCATAGACTCTCAGCTAGCTGGTCACTTGACAATATCATCCTGAGATACGGGGCGGCCCCGACATGTCTTAAACGGAGGAAACTTAGAAGAATCTCTCGGCTTTGACAAACCTTCATTGACACCCTAATCAAGAGCATTCTTTAAAATTCTTAGAATCTACCAAGAGCACTTGCAAAACCTAATATTCACTAGCTTAATTCCTAGACTTTATTTCACGCATTTGTTTGACTCCATAAGGCACTGGTCCTTCGTTATAATTGAGTAATATTCTATCTTGATCAATTGTCTATGGTTTATTTTTGTTTATTATATCTAAATGCTTAAGTAAAGTCTGGAATATTTTTCTTATCTGTATGATCTCTTGCTAGCAATGTGGATTGCTTTGATTTACGTGTCACAATCATAAACTTAATCATTTCTAATCACAAGTAACTCCTAAACAACACCCATCTGCATCTAAAACATCTTAAAAATTAAACATTGAGCCATAGAAAACTCTTTGTTAGGGACTACCCCCCTTGGCTTCGTTAGGAGTTAGCCTAAACGGAGGAGCTAGGAGTAGGCGACAGTACCTAGCTCTGTGCTTTCCCCCAAGGTCACACCTCTCCCACTTTCTCAAGTGAGGAGACATATTTCGGAAGATTTCTGCTGCTGGTGTGCAATCGATAGAAAACACCCCCCAATAGTGAATGGAGGTAAGTGAACTTCTTTTCTGAAAATCTTTTTATGAAGATGTCTGCAATCTACTCATCGGTCGGGTAGTATTGCAGAATGATGGTCCTGTCATGCACTAGCTCCCTGATATAGTGCATGTGGATCTATACATGCTTGGTCCTCTTCCTGGTAACTAGATCTGTGGAAATCATAATAGCACTTTGATTGTCACAAAAGAGGATAGTGTACAAATTACTACCAATATCAAACTCTGAAAGAATGCCTTGCAACCAAACTACTTGGATGCAAGCATTCACCGCTCCTCGATACTCGGCCTTCTGCTGAAGATAGTGCTATGGAAGCCTGCTTTTTGCTAGACCAGAAAATGGGGCCACCACCAAACATGAATACATATCCGGAAGTAGACTTTTGATCAATAGAATTACCCACCCAATCGAAATCTGTGTATCCAACCAGCTCTAGCTTGGAGTCTGCAGCATAATGAATGCCATAGGTCCTGGCTCCCTGAATATACTAGAGGATCCTCTTGGCTGCCTTGCAATGAATATCATGAGGCTGCTGCATGTATCTTGATATAGTATTCATGGCATAACAGATATCAGGAGTACAACAAGCTACCGATTAGCTGTCAATAGATAGTGCAGTCCATGGGAGGTGTGCTTTTATCTTCTTCAAGGCTGATCCCTGAAAGGAAATGGAATGGTGCAGGCCTACAATCAGCCATGTTAAACTTAAATAACATGTATGAAATTTATTTGGACTGATTTACCATAATCCCATCATAAATTTTCTCAATTTCAAGCCCCAAAAATTGTTTTAGGAGCCCCAAATCACTCATTTCAAAGGCATTGTGGAGAGCAGTTTTTATGGCTGAAATGGAGGCAACTATGCTACCTGTGATCAGTAAGTCATAAACATATAAAAAAATAATAATAATATGACCATCAGACTTCTGTAAATACACATTTGGATCTTATCTACACCTTTGGAAGTTTTGCGAGAGAAGGAAGGCATCCATCTTGGAATACCACTCTCTTGGGGCCTGTTTTAACCCATATAGTGACTTCTTTAGCTTGAAAACCAAATATGGATCAGTGATGTAGCCCTTAGGATGCTTCATGTATATCTCCTAATGAATATATCCATGCAAAAATTATGAATTAACATCCATATGATGCACTTCCCAGTGCTTAGATGCTGAAATTGCCAAAACTAGGTGGATGGAGTCCAATTTTGCAACCGGTGCAAAGGTCTCATGGTATTCCACTCCTTGGACCTAAGAGAAAAATTTTTCCACCAGCCTTGCATTAAATTTTTAGGTTCTTCAATCAGCAGCAACCTTGGTCCAAAACACCCACTTGCATTGAACCAATTTCCTTCCTGGAGGAAGAGAAACTAGCTCCCAAGTAGTGTTTTTCTGAAGAGAATTCATGTCTTCATCCATGGCAACTTGCCATCTCGGATCCTTCCAAGCATGGTTGTAGGATTTTGGGTCTGAACTAATCATCAAATATCAATTTTTGGACAACAAATTATCAGGACAAGAGAGCGCAATACCTACTCTTTGGAAATCAGACCGGGTTCTCCTTGGATCATCCAGATTTCCAATGTTATCTCCTACGGAGTAGAGTGTTTGTCGGGCCCATGTGGGAAGATAATTTTGCACTTCAGGTTTTGATTCAGAATTTGATTATTTCTACACAATGATATCAAAAATCAGAATATCCAAATCATGGTCATCACCCCCAATTTCATCATCCAAATATTTAGTAGAATAGGAAGGAAATTTAGCAGTTTTCTCCTTCACTAGTTCCACCTCCTGAAGAGGCTCATCGAACTTGACACTTCTCTCAATGATGATCTGTTTTGTTTTCATATCCAGTAGCTTGAAACCTTTTGATTCATTAGGATACCTAATAAAAACACATTCTATGCTTTTCGGTTGCAAATCCCTTCTTTTATCAAGTGGAATCCGGGCCCATGCAGTGGACCCAAACACCCGTAGGTTCGACACATCCGGCTTGTGTCTGAAGTATGCTTTGAAATGGGTCTTCCATTTCATATATGAGTGTGGAACCCTATTCTAAATGTATGCTGCAGCATGCATGGATTCAGCCCACAAATTTTCAGCAAGCTTCTTTGATTCCAACATACAGGTGGTCATCTCCTTGAGAGACCGATTCTTCCTTTCCGCTACACTGTTCTGCTGGGGAGTGTAGGGAATTGAATATTGGACCTGAATACCACTTTGGGAGCATATGTGCAAAAACTCATTACTTACATACTCCCCACCATTATCAGATCTCAATATCTTGATCTTAATCCTAGAGGCATTCTCGATCAAGGCCTTAAGTTTAGAAAAAATTTCACATACTTCAGACTTCTTTTTGAGAAAGAAGACCCATGTATACCTTGAAAAATCATCAATAAAATTCAGAAGATACCTTGATCCATTCATGGATGTGATAAGAATCGGACCTCTGACATAAGAATGTATCAGCCCCAATATGCATGTAGCTCAGTTTTCCTTCCCCCGATCGAACTTGTGCTCAGGGTGTTTTTCAATCACACAACTCTTGCAAATTCCCGTGGTTTCCTTGATGACTGGGAGGCCTTCAACCATGGATTTTGTCTGTAATTTATGCAAATATTTGAAATTAATATGGCCAAACCTCTCATGCCACATCCTACTAACATCATTTCCATGAGTTAGCAAAGCGGTGGGCTTTGCATCCGGCACAAAGTGGGAGAACTCATAGGCTCTTGCATGATGGTTTGCAAGACCTTTAGCAATGAGTTTCCCAGATGCAAGCTCCATTATCTCACCATCATTTGGGCTGAAAGAAACTCTCTTAGGCACTCTAGTATGTTTCATCTGATAGACACTAAGGAGATTTGATTCAGAGACGGTACATACAATACATTTGAAAAATAGCCATTCTCAAGATCAACCGTACCTTGTCCTTCTGAAATGATGGTGGAGTCATCTCTCATGTGGATGGGGATGAATTTTCTGGTATCCAAGGATGAAAAGGAGTCTCTTTCCACCATCATGTGGTTCAAATCTCCAGAATCAATCAAGAGTGCTTTGGACTTAGAAGTGCTTTCCATGAGGGCATGACCTTTTTCATGCTATGGTTCCCGATCTTGTTGATCTCTCCTCCGAAAGATTTCCAAAATATTGATGTGATTTCTCTCAAGGAGATAGGTTGCTTCATCAAGATTCTTCTTAATGTAGGCATGTTCAGGGTGGAAGCCCTTCCCGCAGTATGAACACTTGACTTTTTCCTTTCCATGTTGTCCTTTTCCTTCGTTCTTCCTTGAGCCGGAAGACTCATCATGTTGTTGGTTTTCAACTCTAGAATTAGGAGCATCAAATTTAGTTTTTGGGTTCTTCTACTGCTTTCCTTTACCCTTCATATCTTTGGGCCTCGAGACATGGAGGGATTGATCATGGGAATATGTGATGATCCCCATCTGGACAAGCTTGTCATGTTCACTTATTAGGGACTAAATGAAGGCATTGAGTGTAGGCATCTTCCATCTAGGGGTTGTTATCTTCCCCACACAGAATGTAGAAACAAAAACTGAATAATCAGCCCCAAGTTTGGAGAGTATGGCGAGGATGATCTGATCATCCACCTTCTTCACTTTGCATTAATTCAAGAGTAAAATAGTGTGCTTGAACATTGTGAAAAAGTCATTCAGAGTTTCGAAATTGGAGGGTTGGAGAGACATCAATTCATTTTTGAGCTGGTAAACTCTCAAGTCATCTTTCTTTCCATATAGGGTTTCCAATTTGTCCCAAATTTCTTTTGGAGTCTTCAATCCCGCAAGATGGAAAAGAAGATCCCAGGAAATTGAGAGGTACAAGAATCCGAATGCTTCATCCTTCTTGTTCAAGAATCTTGATTTTTCTATGGCAAAACCAGGCTCATCTTCAGTGTCCATGGTGATTCTATAGAGTCCTCTGGAGCGTAGCTGAATCTCCATGTCACCTTTCCATGATTGGAAATTGTATGAAGTCAAAATATCTACTAAGGAGGCCATATGGATTTGCTGGAGTGAATGCTTCACCTGTAGAAAACCTAAAAATCACAACAGAAAGGGAAATGTAAGGTGGGATAGCCTACACATTTTAAGCTTTCATCACACCCATCATAGTCAATCAAGCAAGCTTGATCAACAAGTTCTTTACTTGGGGTATTAAGTGGTAAGCCTTGGCTTCTGGTGTAGTGCTGGATTTTTGAGCTATTGCTCAATTTTCATGCAGAAATCTGTCAAAAAGCTTGTTTTTGAGAGATAGAGCTTCGTCCCACTGTGAGCTCTGATACCATATTAATCTTGCACAATGATATAGGGACCAAACATCAGTCTCATCAAATATTAATCAACAAATAACTCATGAAATGGTGTAAATGGGCTATGGAATGAGTAGCCGCCCTGTATATTCACACAAAGAATGAGAAATTACATTACAATGTCATGCAACAAGCATGAATGAGAAGCAATTTGAATTCCTAAGGAGGTCATTCGAATTGAATGAGTGAGTCTAGCTTAACTGAAAGTAAGCCACAGTCAACACTCAAGTTAACCACTGATCAAAACCCTAATTGACTCAATTGAGCCCTAACTGAAGTCAGAGTGCAATAAATGACTGAGTCTCAACTAAAAGAGATCAGACACATGTCACTACAAGCCAACCATGAAGTGGTAGCACTTCAATGACTCCAATGAACCTCGATGAGGTTAACTGAAGTGTAACTGAACATCAGAAGTGGTTGAAGGCATCACAGTTGAATCCAGTTCATCAAAAAATCATTAAATAATCAATTTAATGAAGGGAGGCACCTTCACTGCCCTGTTTAACTAATTGTAACCATCAGTTAGCAATTAGGTGCATTAATATCACTGAGATCACCCCCGAAGTGCTCCAGTTAGCCTCCCCGAATGTAGAATAAGGCTAAGTTAGCCTCCTTGACTGAACATAGGTGTGGATGTGATCTAGATGATGACATTTAATGCTCCACTGATGTTAATTAATCCAATAATACTTAGGATAGTGGTGTAACTAGGCCAAATTGACCAAAATGAGTGTGTAAGGTGGTAAATGTCTCCAACATGTGGAGCCATTTGTTAACACCATATTCAAAATTTTTGATTATGGGAGATGTTTGGGGAAAATAACTTATCAAAAGGTATTGGGAAATCATCCCTAGAGTTTGAAGGGGTACTGAAGGCATCTCTGGAGTGGCATTCTGCCTCTGAGACAAGCGACAGCACAAATGAGGTAAAGGACAGCGTGAATCAATGACTGCGATTCAAAATGATAAAGATTGATGGTAGAAAGGAATTTCACGGATCAGAGATGTAAGGTAAGGCATGGTCATTGGATGTGTGGAGTACGTTACATGGGAACCATAATGGAAGGTTGAGATTAATCTAAACACAGATCAATAGAACCGAAGCATTTCGCACAGCAGACATGCTCGGTTAAAACCACTTTTCCAAATCGCGAAATGGATTAAAGGATGGAGGCATGTAGTGGCGGAGATAAGAGTATGAGAAGATCTACGGCCATAGATGATTTCGTGTTCTAAAATAGCATGGGTAAAGTTGTGATTCCAAATTCTGAAAAGTGGTACTGGCTGCAAAGATCAACAATCATGACAAAGGCAAGGATAGATCTACAGTCGTGGTTCATTTCATGATTTGAACTAGTGCAGACGAGGTCAAGATCTCAATTCGTGAAAAGTGGTAGGGTTTAATTTGATCGATATTCATGAGGAGATGTTGATCTTGATCGACGGATAAGAAACATACCGCAATCTAGAGTTGCTCACTAGATCAAGGGAGGAGGAATCGGTGGAATGATTAAATTTTTCAGATGTGAACGACCTCGATGAAGGTAACTTGGAGATCAACGATGGAGGTCAATTTTCCCAAAGTAAGCTACACATACTAGTAGTGAGGAAAACTATGGCATAAAGGACCTCACATATCCAAGGCTCAGATCACAAGGAGAAAGTTCTACAGTGCAAGCTGCATAGAAAAGGCACGAAGATTATGCGGTATAGAAAACTATAAAAGGGTCTACGTGGAGTTGGAAAGGTTTGTATTTTACAAAACCTTGAGATTGAAAAATGCCCCGATCGAATATCGAGTGCCACATGGATGGACCAGAAGACTGTGCTAAAGAAACAAGCTAGGCCCCTGATACTTCCTCAATTCTATTTGAAATGGAAAAAGTAGGAGAAATAGAAGCGGTAGATGTAAGGGATAATGCAGAATCGAGGGTCACATGTCAATGGGTAGAAGAAAGTCTCATGGATGATAACGCTGAGATATTTGATACCATTCTAGTGGGGGAAACCGTTGAAGCTGCTAGGGGTAAATTGGAAGTCCTTAAGGACCAGGGTAGCGATACCTATGGTGTTTTTAAATATTTTTTCCATTTTTTCTCTGTTAACGAAACACCCCATTTCCCCAAGTTTGTTGAGTGGCGTGCAGGACATTTTTCTGCCACCGAAGGAGTCATTATGAATAGATCCAAATCCAAAATCCTTTGCTCATTTCAGGATCATGTCATTCGTAAAACCCTCCACGTCCCAAACGAGTTTGTCCAAATATCCCAAAAATACTGAGAAGAGAATATCATACATTTCTTCAGAGAGTCTACTATCAAAAATAGAGAAGATTTCCTGAGAGCTTGTTCAAAACCTAATGGTGAAGACATTAGTCTATCTTACCCCATTGACCTTAGTTAGTTTAATGAAGAAACTCAGTGGTGCATAGCCCTAGCTAGTCAGTTTCTAGGTCTAGATACTAACGGTTATGTCACAGAGTCATTGTTGAGTGTACTCTTTGTTTTGAGGACCTATCCTGTTGAACCTAAACTTCCAGGGCAATCGTTTCAGTCCTGTTGTCTTAAATTTGATGAATTTCTAGCCGAGAACATTCATTCCCAGTTAGCAAATTTCTACAACACCAAAGTATTCAGATTCCAGTCCTTTTTGTTGAGAATGTTTTTAGCTTATAACGAAGAAGATTCACAAGTTCCTGAGCTAGAGATCATTGGTGAGATGACCAAAGACTACTGTAAATTCATGAACCATTTGATGGCCGAAATATACAACCTTTTCTTTCAAGAAAGGATACCCAGGGTGTTTCCTAAGATGAGGCAAATACTGTAGCTGTCTCATAGCAAGATGATAGGAGGCTGGTTCCTAACAGAATTTGGGACAATCATAAGGTTATACGGTTTTGTACATCAACCTTACATCTTGGTAGCCTTTCTAACTTCCAGGGTTTTCTCCTTTGAATTAATCAGGAAAAGAGTCACTATTGAAGAATAACACTTTTTGAATTCTAGGAAGTCCTCAAATCTTATTTTCCCCTGGGAGGTGGGGCCATACATGGTCAGGAGCAGGGATACTTTGCCACTGGTTGGTAACTTACTCAAAGGCATGGAATTCTCTTTGGAACAGTCTGTAAATTACGACCCACATAAATTAATTTCCAAAAGGAGGAAGGCTCACAAGTGTAAGCCTTTTGAGCACACTGAAATACCCGGGCTTTGAGAAGCAGCAAATTGGGATGATTTTCCTAACTCTACCATGATGGATATCAGCATAGGATGAAGCTCTATCTCATGCCTTCCATGGGACAATTCTCCCCAAAGGGAGCTATCCAAAGTAGTTGCAATAGCTGGGAATGCCTCATCGTTGGTCAGTTATTCAGGGAGTTCAATGAAAATAGGACTTTTAGAACCCATGGAGACTGATGAGGTAGATATTGCCAACATGCCCAAAAGTAGAAAATAGAACAAGAATAGTAATTAGTGCAGGTTAAGAGGAGAAATATGAAGAGGAAGATCAAGAATAAAAATGTGGAAGACCAACAGAAACAAGAAGAGCCCGAAATAGCCAAGTTGCAGATCGAGGAATATGTGTTTTATGGACAGACTCCAAACAGGCATGCCTCTAAAGAAGATTGGATGGACTCTTACCAAGAAAGGGATGATAAAAATTTTAATGAGACATCAAATCTATATAATGAAGTAATATAGTTTCCCTACCCAAATGTAGCATTGAAGACTATGAGGGATCATGCTACAGACACCCTCATCCCGGCTTTGACAGTAGGAAGCAAAGTTTCACAGGTTAATGTGAACCTCGAAAAGGTTCCCACTATTGATATAATACACCTTAACAGAGAAACCGGTGACATCTTGAATACTAGATTACTGAAAACAACACTACAGATATCCAAGCTGGAGGCAAGTAAAACAAAAAATCTAGACCTTTTGAGGAAGGTAAGAGTTGAAAACAAGGACCTCAAGATCCAAACAATTTGTAGAATGAATCAATACAAATAGATGGACCACCATATAATGGAGCTTTAGCTCATAGATTGCTGGATGAGAAAGAAAAAGAGATCCAAGTACTAAAAAGGAAGTTGAAAATCCCTTCCACCTAGCTCACTCAGACATATGAGTTGGCTAAATTCAAAAAAGAAAAAGAGACATTGAAAACTAAGCTTATAGATTGAAAATCCAAGCTATTGAAGCTCGAGGACAAGGAAAGGCAGTGAGAAGTGGATACCAAGCTTGTCAAGGAGAGAGAAAAAGAATTAAAGGCTACACCAGCAACAAAGGAAAAAGAGCTTCAATAAAAATGCACATAGGTTGCAATTCAACTAGTAAATGTAGATGGAGAAGTAGACACCAGTTCTCTTTCTAATGCAAGGTCCCAAATAGGCATGAAAGATACAGAGCTTACTAAGTTAAAGCAACATATTAAGGAGTTAAAGGAGGAAAAATCAAAGGAGGATCAAGAAAAGGAAAATATAGAGGAGAAATGTAAAGAATTAACACAACAAAACACCAAATTAAGCTAGCAGGTGATCAGTAAATTGGCCTTACAGTGTGCTAGGAATTTGATCTAGGATCAAATCATTGTAGAAGCTAACAAGTTAAGAACTTATATAGATTTCATCGTAGATCAGGAAAATGCTTTGACCGAGGCCAAGAAAAAGGTTTCGATAGTATTGGGAGAATTGTAGAGAAGACCCGTAGTGATAGCAGAAAATGATGTTGAATTTCTATGTGCCTTGTCAGATGATCTAGCCAACCGGTATAATATTCAAAACAGAGTTGCTATCATCTCTAGGGCTAGAAAGGTAATTGATAAACATAGGATGTTGGACACTGTCCAAGCCAAAATTGGAATTATTGAGCACAAGGTCAAGGAGTTTATCAGGTTATTTAAGCCACTGGTAGACAGAGGGATTCCTTTCTTATCGGAAGAAAGGGGACCCTTATTGTGCCATAAATATTATCTGGAGTGATTGGTTAGTTGTCGATCAGACAAGAGCAAGTTCCGAGACATGCAGCAATCCTTGTCAGGAAGGACCATTTTCGATAAGTTGGCCAATGAATTCGAACTATTGTTTGATTTTAAAGCCACCTGTGCTAGAGCACTCGAGGCCCCATACATAGAAACTATGGAACTCAAAGTATAGACACTTGACATGATTGTCATGACTTTTCCTGGCCCTGATCAACAGAGGTTAATTCAGAAATACAGGTCAAACAAGTTTAGGACGCAACCATAGAGGTGGAAATGACAGCGATGTAGGAAATTTTCTCCGTGGACACACCCCTCCAATGATCACCTCTCCCAGAGTTTTGTACAGCTATCACCAATCGGAGGATACATGAAAAGCTTTTGCACATATTTTCTCCCACAGTCCATAGTTCATTTTTCATTTTTATGTAAATCATGGTAGAAACGCCACATTAGAGTTTGTTAGAAGTTGTTTTTCAGTTGTAACAAATTTTGGTTCCCAAATGTCAGTTTAGGAAGTCCAAGGTACTATAAACGTACCTCCTGATGAAGGAGAAAGGGTTGGAACCAATGTAACTTTGTGTTGTATGCTTTCAAGACTTTTATAATAAAGTTGCAGAGCTGAAGTTGGTGTTTTTTACACAGATTCATGTGTTGTTTGTGTTATGGTCTGTTACTTCATTTCTCATTTGATTTTTTTCCAGTTTATCTCCCCCATTATGTTTTCTTTCATGTCTGAAATAAGTGTTTAATAGTTTGGAATTCATACATACTATGCTTCATCTGTTGTTTCAGATATCCACTCAAGCTTTCTTCTAAAGTTAATACAGAATTCATTCTTTAATGCTCTGTGTTAATGGTTTGTTCTTGCTCTTCCTTTTCCACCAAAGAATTATAATTTGACTATGACCAAATGGCTATCTTGCCTCTGTGTTAAAATCACTTGCATAAGTTCTGTTTATTTCCATTACATTAGAGGAAATTTGAGGTCTAAAATGGGCCTCCTAAGGAAAATAATAAAATAATAGTTATTAATTTTGGAGGAAGAATGAAAAAAACTACTTTTTGTGTTCGTATTTTCGACAAATCTCCCTATGATTTTACTCAAATTTCAAGTGAGAGAGCTCGTTGGATGCATAATTTAATTCCACATCCAACGAGTGCCCACACTACATGCCTTTGACAGACCCCACTACCCCAAAAACAAGAAATACCTAAAAAAACGTGCTGATGGAATTCATACATACTATGCTTTGTCTGTTGTTTCAAATATCCACTCAAGCTTTCTTCTAAAGTTAATACAGAATTCATTGTTTAATGCTCTATGTTAATGGTTTGTTCTTGCTCTTCCTTTTCCACCAGACAATTATAATTTGACTATGACCAAATGGCTATCTTGCCTCTATGTTAAAATCACCTGCATAAGTTCTGTTTATTTCCGTTACATTAGAGGAAATTTGAGGTCTAAAATGGGCCTCCTATGGAAAATAATAAAATAATAGTTAAAATAATAAAATAATAGTTATTAATTTTGGAGGAAGAATGAAAAAAACTACTTTTTGTGTTCGTATTTTCGACATATCTCCCTATGTTTTTACTCAAATTTCAAGTGAGAGAGCTCGTTGGATGCAGAATTTAATTTCACATCCAACGAGTGCCCACACTGCATGCTTTTGACAGACTCCACTACCCCAAAAACAAGAAATACCTGAAAAAACATGATGATGACATCATCATCACATTTTTCAGGTATTTCTTATTTTTGGGGTAGCGGGGTTTTCCAAAAGCATGCATTGTGGGTACTTGTTGTATGTGGAATTAAATTCCATAGCCAATAAGCTCTCTCACTTGAAATTTGAGTAAAAACACAAGGAGATATGTCAAAAATACGAACAAAAAAGTAGTTTTCTTTTATGACAAATATGTCAATTCAACCATTATGGTTGACTCATTTTATTGAAATTCCATTGGTTCTTGAATTACAACTCACAAAATTTATTGTTGGCACACTTTCTTATAAGGCCCATTTTAGACCCCAAATTTCCTCTAATGACACATCTTGACTCCATGTCCCAATGGTTCTATGTTCTGTTTCAACCACCCTTACAAACAATTCATATTTTCACTTGTATATATCTAGCATTGTTAATATTTGGTGAGAGATCCCTCTCAGAAGAGCAGAAGGACATCTCTCTCTTCTAAAGTGGTTCTATTGTTACCTGGGAATGATCCTTCACAACCTTTGGTTCAATTCTAGTGCTAACAGCTATGAATATGAATCTCCTCCCTCTTATTGCCGAAGGAGACTCACAAATAGTACTATTGGTTGCCACTCACTTGCAGAATGGAACACACATAGAAAATATCTCTGCTAATTGGTGAATGGAATATGGAATCAACCAGCTCAACCAAATTATTAGCTCCTGTAGAGCCATCACCTTCCAACATGTAAGAAGAAAATCCAACTCATTGGTTGATCGAATTTCCAATGAGGGAGTCAGCTGTAAATCTGCTCTGATTCATATCAATTTTACCTATCTCAACTTGGTGGCTCTAGTCAAAGACTATAAACAGATACAAAGCCAATATTTTCTAATCGCAAATGCGGGTGACATGCATTCCATCCACAAGGGACACTCTGTGCACAAGCCACATGGCAAAGGAGCGGTTAATGAGGTGAGTGACAATGGAGTTGGATTAAATGCAGAGGAAGGTGGCATGCTTTCCAACCTTGCAAGTAGCTGTGAGGTCATTTCCCATCTGAGTCGTAGTGCTGAGGATTTATTTCTTGTATGTGTCATTACTGATCTCCATGAGGGAAGCACTTTGAACTATGACACTCACTAGCCTTATCCTTGTGGGAATTTCCATTCTCTTATATCTACTTCGTGCTCACTCTGCTACAAGCCTTCACAATAATTAAAATAATAAAATGACCTAGAAACGTGGTACTCGAGGAAAGGGTGGAACACATGGAGGAGGAAGTCATCGAAAGGCCACCATTGGGGACACAAATGGGTTTGTTGAGAAATTTTCCATGCCGTCCATATGTTTGATCGATGAATGGGTTTCCAAGGTAGAATCATACCATCTTGCATATGGGAAAAGTGGGGGACGAATCAACCACTATTGGATGATGAAGAATATGCTAGGACTATTACTGGAAGATATGACAGTAAAATGGAAAGGAGACAAAGACGTATTCCATTGTATGTGCACCTATATAACCCAGGAAGACACACAGCTTAAAGAGCCAGAGCTCAATTTCAACATGAGGCATTATTTGGTGTTTCATATCATAGGAAACATGGATGATATTGGAGTCAGAAACCAGTGTGAGAAATGTGATGCATCCTCTATTGTAGCTACGAATTCTCCAGGACCACTGCAAGAACATAGGGAATTTGTGAGGAATGCTATGCCTATTAAGCATGGTCATGAGACTCCAACCGTCACCATCGTCGTTATGCCAATACATGAGAGGAAACCTTGTGACCCAGTGGAGGAATATGGACCCTATCCAATTCTGGAAGAGACACCCGAGGACCATGTGGAAGATGCAAGATTGTCTACAGTCAAATTTTAAGTTGTAATATGTCTGTTGAAGTCTATAGATACAGAAAGAGAAGAATTTTTTTATTTCTATGAAAACCCCAACTCCAATATCTTTGATAGATTGGGCAGGTGGTCTATTAGTCTAAGTCCCCTGTATCAAGTTTTCTATTGTTCTGTACTCTTCTTTGTTACTATGAATATACATTTTCTCTACTGCTTACAAAAATAAAATAAAAAAGGGAGAGAGGGACTCATTTTTACGATTGTGTTTTTTACCAAGAGGTTGAAAAACCCACTTAAGAGAGCTTGCTTTTGTTGTATATTTAGGGAATTCCAGGATGTCGATGCACATTGTGTTAGTGACAGGTAAGCATTCTCATCATCTACATCGTTTCCTTGGTCAATTATTCTACAATTTTTCATGTTTCATAGGATTTTTGTGGTGATGTTTTAGGGAAAAATCATGTTTATGACCGACGCATCTACCTCTTTCAGGGAAGGAGTCGATCTAGCTTGATGTACAACTTGAAAGATAAAAACATGAAGATTACACTCTGTAGTTAAATCACAAAGTGACTCTGACCATGGAATGAATAATTTGAATAGAAAAATGCACAAAAGTTCTAAGATGTTTTCACAAAATCAGTATTCTAAGGCCCTATCTTGTGATTTTACAAGTTTAAATCAACAAATATGTTGGAATGGAAGGAGAGATATCACCAATTGGAACATCTTGAAGGAGTGAATGATGCCAATACCATGTTTTCCCTTCAAGAATGTGGGTTGGAAAAATTCCTCCTCATCCCTAGTATGGTCACTAATTTTGTTATAAGAGTTTTCGGTCAATGCAGCCAAAGACCAAATTCCCTAGTTTGAATGGTTCCTATATACAAAAAAACACCACAAAGATACATAATTTCACCTAGATCAATCTAACGATAAAAAAGGAATAGATTAAGGAGAAACTCACCTTGGATCCGATGTTTGTCCTCACTATTTCCACGCAAATGAAATCCAACTTTGCACACACTAGTACCTGCATCCAATAAGATATAAACAAGATAAAGGTATCTTGATTTATTGATTATAAGACTCATTTAACCAAATAACCAAGGATATATGATATAACATGATTAAAACAATCAAATTATGGGAAAGAATATATCATTTCTATTAAAGGACATAAAAGAAAATTGTACACTCATTTACGCCTTGGTGTTGTAGGCTCTTCCCAATAGTCTCCTTCCACCAACAAGCCACATGATCTGGATCTTGGGGCTGAGACCCAAGAGGATTGAATTTCAAGAGAGGAGTAGAAGAGATAGCATTATTGACCAGATGTGAGAAAGACACATCAACGATATCTATGATGTGAATAGCCTAGAAAAAGAAACATAGAGTATATAGATCACATGGAGGGCTGAGGCTCAAAGAGGGTTCTTTGAGCCTCACCTCCCAAACTATACCAAGAGAGGAACTCAGAACCAATAACCCAATAAATCAATAGAATAAGAGAAATGTAGGGTGCCAAAAATCCTTGAATTCCTTATTGAGAAGTCAGAGAGCCTTTTTATAACATTATTACAATGTGCCTTGGGGCCATACCGTGGAACAAAAGCATGGGATACAAAATACTATGGAAAATGTGCCTTGTTGTCATACCATTGAACAAAACCATGTTCTAACAAATACCATGGATGAAAGAGGGTGTCCTCTCCATTTAATGCTTTTATGATGAATGGAAGAGGGCGGCTTCTCCATTTAATGCTTTTACGATTATACATATGAAATCAGAGCATATGCCCCCTAAAATTAAGATAATTCCTCCCCCCTTAGAAAATGATGGTCCCCATCATTTCATGCTAAAAGGAGACCCGTGATTACAATGTGCTAGTTACTAATGAAAATAAGGGTTTTGTGTGGTTGACCCATAACCATAATCATGACCAAGGGTTTTGTGTGGTTGTCCCATAACCATGGATTTTGTGTGGATAACCCATAACCATGATTACAATACATAATAATGGTTTTTTTACAGTTTATCCATAACCATAATTGTGGGTTTTGTGTGGTTGTCCCATAACCATGGGTTTTGTGTGGTTGACCCATAACCATAGCCGCGGGTTTTGTGTGGTTGACCCATAATCGTGATTACATAACCTTGGTTTTTATGTGGTTAACCCATAACCACGATTTTTGTGTGGTTAAATCATGACCATGAATACAATAGGATTTAATAAATGTCCAAAATTTGAAAAATTCATGATCTTTGGTGAAATTGATGTCTTGCTGCAAATCCATTCATAGCTTATGATGCACATGATTAAATTGAATTCTGTTTAAGACCCATTTGATTTCTCAAAGAGTCCTTTCCATCCAAATGACATATTTAATCTATGGTGGCCCAAGGAATGAGAAATTTTTTGCTCAATGCTAGGGGGAAACATGCGCATTATTTTTGCAAGCATATATTGCTTCAATTGATTATATCTCTCAAACTAGAAATCCAAATGAAAAACCATGAAATACCCATTTTAACGGACGTAAAGAATTTTCCAATGAGATATAATGGAGGTTCTAGAACATCCTGTAGAGACTATCACACATACTTGAATTTTTTGTATGTTCAGCCTCACTATGTATAGACATGTGCTACTTCAAACAAGCATATATTACAAACCAGGAAGCGAAATGAAAAACCACCAAATACCCATTTTAGTTAACAAAAGTACATTTCCAATGATATGAGGTAGAGCCTATGAAATGATATTTGCAATTAGTAGTATATATTTTGTGAGAATTGATTCATAGCTAGATCTAGGAGTCAAAGAAACTCTCACAATTCGAAATAGTTTGCAAAACAAGCACAAAATAACTAAATGAGTAAAAATTGCACTCACATATGAGGCAAATAACTTATATTATTATGAATTTCCAATATTTAACTATGTATGGAATGGGCATATAGTACAATAGGGATAAATCATGAGGCATCCAAATTTATCTGGATGCATACAAGTATCGACACTAGATTTTACCCTCAAACCCCCTTAGGTGGACCAATGAGCCTCCTAATCATCCCAAACAATCATGAATCCTTCTGTGAACATGAGTGAGGCATTTTGGAGTGTGTGTGAAGGTATGATAGGAGTGGGTGAGCATGTGGGTGAGTGGGAGTTCTCCAAGGAGGCAATAAATTCCCAAGAAAGGCTAAAAACTACCTAGTTCATGCACTATCGCCTCAAAATGGTCAAAATCCCTGAAAAGGGGGAAGGGGAGAGAATTCCTGGTTGAATGACATCAATGTGGGTTCTTGGTTTGTAATAATGATCAACCTTGATAACCTCAACTGTAAAAATGATCAACTAGGAGTGCATCAACTATGGAAAATGATTAATTTCCCTAAGTCTAAACCATAGAAATCACTGCATGGAAGCAAATGAAAGTGTCTAAGGTCTAATACTATGGTACTAAGGATGAATTATGCTATAAAAACCCCCACTTAATCCTGAATTAGTACATATTATCCAAAAATATCATGGATCGCTTGGAAACAAAGGCTCAAGTCACGTCATACAACATAAAATTTTATATGTCGATGAAAACAAGGAAAAGAGGAAAACCACATGGCAACAAAACCTCTCCTCAAAAATGGACATGGAGCCAAAAATATTAAAGTGAATGGTAGGAATCACCATGTATCACTCACCACAAGAAGATATTTTACGTAGGTGAAGGTCTTCTCTGTAAAGCACTTGGTGAAAATGTCAGCAATTTGCTTTGAACATGGGCAATACTGCAAGGTTGTCACTTGATCATGCACCAAGATACGGACGTAGTGCATGTTTATCTAAATGTGTTTGGTCCTCTATCTCTACACTAGATCTGTGGAAATCTTGTTTTTACTTTTATTATCACACCAAATGACTGTGGGTGAATCAAATGCAACTCCAAGTTCTCAAAGAATACCTTGCAACCACACATATTGTGTAGTCACATTCACTGCTACTATGTACTTGGCCTCAGCTAAATATAGGGAGATAGTGTTTTGTTTATTTCTTGAACAGAATATGGGGCCATTCAAAATCATGAATACATAACCTTAAGTGTACTTCCTATCATTTTGATCTCCATCCCAATCAGAATCAGAAAATCCAACTAGTTCTAGTAGATAACTAGCATCAAAGTGTACCCCAAAGTTCCTGGTGCCTTGTACATATTGAAGGATCCTCTTGGCTTCCTTACAATGGATCTCATGATTATGTTGCATATATATAGCTCCAACACCTACAAAATATTCTAAATCAGGTCTAGAATGAGTAATATACAACAAAATCCCGACTACATGTCTATACAATGAGTCGTCCACCAATGGAGAGTCACCAACTTCACCTAGTTTGATACCAGAAAGGAATGGAAACTTGAATGCCTTACATTAATCCATATTAAAATTCATTAACAGTTCCACAACATACTTTTTCTTTCTGGCCTTGATCCCTACTTCAAATTAAACAATTTTCAAACCAAGAAATTGCTTCAATAAGCCATGACCGGTCATTGAAAATTCACTGTGCAAAGATGCTTTGATTGACCCAATTTATTTGGTGCATCTAACTGTGATAAAAAAGGTCATAAACATAGAGTACTATGACCTGAAATACATCACCATTATTATTCAAATAAAAATTAGGATCATACTTGCATCTTTCAAAACCAAATGAGAGCAGAAATTTGTCCATCTTGGCATACCAAGCCCTAAGGGCTTCCTTGAGGCCATAGAGAGACTTCTTTAACCTGCATATAAGAGAAGTATATTCTTTTAAAACTTCAGGTTTCTGCATATATATATCCTCCTGTATTTCACCATGAAGAAATTCACTCTTCACTTTCGTGTGTTGAACCTCCCAGCGCTTGGATTTAACAATGGCTAAAACTAGCATGATAGAGTCCATCTTTGCAACCGGTGTGAATGTCTCTGTATAGTCCTCTCCTTGGGATTGAGAGAAGCATTTTGAAACCAAAATTTCATTATAATTTATATCAGACCCATTATAAGAAATTTTTTTTGTTATATACCCATTTGCATTGCACTAACTTCCTCTTGCGAGGCAAAAGAACCAATTCCTAAGTCTCATTTCCCTGTAGAGAGTTGAACTCTTCTTGCATGGTTGTTTTCCATATTGGGTAAATTTATGCTTCTTGATATGATTGTGGATATGATCCAACCATCATGAATCATTTATCATCAAGATACACTTCACTTGCAAAAGAAGCAGTGTGAAATTGTGATCTAGTCTTCCTAGGATCTAGTGGATTGCCAGCTAAATCCCCAACAACTTCAAGAGTTTTCTCATCCCACTTGGACTGAGTAGGGGATTCATTTTCATAAAAATCATATCCATCCATATTAGAATCAGAAATATAATAAATATAATCATCACTTACATCATCTTGGTGTTGAGGAGAAGGGCATTCCCCTGGTGCTAGTTCAAAATATGGAATGATCTCTTCTTCGAATTGCACACTTATTTTTATGAAAGTATTTTGAGTTAAGGAATCAAATATCTTGTATACCTTTGTATATTAATCACACCCAACAAGGATGCACTCCTTTCTTTATTGGAGGCAATGCCTTTCTCTTCTCTGGAGGAATCCTAGCCCATGCCCTTGAGGCAAAAATCCTGAAATCTGAAATAGTTTGCTTGTGACCAAACTAAGTCTCATATGTTGTCTTTCCATATACTAATTTGTGAAGAGATATGTTATGAATGTATGCAGTACATTTAATGTCTTCATCCCATAGCTTAGGACTCAAATACTTATCTTCAATCATATAATTTTTCATCTCCTTGAGTGCCCTGTTCTTCCTCTTAGCCGCACATTTTTGTTGTGGTGTGTAGGGGACCAAATGCTACATTTGGATGCCACATTCTTCACAGAGTTGTTTAAAAATATTGTTCACATACTATTTTCCATTTTTAGTATGAAGGAATTTGATCTTGTTCCCACATTGATTCTTAACCATGGCTTTCCAAACCTTAAGAGTCTCAAAGAATTTAGATTTGAGTTTGAGAAAGTAAACCCAGCAATAACTTGAGAAATCATATATGCAGGTCAACACATACCTTGATCCTCCATATGAGGGTGTGTCAAGAGGTCCAATGAGATATGAATGCACCAATCCAAGAACTTGAGTAGCTCTCCTTTATTTCCTTTTCTCATAGTTGCGTTCTGGATGCTTTCCCACCACACAACCAATGCATGTGCCATTGGAGGCCTTGATAAGAGGAATCCCTTCCACCATTACTTCCTTGCTCAATGCCTGGAGGTATCTTTAGTTCATATGGACAAACCTATGATGCCACAGCTTGTTGGCTTCATTGGCATGATACAATATTGCTTTCCGTTTGGAGTAGGGAAGGAAATGGGAGAATTTGTACATCCTTGCTTAATGATCATCAAAACCGAATTCTACCATCTTGTCAGTAGATATTTCAACTATCTCCACTATGTCTGGAGTAAATATTAATCTCTTGGCTTCACCAGTGTGGGTAATTTGGTACACTGACAATAGATTCGCTTCCATATCTGGTACAAATAAGACATTGTTGAAATATCCATCTTCAATATCAATCTTGCCAATCCCTTTGGATTGGATCTTTGAATCATCACCCATTCAAACAGTTGAGCCATTATCTGAATACATGGATGTGAACAAGTATTTGACAAAGGCCATATGTTTTTTATGCTCCTAAATCAATAATGAAGGAATAAGAGTCTGAAGAACCAAAAACTAATGCATGGCACCTCTCCTTGTTGTTTGAGCCTGAAATTCCATCCTTCTTCCTTGCGCCCTCTAGAAGTGAGATGTTGTTATTCTCCAACATATGCGCCATCATATCAATGGTTTTCTTCATGCATGCACTCTCTAGATGCCACCCTTTGTGACAGTAGGATAATTTGGTCTTCTCCTTCTTCTTCTTGTCCTTTTCCTTGCAAGGATTTGAACCCACATCAATATATTTGGTTCTATCTTGATTCTTCTTGTCTGGCTGTTTAGAATCCTTGGCTTTCTTCTTTCCTTTATATGCATTCAAGACCCCTACAGTAAGAGCTTTCTATTTGCTGGAATTGATGGTAACCATTTTCACTAGCTTGTCTTGTTCTTGGGTCAATGACTCCATGAACTCAGCCAATGCAAGAATGTGTTAGTTTCAAGCTATGATATTGTTGACTGCTCGGTTTGTAGGTTGCTGGATAAAACTACAAGGAAATCAACAAATGGAAAAAGTCCAACCAAAAAGGCTTTGAATCAATCCCACGCAGAGACGATCCTATCCCTCAGTTGTTTTGGATGACTATTTCCTATGGATACAAGGCTACCACTAGAATAAGATTTTGTCAGATCAGATGAGATATGCTTGTAAGGAAATACTCAAAGTAACAACTTCCTAAGCTATATGTTTAAGAACACTTAAAACAGGGTGAAACGTGGACTTGAAATTGGATAATTGTAAAACATAAAAGGTGAAAATATTTGATTGCTCAACATACAAACATGCAGGTTAAGATCAGTCTCCTCAACCAACTCCAAATAAATATTAAACAAAATATTGCTAATGTTTACCCAAAACTTATAAATGTACAATACATCGAAGAGGTAATACTAATTAACAATGTAGTACCAAATATTAATTACTAGACATTAGCAATAGAATAGATCACATAAATCAAACGAAGACATTTGTTCAACTTATATGCAATACTTCAATCATGTAATGAAAAATCACGACATGAATCAACACATTAATAGATAACAATAATAATCAACAAGCCAATAAAAGTAGAAGAATGACTATAATTGGTTAAAGACATTTAACAAAAGACCATGAAACAAAGCATGAATGAATGCAATTTTATTAACTTGTAAAACATTACATAGTACAAAAATCACAACTTTCTTGAAATGTAACTTAGTAGTCTGTCCTTCGATGTGCTCCTAAGCTTAATCTCCAAAAAATCCCCTGCACTCTACTTGGAAAAACTTTCCCCTTAAATAATATCACAAAGTCTTACAAAAAAGGAAAACCCCCAAGACGTGGGATTACAAAATCAAATAGGTTAGGTTTAGCCAAGGGAGGAATGCTACTTGGAATCTAAGTCCATTAAGAAATCAATGTCCTGATATTTAGCCTACTCAAGCTGTACTTATTCCCTCAAAATATGGGATGTGATATCCCTCTTCTTCACCTTTTTCCATTCACGAAGATAAACCTATATCCTAACCATCACAGAATTAGGTGTCTCAATCTAGCTCTTGATCTACTGCAAGGTAAGATGGGTGACACCCTGAATTTTCTCCTTAGCTGCAGCAAAGGATCATTCAAATTCTTCTAATTTTATCTTGGGGGAAGGTGCCTATTTGATCGGTTCTAGCATAGGCACCCCTAATAAATCGAGTAAAACATATGAAGTTGTCCACCTATGCTTGCATGTTTCCTAGCCATCTTGGATGATGGTCTCTACTACATCACATATGTGTTACACCTAAATCTCATCATCATCATGTGATGAGATCCCAAACTTCAATGTTTCCCTCAATCCCAAACTATGAAGTTAGAGCATTCGTCCAGACATCAAATTTGTATATTAAAATACAACACCGCTTCTACCCTTCAGTCAAAAAGTGGTACCTTCTTTAGCACCTACTGAATTATGTTGGCAATAAGCGGTGGCACCACCTTTACCCTTTAAGAAATGTGTGGTTCTTCCTATAAATTCTATGTCATAGTGAACAAGGAGACTTTCCCTTGGTAAAAAGTGAAAAAGAGAGGTTCTCCCAAAGCTTCTTGAAAGAAGGATTTGTGGCACCCTTATCCCTGATCTCTACGGTCAGTTGAGCTCAAGATCCATCCTTATAGGATCCCCTAGCCACCTCACCCACCAATTTCTCAACCATTCCTATCCATTCCAAGCCTATAAAAGCAAACCCAATCTCCATGGTTGAGGAGAGAGTAATGTTATGCTACTTCTTTGATATTTTGGCCTAAGTCAGTTAAGAGAGCTTGAGGGAGCAAGTTGGAGCTATTGGAGACAAGGTGTTGGCTTTGTGAAAGAGCATATCAACACTAAGGAATAGGCTGTAAACTCTTTATTCATTTCATTAATGCAAATTTTTTTACTTTCCCATATACTTTTTATGTTGTGATATTGCATGTTATTGTCAAATTCCTTAGTCACTGGCATAGATCTATAGATGATGTTCTGGTATATTTGATCTCTTGTGTGTTTGATGTGTTTATGTAGGTATTTCCTTGAATACCTTTGTCATAAGAGAAGAATCACATCACTCCATCAAAGATTGTATCCTAGTTGTTTATAGCTTATAGGGAAAGTATTCCAACCTTTGGTGTAAACCATTTGTTCTAGATCTAAACCATTCAGACCAGGGGAACAACTTCTGTCCACAGAAGGTGTGAAATTCCTAGTAATAATATGCCTTCCCAAGTTTTGATTGTGAGTTCAGTTTTCTTAGACTGAAGTTCATCCATGATTGGAATATCCTTTAGTTTGTTTCTGATATGTGCTTTCCATCCAATCACATCCTCAAACTACTTAATTGCTACAGTTTTTCGAGTGTCATGGTCATGCAAGACATCTGAAATCTGATTGTTCTTCAAATGATTTGTACAATTCCTGCATTTCACCAAACATTATGTACAGGCTGATCATAGACTGATGATATTGCTCATTGATGAATTTTTAAATTATTCAGTTGTTAATGTTGAAAATGATGAGGTAGCTGAATATAACTGTAATTCTTTAAGTTGTTGCTCTAGGGTAGCATTCTAATTAGCATGTTGCTAGTTTAGAAGCTTTGATTTCTCAAGTTGTTTCTTGAGATGATCAATATTCTTCTATGATTGTATTTTTTTATATTCATGCTCTTCTTTAAGGAGCTCAATATCCTTAAGATGTTGTTCCTCAACTTCTTCTAGGTCCTTTTTTGCTTTATGTAGTTCCTATTCCTTACCGAGAAGATATTTAATCAGCTGTGACACTGAATAATAGTTAGCCCTTGCAAAGGCTCCCATAGTAGTTGTTGTATCTAATGGTCCTTGTTTTTCATTAGGGGCATCAGTTCTCTAGAAAAATTGATTAATGGAAGGCACATGTTTGAGTGTTCCTTCGCTTATCCTCTTTGACCCTTTCTTCAATATGGCGTTATATTTCTTGGTCCAAAAATACTTCCCTAAGAAAACAACAACATCCTCTCCAAAATATGCCATTTATTCTAAGGATAAAAGGGTTTCCTTTTGGGGTGTGGTTGATGGCTTAGGTTGTAAATGTGTGACCAGGATTTCTACATTAATGAGAGAAATTTACAAAGTGGAAATAGGGAAAATAGATATAAGGGAAGTGGAAGAGGTGGGAATAAGTGTTTTAATTTGTGAAGAAGGAATTGTAGAAAGGGGAGGGACTTATATTAGGGAAGATGGAATATGTGAGGATGTGGTGGTGGTATGAGATGTATGGGCAATTGATGAAATAGGTGGAGAATAAGGGGTGGTAGGATTGGGCACTTATGCTGATACAAATGGGTGTCTAGAAGTGTCCTCAAGAATAGGATTTTAATTCACATAGGAAAAATAAGATTGAGGAAGTAAAGAATCATAAATATCTGCTAAGAGTTTTTCATTAGGGACAAAATATGTCATAGAGGTAAGGATATTAATAGGGCATGATGGGTTTCCATCCTCCTCATCTTGATCACTATGAATTTCATGGATCTCAATTTCAAGTCGGGGTGGAGGGTCAACCTGTTGTATCAGAGGGATTTGGAGAGGAACTTTGTCTTGAAGAGAAACTGGAAATATCTATAGTGGTTGTTCATCCTTGAGTACTTACTGAGGTATGTGCTCTGTTTGAGACATTGATACTTTAGATACTTGTGGTTGCTAGGAAACAAGCTGAGTTTTATGTTTCTTTGGCTGAGGTTTAGCCTCTTGCACCTGTGTCTGGAGCTGAGCATTGAGCTTGGATAGAACTTTTTTAAATTCTTCCCCTCTTTGTAGAGCTTCCATATCTTGTGAAGAGTGAGTTCTCCCAGGGGTCTCATGACAAAGAAGCTGCTACTGCTTGTTTTCTTTCTTCTCTCTCCATGTTTTCCCTCTGAACCTTTTCCTCGGCATCGAACCTTAACTTCCTGAAGTGGAGGGTAGAATGCTTAAGATATTTTTGATATTTAAAAACATGGGACTGTACCTATGGATCAGTGATCTTTTCCAGTGCTTCCCAAAAATCAACAGCTGCCCTGTACATGGATCCATCTAGTAGATACTCATGTGTGTAATGAAACTTATCCCTTTCTTGAGGAAAAAGGATAAGTAGGTAAACCTTAGAATCATGAATCCTTTTGGGATCTTCTCCTAGGTTCATAGTTGTAATATCCTTACCTAGCAGAGCTACATGGGTGGAATTTTGTAAAACCAAAGAATCCAAAGATAGCAGAAACTTAGGCCAATACTTCCTCTTGTGCTTAGCCAATTTTGGAAAGTCGCCATCGATGAGTGTCTGAAAATAAAATTCCTACAAGACAATGTAGTTTGGAACAATTATGGGAAATAGATGGATCATGTTGCTGCCCCAAATTTTAAAATAGGAGAAATATTCCACAACGTACCAATCCATGCAAAGTAATCAGTGCCCTGGCTTTTTGTGAAAATGCTGTAGCGTTGGCCTTAAAGATATTATGATAAATGGACCCTAAGAAAGGGTCGCAGATGTCATATATCTGAGGAACAAATTTATCCTCCCAGATGTCAAAATAGTAAATATGGATCGATGGAGAATTCTTGTGCCAATTCCAACCTAGTTCAGGAAATGCTGAAGTTGCACAAAAAACGTCCATGACATAGGTTGACATGTAAAATTGGGGTTTTCTATTTACTTTGGATTTTTGTTATTTATCAATTTCCTCCTGCAAATTAACAGATTAAATCTCAGGCCAATTGAAAGACTCAACTATAAGAAGAATGTGGTGTGCTGTCGAAACCCATTTTGCTTTGAATAATGTGCGATTCAACAACCCATATAATCGGCAGAACATAGCTGCAAGCATCTAATATGGTTCCCTGAACCATGAAATATGGTAGGAATTACTTGGTTGTGGAATAAACATGGTAGGATTTTCCATCCATGATTTCACCACCTCTTCATAATTGAAGTGGGAGGTTTCTTCATCCAAGAACTTACGACTCAATAGTTGTTTCAAGGGTCCAAGTGCATCGGCCTTGGAAAAAATATCAAGGTTAAACGTGAGCCAAAAAGTACCAATGTGGTCATTGAAAGTGTGGTGCTTAGGGTTATCATGGTCGAGTTCCCACTTCATTGAGTCTGTGTAGGGAATAAATGGTGGTCTAGTGGCGATAAGATGGAGTTGTGAACTCTAAATTCGGATATAATCCGATTGGTAATAGGAATAATCGATAAATTGTCATTATCAGAGATATAATAGATCCTCGACTAGTCCAAATGGAGGTTTTTAGAAATATTCCCACTGGTGTCTATGAAGATTCTAGTGTTCGGGTATTTGGACTTTTGCTCTTGCAGAGCCATATTTTTTATTTTGTTTCTATATAAATAATAGATCAATGCTGTGAGAAATGATGCTAAGAAGAAGCACAGGAAATAGATCTTGCTACTAAGAATTCTCACAAGCATACACAGGAAAAATAAAGAGAAGAAAAGAGACTGAATCACATGAATGAAGAGATGAATATTGGTTTGTATCCTTCCATTAAATAATGGTGAATAATAGTGTACATAAATATTACATCCCTCATAGGAAAATCTAATTGTATGTAAACAACTCATAAAGCTCAAAAATGCTGACTTATCAAAATATAGCAAACCCCCATAGGTGGCTAAAGCACTTCCCAAATCTATCAAGGACCTCACAAGTTGGAAAAAGCATGAGTGAGTTGTCAAGGAGATGGAAAAAACATGCTAATCCTAGAAAATGGATAAAAAATAATGGAGGATGGGTTGGAAACAAAAGCTCTGAGTTTCCTAGTTGACTAGCTTTTATCTTATCCATAGAAAAGTAGGAAAAGCAGAAAAAGCAGAATCTGCTATAAAGTCCTGTATACTAATTTTGGATGGTCAAAAAATGGTCAAGATCAACCCAAAATTAGAAATAAATCATTCCTATGATATATATGGCAAGTATTGACTTTAAGGTTCAAGTGGATGCCAACTAATTAAGCTAGTGGGTGAATAATTAATCAAATAATGATTAATTATTTTATCCTAAGTTATGAGTGGTTTTAAGATATTCCAAAAACCCCCTATAATTCTGAATTTATGATGGTATGACAAAAAATATAGATGCATATAGGGCCCATCAACAAGGCTACGGTCACCCTTTAACAATTATTATGTCCAGAAAAGTGAGGAAAGAGGCAAAACCACACAAGGAAAATCCTCCGTCAAGAAAGGACAAGGCACAAAATTTTGAAATAATATCTTCAACATATCCTTATATTCACTTGAATGAGCTGAGTGAAATTCTTCTGGATGAAATACTTGTTGAAGAAATCATGAACTCCATGATCATGCACTGGAGTGTAGAACCTGCAAGAAGGAAGAGGAGAGACTCCTTGTATCTCATCATCTGATGAAGTAGGAGCATTATCTAAATTCTTATCTCTGCTGTAAAACTCTGATCTACAAACATAATCTGAAATGGAAAAGATATCTATGCATACTCCTTCCCAAAGAGTACAAAAATTAAGACAATTTATTTCACACCCAATTCCCTGAACAACTGCAAAATTGTGATGTGAATCACATGTCAATATTCAAATATGATGTAGCACCTATATAGCTATGATATGAGGCTGATAAAAATCTGATATATCAGAAATATTATCATATGGAACAGCAAGGACAAAGGTTTCAGTGGTTCCATGAGGATATAGGGCTAGACTAGGAATATTATGAGCAATTGGGGAAAACTGATAGGTGTAAAAATATGAATGATGGATGGGAATAATATCTTAACTATAAGTGTTTATAACAGATCCAAACATGTTTAATATCATTCCAAATATTACTAATTCCATCGATAACCAGCCAATGAAAGATAGGAAAGACTTCAAACCATGTAAGATAAATATCACTGCATAAGAGACGAATGAGGAATCAACTAGTGAGCTTGGGATTTGTATAGTATTTGGATTATTAAGAGGTATGTTAGATGGTATGGATGGTGGTATTATATGTTTAATGACATGCATATCAGCCTTTAAACAATATTCTAAATCATATATACAATCTTGTGAGGAAGAGCTGCTCAAAGGTAAGTCAATATCTAGTGAAAAATCACAATTTCTGGGAGATGAATATAGTAGACTGAGAGGAGGATCATCAAAGAATGGTTCTGATATTTCTGATTCTGATATATAAGAGACTAAATATATATCAGAAAAATGAGAAAAGGAGAGAACTCTCACACTCAAATCATAAGTTATATCACCTTGGAACTGCGCAGTATGACATTGTTCTGAGGAATCAGCAAGCTTTTCTAGTTCATCTGGAATTTTGATCTTGTGCTTCTCAAGAAGCTGAGACATGATTTCCATATTATTCTTGAAACAATTACTCTCTGAATGAAAACCCTTGCTTCAATAATAACACTTGGATGTGCTCCCTTTCTTCTTAACTCCATTAAATCTTCATATGAATCTTCATCTTCAACTTCTGACTTTGGCTTCTTCACAATTTGCTTCTCTTTTGATTTGTGATTCTTGCTTCCTTGAAACAATAGAAAATGATCCTTGCTATTGGGAGAATTAATAACACCCATATGGATCAATCTATCCTTCTCGTTTGTTAGTGAATCAAGAAAAGAATTTAAATAAGGCATTTTCCATTTAGGAACAACAAGCCTAGTAGCATGAAAGGTAGATACAAAAACTAAGTAATCAGGACCCAATTTTGAAAGAATGGAAAGGATTAATTGATCATATTGTTTCTCAATCACACATTTCTTGATAATTATAACAAGTGACTTGAACTTGGTGAAGAAACCCTCAAGAGATTCGAAATTGCTTGGACTCAATGAGAATAACTCAATCTCCAATTGATGCGCTCTTAGCTCATCTTGGACTCCAAAGAGAGACTCCAATTGAGTCCATAATTGGTTTGGAGTGGTCAAACCATCTAGATGAAAGAGTATATCAGGATAAATAGAGAGGTAAAACAATCCATAGGCTTCATCCAACCTATTGTGCCACTTAGCTTTCTTAATCACAGGATTGGGCTCATTCTCCAAAGCTAGAGTAACTCTGTACAATCCTCTACTGTGCAATAGAATGGAGATTTTTTATTTCCATTCATGGTAGTTGAAGTGAGTAATAATTATCGATGAAGGAGAATCCCTATTTCTGAATTGATGTGCTCAAGAAGAAACTCTCTGCAACCTGCCAAAACAAACTAGGAGAAAATATTGTAAGCTAGACAAGCTCTTCTTCAGAGAGGGATAGGAGACTGGAAGCGCTCCTCAACTCTATATAAATTGATCAACCTGATGCTCTGATACCATGTAGAAATAATATATCAATGCTATGAGCAATGATTCTAAGAAGAAGCATAAGAAATAGATCTTGCTACTAAGAATTCTCACAAGCATACACAAGAAAAATAAATAGAAGAAAAGAGATTGAATCACATGAATCAAGAGATGAATATTGGTGTGTATCCTTCCATTAAATAATGATTAATAATAGTGTACATAAATAGTACATCCCTCATAGGAAAATCTAATTGTATGGAAACAACTCATAAAGCTCAAAAAGGATGACTTACCAAAATATAGAAAACACCCATAGGTGGCTAAAGCACTTCCCAAATCTATCAAGGACCTCATGAGTGAGTTGTCAAGGAGATGGAAAAAACATGATAATCCTATAAAATGGAGAAAAAATAATGGAGGATGGGTTGGAAACAAAAGCTCCCAGTTTCCTAGATGACTAGCTTTTATCTTATCCATAAAAAAGCAGGAAAAGCAGAAAAACCAGAATAAAGCAGAATCTGCTATAGAGTCATGTATACTAATTTTGGATGTTCAAAAGGTGGTCAAGATCAACCCAAAATTAGAAATAAATCATTCCTAGGATATAGATGGCATGTATTGACTTTAAGGTGCAACTAGATGCCAACTAATTAAGCTAGTGGGTGAAAAATTTAATCAAATAATGATTAATATATTTTATCCTAATTTATGAGTGGGTTTAATATATTCTAATAGTGTCTGGGTGCAGGAGCTTCCATTTCTTCTCGAAATTTGGAAACCATGGTCAAAACTTACTACAGTGTAAAAATAATAGGATAAACGGTTGTGAAGAGTTAACTTACTGGTAGAAAGATATGGAAACCAACGAAAATGTAAACTCAAGTGAGAAGAATGTGCAGTAAAATATCCAAGAACAGTAAAAACACAGGTAAAAATGGTAAAAACTTCAAAAATTCAAACCGACTATATAGCCAAAATATCAACTGCAAAACAAATCTATACCATATATCTAGTAAAAAATAAATGGCTGAGATGAAGGTGCGCAACCAAAACTTCGGGAATAAAAAGTTTGGGAAAGTTGCACTAGGTGTTTTCACCTTCCGCATTCCGCACGGCAGAAAGCTGAAGTCAAAAAGAAATTTATTTGAACTAAAAATATATCAAAGTTCTGCATTCCACATTCTACATACATTAGAGGAAATTTGGGGTCTAAAATGGGCCTTATAAGAAAACGTGCCAAAATAAATTTTTGTGAGTTGGAATTCAAGAACCAATAGAATTTCAATAAAATAAGTCAACCATAATGGTTGAATTGGCATATTTGTCATTAAAAAAAACTACTTTTTTTGTTTGTATTTTCGACATATCTCATTGTGTTTTTACTCAAATTTCGATCGGGAGAGCTCGTTGGATGTGGAATTTGATTCCGCATCCAACGAGTACCCACACTGCATACTTTTGACAGACCTTGGTACCCCAAAAACAAGAAATACCTGAAAAAACGTGATGATGACATCATCATCACATTTTTTCAGGTATTTCTTGTTTTTGGGGTAGCGGGGTCCGTCAAAAGTATGCAGTGTGGGTACTCGTTGGATTCGGAATCAAATTCTGCATCCAACGAGCTCTCCCAATCGAAATTTGAGTAAAAAGACAGGGAGATATGTCGAAAATATGAACACAAAAAGTAGTTTTTTTCTTTCTTCCTCCAAAATTAATTAATATTATTTTATTATTTTAACCATTATTTTATTATTTTAACTATTATTTTATTATTTTCCTTAGGAGGCCCATTTTAGACCCCAAAATTCCTCTAATGGCAGAAAACAGAAAGTAGAAGAAAACGAGAAATTGCAAAAAAATATTGAAGTTCCAATTTTCGCATTCCACACAGCAGAAAGCAGAAGTCGAAAAGTAAGAAAACAAAAAAATGCAAGAAGACCTTTCCTAGCTTCTACATTCTGCACATGTGAAAAGAAGAATTCAGAAAGCATGGAAATTTTTATCGTAAACTTATAAATTACTATTTCCCCACTCAACATAGTGGAAAGAGGAAGTCAGAAAGAAAACTTTTTTATTAACAAAAACTAACAATTTTCCAATCTGCATGGGTCGAAGGCGGAAGTCAGAAATGGATTTCCACGATGACTTGAAAAAAATGGATCCCCACATTCTGCATTGCGGAAAGCGGAGTACGGAAGGTCGAAGTGCCCAAAGTGATACCTAAAAATAAAAGGTGCTTTTGAAATAAACAAAATAAAAAAAAAACAAGATCAACAAGAAAATTTTATTAAGTGAAAACATCATACTCATAGCTTGATGGCTCCCTAAGGAAAATAGGGTTTTGGAAACCAGTTAAAAATTTTAATGGGTCCTTCCATTTTGATGACTCAAAATTGGATCTATTGCAGCCAACAACAAATGGCGTCTCGCTAGGAGAAGAAATTATCTCTATACACTTCTACATGAAATTCCAAAGAAAATATGTCAGTATAAAGATGTTGATCATAATCAAACAATAAACTCAATGAGAAATAACTAGATCTAGTAGAGAAAAATATATAATTGATAGCTTACAAATCCATAGTCATTGATAATGATACCCAAGAAATGAACAAGTCACAAAAGTGATGAAATACTCCCGCAATCAAATTCCAATGATGGGAAGTAATAGATAAGCTTCTGTGGAAACCCCGAATCTATGTCATGATCTTCAAACCATCATTCACCTTGATTATAGGTTTTATTATGGATATTTACAATGAATCTTCTTTTCTGTCAGATTTTTTTTATTATTTTTATTTTTTATTTTTTAAACAAGAAAAGATAACAACTCAGCTGTATCAAGACCACTTCCCTGTTAGGGAACAATGACACAAATAGGTCTTACCTAGAAAATTTATGAGCCATCTCTGTCAAGAGACTCATTTTTTTCTAGTTTTTACACCAAAAGCAATTACCATGGCATGGTAACCACCTATTAGTATTTTCAGTCCAAGTAATATCCATGAACATGGTTAGGCCGACTTATGATAAGACCTCCTGTCCTTGAACACAATGAGTTTAATCTTCAATAATCAGGAAAAGAATTTACAATACAAACTACAAGCCATTACCCTAGCTTAGAAACCAACTAATGGTAATGTCATTCAATGAGCATGTCTATGAACATGATAGGTTGGCTTGTGATAAGGCCCTGTATCTTGCAGCTTACACTTATTGAGGTATATTTTTTACAAGGTGACCGTGGTGAGACCAGAAGAGACCAAAGGTTAGAGAAACTATGATAGATGTACCACCAACAATCACTAGAACATTAGGTAGGAACATAAAAGTACTCTTAGAAACTCACTCATCATCATGAGGACAGATAAAGATAATGATAATTGGAAATGTGGATTCAATATAAAAGTGGCTAGTATAGGTACTGGATTTCTTTCCCATAAAGACACTAATCTAAGGAAAATCCTAATAAAAATTCCTGACATATCCAAATTAAAATTTTTAGTAAAACATTCTAGGGATATACCACTTTTACCAATAGCCACTAGGTAATGTAATCAAACAATGTTTTGCAAAGAAAAGAAAATAAAACAATCAAAGAAAAAAAAATCAAACCAATGAAAACTGATCAAACAAATCAAAACCACACATTATGTACATGTAAGTAAAACTTGCCTCAAGAAAATGATTTCTTGAGGAGATGGACATTTGTTGAAAAGGTCTCAATAACGCCTTCCAATGTTTGCAAGCAAACAATACTAGGGCCGATATTTTTTGTAATAATGAACGACCCTAAACATAGATGTTGAAACATTGTGTAGTCTTGTTTGTACTTGTGGGGTTTTTCCCACTTGAGTACCAGATCCCCAATATCAAACTGACGAATTGTGGACAATTTATCGTCGAACCATCTCTTGACCAATTGTTGATGATGATACGGCTTGTTCCTATACTTCTCCCTCTCCTCCTCTAACTTAAGAAGGGTATCAATTATGTCTTGCATGTCGGAAAATATGACAATATAAGTTGGCAGTAGTTTTCATTTGTTCGAATATATTAAACCCACTCACAACTTATGATAAAATAATTAATCATTATTTGATTAATTATTCGCCCACTAGCTTAATTAGTTGGCATCCACTTGCACCTTAAAGTCAATACATGCCATATATATCCTAGGAATGATTTATTTCCAATTCTGGGTTGATCTTGACCACTTTTTGACCATCCAGCATTAGTATACAAGACTTTACAGCAGATTCTGCTTTATTCTTGTTTTTCTGCTTTTCCTACTTTTCTATGGATAAGATAAAAGCTAGTCAACTAAGAAACTGGGAGCTTTTGTTTCCAACCCATCCTCCATTATTTTTTCTCCATTTTCTAGGATTAGCATGTTATTTCCATCTCCTTGACAACTCACTCATGATTTTTCCAACTTGTGAGGTCCTTGATAGATTTGGTAAGTGCTTTATCCACCTATGGGGGTTTGCTATATTTTGGTAAGTCAGCCTTTTTGAGATTTATGAGTTGTTTCCATACAATTCGATTTTCCTATGAGGGATGTATTATTTATGTACACTATTATTCATAATTATTCAATGAAAGGATACACACCAATATTCATCTCTTCGTTCATGTGATTCAGTCTCTTTTCTTCTCTCTATTTTTCCTGTGTATGCTTGTGAGAATTCTTAGTAGCAAGATCTATATCATGTGCTTCTTCTTATCATCATTGCTCATAGAATTGATATATTATTTCTACATGGTATCAGAGCAGTAAGGTTGATCAAGTTCTATAGATTTGAGGATCACATCTAGTCTCCTATCCCTCTCTGAAGAAGAGCTTGTCTAGCTTACAAGATTTTCTCCTAGTTTGTTTTGCAGGTTGCAGAGAGTATCTCTTAGAGCATATCAACAACTTCAATATGGATTCAAAATTTCCTCTACTATCTCCTTTCAACTATGCTGATTGGAAGCCAAAGATGAGTGCATACTTGAAGAGGCAATGTCTCTTTGATGTCTCCATTGGTGCATTGAGTGAACCTGAGTCTTATGAAGAGAAGATTGATTGGATAAATAATTGTGATAGAGATTATGGAATTATGTGTTTGGGAATGTATCCAAATATATATCATCTCATAGATTCTGCTGAATTTCCATTTGAGCTTTGGAAAATTTTGGACAAAGCTTTTGGTTTGCAGGAAATTGAAGATGAAGCATGGAGCGAACCTAGCATCTCCTCTTGTTCTCTCTCTCAAGATTTATTGGCCTATACATTCTCTAATGAATTTTATCATGATGAATAAGTTTCTCATACAGTTCATGTTTCTGCTACCCTCATTGATTTGAATGCTTCCTCCCTCAATGAAGAAGCAAATATTGAAGAGCCATCTTTTTCTGTGTCTCTTGAAGGTGATTTTTCTTCTTGTGATACTATTGATGAAAAAGAAGTAACATATGGAGCTGATGCTCATATTTATTATGATCCCATAACCCATTCATTGTTCTCTCAATCTCCTATCTTAGATTCTAAGATCTATGTGCCAGATTCTTTACACCTCTTGCATACCTCTCTCATTGATGGTGAGCAACCCAGTGACTTACAGGATGTTTTCTTAGCCACATCAAGCCTTATTTGTGTCATACCAATTAAATTACTTGATATCATGTGCTTCAAAATATCCTCCTTTGTTATTGGCATCAATACTCAGAGCCTTCTTGAAGATTGTGAACATCTCATTATTTCCTCCTTTCATATAGAGGATTCATTACCAGTGTATTCCCATGAGTCTATTGATATGCTTATATGTGATCCTTTGGATTCTGATTTATAAGCATATTTTCAGGTTGATACACATATAATACCACCATCCATACCATCTACCATACATCTGAATAATCCAAAGACTATACAAATCCCAAGCTCACTAGTTGATTCCTCATTGGTCTCTTATGCAGTGATATTTATCTTACATGATTTGAAGTCTTTCCTAACTTTCAATGGCTGTTTATCCATGAACTTAGTCATATATGAACTAATATTAAACATGTTTGGATATGTTCTAAACACTTATGATTCAGATCTTATGCCCATCCATCATTCATATTTTTACACCTATCAGTTTTCCCCAGTTGCTCATAGTTTTCCTAGTCTAGCCCTATATACTCATGGAGCCATTGAAGCCTTTATCCTTGCTGTTCCATATGCTAATATTTATGATATATCAAAGTTTTATCAGCCTCATATCAGATATATACAGGTGCTACATCAAATTGGAAGATTGACATGTGATCCACATCACAATTTTGCAGCTATTCAGGGAATTGGGTGTGAAATAAATTGTCTTAATTTTTGTACTCTTTGGAAAGGAGTATGCAGAAATCTATTTTCCATTTTAGATTATGTTTGTAGATAAGAGTTTGACAGAAGAAAGAAACATTCATATAATGCTCCTACTTCATCAGTTGATGAGATACAAGGAGTCTCTCCTCTTCCTTCTTGCAGGTTCTACACTCTAGCACATGATCATGGAGTTCATGATTTCTTCAGCAAGTCCTTCATCCAAAAGCAGTTCATCCAGATCATTAAAGTGAATATGAAGATATGTTGAAGACATATTTCAAATTTTGTGCCTTGTCCTATCTTGAGGGAGGATTTTCCCCATGTGGTTTTGCCTCTTTCCTCACTTTTTTGGACATAATAATTGTTAAAGGGTGACCATAGCCTTGTTGCTGGGACCTATATGCATCCATATTGTTTTTGTCATACCATCATAAAGTCAGAATTATAGGGGGTGTTTGAATATATTAAACCCACTCACAACTTAGGATAAAATAATTAATCATTATTTGATTAATTATTCACCCACTAGCTTAATTAGTTGGCATCCACTTGCACCTTAAAGTCAATACATGCCATATATATCTTGGGAATGATTTATTTCCAATTTTGGGTTGATATTGACCACATTTTGACCATCTAGAATTAGTATACAGGACTTTACAGCAGATTCTGCTTTATTCTGCTTTTCTATGGATAAGATAAAAGCTAGTCAACTAGGAAACTGGGAGCTTTTGTTTCCAACCCATCCTCCATTATTTTTTCTCCATTTCTAGGATTAGCATGTTATTTCCATCTCCTTGACAACTCACTCATGCTTTTTCCAACTCGTGAGGTCCTTGATAGATTTGGTAAGTGCTTTATCCACATATGGGGATTTGCTATATTTTCGTAAGTCAGCCTTTTTGAGCTTTATGAGTTGTTTCCATACAATTCGATTTTCCTATGAGGGATGTACTATTTATGTACACTAATATTCATAATTATTCAATGAAAGGATACACACCAATATTCATCTCTTCATTCATGTGATTCAATCTCTTTTCTTCTCTCTATTTTTCCTGTGTATGCTTGTGAGAATTCTTAGTAGCAAGATCTATATCCTGTGCTTCTTCTTATCATCATTGCTCATAGAATTGATTTATTATTTATACATCATTGATTTCAAGAGGATTTCAATGATGAAAAAGGACTAACCAAGACATGATGGAAGGGCAAACTCAGTAAAATACAAAGGAATGTCAAAAGAATAACCAAGACATGATGGCAGGGAAAACTCAATAAAAGACAAAGGAATGTCAAAGAAAGTGATGACATGGAATATATGATGTGGTGTGTGTGATGAGGTTGAAAATAAACTTGATGGTTTCCTGGTTCTATCAGGAAGTCAGGATTAAAAATTGGCATCATTCTAGAAAGATATGACAATTTTGTGAAAAACAAGAAAATGACTAAGTATAGGAAATTTAGTAAAATCTGACTTATGGAAATACCCTCCATAATTTGTAGAAGAATGAAAATGCCTACTACCTATGGTAATATTGTAGTATGTTGGATTTTCTATCTAAAAATGGCCTTATTTATCCTTGATCATATCTGGAGGAAAAGTTATTGACTTGCCAAAATAGTGTTTTAGGCAGATTAGGACGAGACTAAGAAAAGATGTCCAAGTGTTGGAAAAACTGGCTCAGGTGACCTTGGGAAAATGCCCACCATACCTTATAGGTGTATGATAAAAATTATTCTGAATATATCATCATAGAGATTGTTGAAGAGGATATCTCACCATGGTCTCAGTTCTTAAATAAAATGTCTGATGAAGAAAATAATGATTTTCCAAAATAGGGTTTTAGTCAAAGGGGACCAAATCAAGAAAGTGGCCTTAGTGTAATGCACGCCCTATCTCATAGGGTGACGTGGAAAATATTATGAGAGTTTGGTACTCTAGAGGGTTTCTTCTAGAATCCATCCATGGTCCTATATTGTCCAAAGGGTCCTTGAGGAGAAAGATATGAACCTGCTGTTGCAGCTGCAACTTTTTTTCCCAAATTTTTGAAATAGTTTGGACCCTCCTTTTGATTTTATTCTTGCCTGGATTTATTTGGTTTTGGTTTATTGAACTCTAATTTTTCCCTCTGCTATAAATTTGGATTTTCTTGAGTTTGAATTGAGGTCAATTCTTTCCTTCGTTTAGGAAGTTGGATGATCTAAATCTGCCATTGTCTAGCCAAATCTTTTGATTATGGAGTTTGTTTATTTTGCTCTGTCGATGATTTTGTTTTAGCACTATCGGAGGTTTGTTGAAGATTGAGTCAGGGAAGTAGTTCTCTACGCAGCTGCCATTACGGAGGGTAAGTAATGAACATCTTGATGGACAGTTCTTACTTTCGCCAATGGGTTTTTATCTCCTTTTTGTTATTTTTCAAAAAAAATTTACTTTTTTACTTTCGGCGTTTTCTATTTTTTCACAGTCGGAGCATTAGTATTTTGCGTTGCCACTGTTTCGGAAGGAAAACAGATAATTTTCTGACAAATAGTATTTGTCCTCACCGATTCCATGGTTTTCATTTTTCGATGATTTGTTTTCGCCATCGGAACGGTGTTGATGATTGATCGGAGGACCAGTCCTTGTGTTGTCGACATGGCGGCACCTTTGAGCCTCCAATTGTCGATGTATTCTATTGCTGCGGAACCCTTAGTATATATGACTTCTGCCGTTGCGACTCCTTAGTTAAGTAACCATTCGGTATATAGCACTTTCACTCGTTGATGCAAGTTTTGTTTTCGCCCAATGCTTAAGTAGTTCTGCTCACCGAGAGGGTTTTTCCTGCCTTATGTTCTTTTACTCTATTTTATGATGGCGTAGTTGTTTCGTTGTGTTTGGTCGAGTTGGGGTTTTTTCCGAGATGAAGAGTGTAGTCAGGGTTCGTATTTTTGAGGATTGGCAGTTACATTTCTGTGATTCATGATTTCTTCAGAGGATTTCGAGTTAGTCCAGATGCTGCCTGGATTGAGATAAAGAGTCTGTTTTTCAAGCTTGTGATTTTTAGCATATTTCAAGATACGAACTTGCAGGATTTTCTTTGTATTATGATTTTTATTTTCATGCATTAATATTGTTGATAGTTCATTTTACATGATGTATGTTTTGATACATTTTGTGTTATTTTGTCAAACGCTAGTGGTCTAAGAACAGGCTGTGTTTATGACAGAATGATTGCTACTGCAAAGAGGATATGTCTAAAAGGGAGGTAGCAAGGAAGAAGGTGGCTAAAGAATGAAGAAGCAGAGATAGAGAAAATAAGAAGAAAATGGAGGTCTAAGCTCAACTATATCTAAAAAAGGACCAACAAATTATTGAGCATAATCAATAGAAGGAGAGGCCTAGGCTTGAGAAAAGTTCACTAATCAAGCGGGGCCCTATTTATAAAAAATGCTATTAAATTTTAATTTAATGTAACGTATTGTACAACACTCACTAAAGGACAAAATTGTGAGAATGAACAGTTGGGGGGAGAGCCGAAAGGTCACAAGGGGTAGCCCAAAGATTTTGATGTTTTGTATAAGTATAGGAGAGTTATATGTAGGGAAGGGACTTTTTCCCAGATATATTTGTGAGAGTATGTTGTAAGAAGAACTATTTGCTTTTGTAATAAATAATTACAAGTTTCTTGTTGGAGAAGGCTTGGTGAAATTTTCAAATGCTATGCTATGGATCTGTTGAATGTGAACTATTTCATTTTCAGCTTGTATTCATTCACTGTGAGATTGTTCTAACTCTTTGAACGTATGTTCTTGTTATGAATGCACTCTAGTTTATTCTATGAAATTCCCACTGTGAGTAATGAAGGCTTTTCATAAACAATGAGCTATCTTGTTGTCCATATATCTATTAATGTTCATGTGTTTTGAAATAAGTAACAACTATCTGTGGTTTTTCTTAATGCATGCACAGAAACACATTACTCATTGATAAATGATAATCTTTCTCCCTAGGGATAGGTTAGATAGTTATTTTTAGTTTCTTGCTGTGTGTGATTTAGATGCGAGAGAGTTAAGATGAGAGGTAAGAACCTACGCATCACATTGTGACCGCTCTTCGTATTCTCTATCAATCTGCATTTTTAGATAGGAACTTGCACATCATACTTAAATTCAAAAAACTAAAATAGAAATGGTGGACCGGGCCGTAACCAGTAAAACCTTGTATTTTGTTACTTGACCTACGGTTGTCGGACCGTAAACTAGACAGATTCCCCATACCAAATAGTAACGGGCTAGTTGGGAACGTTTACTGGGGAGAATCCCTAGCTGTTGTTACGTGAAATTTTATAGGCCTCAACAGTTTTTGGTGCTAGAAGGAGGGCCGCCAGTGCATGGATGGCCGAGGAAACCAATTTTCTTGAGATTATTCCACCGGTGACAGTTTTGAAAGTAGTTTGTTTCCCAATCCAATTCTTGAAGAGAAGGGTAAATAGTTTTTGTATCCTATCAATAACAAAGTAGTTGACGATTTGAGAAGAATTACTAGGGCTTATGCGAAGAAGATCAGAGGATTGCCGATTATCCCTACCTTACCCAGAAGAGAATATCGGAAGAAAGACCGCCCTATATTAGAAGATGCAATGTTGGTTGAAGATTTTGAAGAACTGGTAGAAACAGCCTTACAGGAGGTTGTTCAACATCTATATCAGTTGGACCCAGATACACCTTACTGTTCACCTATTCATTCACCACCTCACTCTCCACTTAAAATCATGGAAAATGTAAATGCAAATCAGCCACCCAACCCACCAAATCCACCACCTGCTTGGAGGGCTAGGTCACCATTAAACCTGGAGCCCCCTTTGCATGATTTGCCTCAAGATTTTGAGAAAATGTTGCCTAAGTTTGAACCAAGTGAAAATATTTTAGTAGATGATCATTTGCAAATCTTTTACTTGGCTATAGAAGGACTATGGGCTGGAAAACATGAAGATGTAGTCTGTAGATTGTTTCCACATTTCCTGAAAGGAGCAACAGCCTCATGGTATTTTTCTCTGCCTGCAAATTCAATTATAGACTGGGACACATTTGAAAGAATATTTAGGAGTAAATATGCTATCCAAAAAAATCATGCAACTCTAATGAAAGGGTTATGCGCTTTAAAGAAAGAAAGAAAAGAAAAAGTGCATAATTTCACTCAAAGATTTGCTGCTTATATAAAGAATTTTTCTGCAACTGATAAACCATCTGATAAAGTTCTGATTGAATACTATACTTCAGCTCTAGGGCTTGAATTGGCCATGTTTTCCAAGATGTTAGTCAATTCTACATTGTCAGAAACTTATGAAGAAGCTGAGAGGGTAGAGGCTGAAAAAGAGGCATAGAAGATTATCCTGAGTAGTCAGGAGAAAAAACTTATGGTAAAAAATCTTTATTACTGTCTAAGCCTAAGGATGAGCAATCACATGACTTTGAAGAAATGTTGAAAATGATGCAGAAGCTGTCTAACAGAGTGATAGATTTGGAAAAATAAAAGGAGGCTCATAAAGCATACAAGCCTTACTATAAAAGGAGAGAAGACAACAATCAATATAAACCTCCTCCACACAGTCCTGCACCATGAATTTAACTGAGGTAGGTATGGATAATTTTTGCATCTTTCATCAGCAGCCTCATTCTGAAAAAAATTTCCCTCAATGGATCAATTCGATGACATTAGTAATGAATCAGATATTGGACTCTAAACTAACAGAAAATGATGAGCAGGAAGAATGAAATAATTGACCCATAGAAAAACAAGAAGAGGATGCTTTAGTTTTATGGGAATGTGTCTAACTTTTTGATATAGATGAGGAAGGTTCACTAAAACAAGAAGAAACATCAAAAACAAATGTGACAACAAGGAGTCAAGGTTTGTTAAATAAAGACAATTCGATACTTCTGAAAATTAAGAGACTTCAAGAGAATGTAAAGAAAATTCAGAAGAGCACCACAGCTGATAAAATACCTGAATTCACCATTACAAGTCAAAATCCAAAGAAAATCAACATGCCTGTTAAGCCTATTGAAGAAAAGATTGATAATGTTAAAAAGAATCTCGAAGAACATAAGATGGAGTATAATATTGTGGAATATATTAAGAGGGCTAAGGAAAATATTTCATTATTTGAAATGTGTAACGTGCCTTAGCAGAAAGAAAAATTGTTAAAGGCACTTGAAGTACCAAAGGAAAAGCTTCCCACTAACAACCAACCTGAAGAAGAAGAAATTGGTGAAGCAAGTGTGGGAGGTAAGTCTAAATACAAAACCCCACCATTTCTCCTAACTTTTAAAATTTTCAACCATAACGTGCACAATATTTTAGTAGACTCAGGGGCATCAGTCATTGTTATGCCACTTTCAGTCTGCAAGAAGATAAATGGACAACCTAAACCATATCCCTAGCAGTTTATTCAGTTAGACAGAACAACTATGAAGGTAATTGGGGAAATGGAGGATGTTCTGCTTCGATTATCTTCAAATGAAAAGGTATGTCAATTCATTGATATTGTAGTAGTAGACATACCTGAGGCTTATGGACTTGTTTTGAGTCAGTATTGGTTAGCAAAGCTAAATGGATATTTTGCATCAGATTGGTCACATCTATGGTTATCTTATAAGGGAAGTCCCAGTCAAATAAAAGTATTAAGAGAGCCCCACATGAAGCACAATGTTACTCAGTTGGAAGGTAAGAATGAACCAGTGAATTTTGTATTGGGAAACTACTTCATTGAACTAGAACCAGGAAAATACCAAACGGAAGAAGCCAGCGGTACACCAGACACCCAGCCCGATCTCCTTCGATTTTCACGGGCTTATGAGATTGATTGTAAAATAGTAGACTTAGTAAGTAGTTTTTTATTCAAGTACAGTAGAAGTAGATAGTTTTTGGACACTTTTTTTTTATGGATCTAAAACATTGGAAGGATCAGGAGTCGGCTGTGTCCTGATTGATCCAAAGAAAAATAAACATTTTCTTTCATGTAGATTAGAGTTTGAATGTACCAATAATACAACCGAATATGAAGCATTAGTTTAGGGACTAAGAAAAGAAATTGAATTAAAAGTAGAAAATATGAAAGTGTATGGGGATTCTGAAATAATTGCAAAGAAAATTTGAAATCAAATACATTGCATTTCACCTCATTTAAGAGCTTACCAGAATGAAGTGTGGCATTTGCTTAAAAAAAATTATGCATTTAATATTTTATCCATCCCTAGACTAAAGAATGCAGCAGCTGACTTGTTAGCTACCTCAGCTACAAGGCTTGTACCTTCTAATAATAAATGTTCTATTGAATTACTTTTCAGGCCTTCGGTTCCAGACATGGTCACCAATTTACGAGTTTTTGATGATGATCAACAAATCCTGGAATGTTTGACGAATGATGAGACTTTCAAAGGGGCAATTATCGATGATGAAGAACACCAAGATGAGTTAAAATTCGACAACTTTATTCCTAAATGGGTCAGGACTTTAGAACAGAACTGAAGACCAGCAAATGTCAAGACTCATAGCTCGTCTTTACAATTCGAGCTGATAAATTTAGGAACTGAAGTTGAACCCAAATATGTAAATTTGGGAAAGTGTTGCTCTCCCGGTGAAAGAAATAAGTTTGTTAGTTTGTTCAAACAGTACAAAGATGTGTTTTCCTTGACAGACGAATAGCTTAAGACATATGACACAAAGATTATACAACATGTCATCCCTATTAGATCTAGAGTCAAGCCTTATCAATAGCCTTTGAGAAAAATGCATCCAAAACTGGAGCCTTTAATTCAAAGTGAAGTGAAAAAATTATTGAATGGGAAAATTATATTCAAAGTTAGACACTCAGAATGGGTTTTGAATTTGGTGCCAGTAAGGAAGAAATTCAGAGAAATCAGAGTATGTGTAGATTTCAGAAACCTAAATCATGCTTCGGATAAAGATAACTATCTAGTCCCACCCATGGAACAAATATTGCAGATGGTTTCGGGTTCTTAGTTATTTTCATTATTAGATGGATTCTCTGGATATAATCAAGTATTAGTAGCTGAAGAGGATAGACTTAAAACTACATTCAAAACAAAGTGGGGAACTTTTGCTTATAGAAGAATTCCCTTTGGACTCATCAATGCTGGAGCTACTTTCCAGAGGGTCATGGATATAGCTTTCTGTGGTCTGATTGGTCGTAGTGTTGTATTATATCTCGATGATGTAACGATATTTTCAAAGAAGAGAGAAGAACACACATTCCATCTAAAACAAATTTTCGAGCGTTGTTGAAAATATGGCATCTCACTGAATCCCAGAAAATGTGTGTTTGCAGTTATAGAAGGAAAGTTACTGGGTCACGTTGTTTCTAAAAAAGGGATCTCCATAGACCCAGAAAGGATTACAGCCAATGAACAGATCCCTTTACCTCATAACAAAATAGGTATGCAATCATTCATGGGGACAATTAATTTTGTGTGAAGGTTTGTACCAGATTTTGCCCAGATTGTCAAACCTTTGCAGCAAATGGTGACACAAAGTGTACAATTCAAATGGAATGATATGGAGAAGAATGCATTCAGTAAGATAAAGACATCTATTGCACATGCACCATCTCTTAAAATTCCAAATTTCGAAAAAGATTTTATGTTGTACACTTTTGCGTCTGATGATTCATTGGCAGCGGTGCTTACACAGAAGGAAGATGGGGGAGAGGAGTACCCCATATCATTTATGAGCACTGGTATACAAGGAGCTGAATTGAATTACCCAGTTGTGGGTAAACAAGCTTATGCAGTCTTTAAAGCGGTAAAACAATTTAGGCCATACATACTTAAGAACCAGACTAAGGTAATAGTTCCACACCCAGCTGTAAGGTCTCTTTTTGTACAAAAAGAATTAGGAGAAAGAAGATGCAACTAGGTAATAGCTTTACAAGAATACGATCTTGAATTCAAACCAGCTTTTATAGTAAATGGGTAGGGATTGTGCAAACTAATGGCTGAAGGTAAAGGCAATGAAGAAAACAATTGGGAAAATGAAGTTGAGTTACATATGATGGATGTGTGTCCTCTTTTCACCGCTCCAGATTCCTGGTACTGAGACCTTGTTCATTACCTTCAAGAAGGATTGTTGCCAGAACATTGGAGTTCCAAACAACGAAGAGTGTTGCACCTTAAATCAGCTGCATATCATATCATTGATGGAATATTATTCAAAAAAATTTATGATGGAGTCCTTCTCAGATGCTTAGAGGAAGAAGATGCAAAGAAGGTCATAACAGAGTTACATGATGGGCCTGCTGGAGGTCATTTTTCTGGAGATACAACATCCCACAAGATTCTCAGAGCTAGATACTATTGGCCCACACTGTTCAAGGACACACACGCCCATGTGAGAAAGTGTGATATCTGCCAGAGGTGTGGGGGAAGTCAAGCCAAAGCAGCAGGACCATTGAAGCCTGTGATGATAACAGAACCATTCGAGCAATGGGGGATTGATATCATTGGAGAGATAAAACCAAATTGTTCCTTGCAGCACAAATACATTTTGATGGCAACTGGCTACTTCACTAGATGGGTCAAGGCTATTCCATTACGTAAAGTGAATGAAGATGCAGTCATGGATTTCTTGCAAGATCATATTATGACCAGGTTTGGGGTTCCAATTTCCCTGTTTTTTGATAATGCTACTTATTTTTCTTCTATTAGATTAACTGCATTTTCTCATGAAAGAGGAATAAAGTTTCATTATTCTGTGAACTATTACCCACAAGGAAATGGTTTGGTGGAATCTACAAACAAGAATCTGATTAGGATCTTAAAAAGGACTCTGATAGAAAACTAGAGAAGTTGGTATTTAGCATTACCGAATGCTCTTTGGGATGATAGGGTCACTCCCAAGAATTCCTTAGGTGTGTCACCATATACCCTTGTTTATGGAAAGGAAGTTATTCTTCCTCTTAACATTATGCTACCATCTTCCATAATAGCTCAGGAGTCTAGAGGCACAGATAATGAAATCCTCCAAATTAGAATCTATAATCTTTTGAAGGCGGAAGAGTCTAGGTCCAGAGCCAAAGAACGTTTTAAGCATCAACAGGAAGTAGTGAAATGGTGGTTTGATAAGTATAAAGTTGGAAGAAAGGAATTTGAATGGGGAGATCTGGTTCTTAAGTGGGATCACCCGCATGATGAAAAGAGGAAACACGTGAAGTTTCAATAGTTATGGGTAGGCCCTTTTCAGATTGCAACAAAGCGTGGCCCCTCAACCTACAAGTTGCAATATTTACAGGGGTGGGAAGAGAACTTACTAGTTAATGGTTTAGTTCTCAAACCTTATTTTTCCTGATTGTTGTTTTTATCTTGTACATAAATAAACTCTTTTGGTTGTTTATTTTTTATTTATTTTATTTTTGTTTGTTTTTAGTTAGATTTCGATTGATTTCAATAAAAGAAGCAAATTTTTGGTTGCATGGAGTGCATCAGAATTCTGGATTAACCAAAATCCTTGATTATAAGACTATGTATTATTGATTTATCTGAAAGGATTCTTCTAGTTTAGTAGTTTTCCTAAATGGCTATGGAAAAATTGAAGTCCTACTTAATCCTTGTAAAATAACTCAAGATCGAAAGGTTTGGAATACTATTTCGGGGCTCCATCCATCTCACATTTAAAAATGTCTTAGGGGGTGACAGCAAAAGACCCATGGAAAGGAAGCAAGGTAAATAGTATACTATATATAAATGATCCCGTGCCAAGAATTGAAAGCCAAAAGGCAAATAAGAGTCAAAAATATCCTAAAAAATCAATATGTATCAAAACAAAGTACTGAACCATATGAGTACAAAATTGCCAAAGTTATTCTCTGTCCATGAGCTGAAAATTAAATACATCTCTCACACAAAAGGACACTATGGATAGAGGAGATTGAATAAAAATTCAGAAAGAAAGGCATGCAGGAGGACTCAAAAAAGGACAAAAAAGTCCAAAAGCACAAAAGTGTAGAATGGCATGGGAATGAGGAACAAACAAATATTTGTGTTTACCATATGTTACAATCCTATGGTGTCCAAGCTGGGAGCTACCTGAAGACAGAGGTAAAAAATGAAACTCATATTACTAGCCTCAAAAGAGTTATCTTGACCTTGAAATCTTGGTTTCCATTTTCCTAAATTGGACTATCATCAATGATTAAAAGTACATACATTTTCCATTTGAGAAATCCAGACATCTAGAAGAATTCAACATGTTGTTTTTATTGTCAGACAGTTTGTTATTTAAGGAAGAAATTGTCCATAGATCTGGGTTCACCAGGTAGTCGCCAATTGTTGCAGCTGCAACTTTTTTTCCCAAATTTTTGAAAATTTTTGGACCCTCCTTTTGATTTTATTCTTTCCTGGATTTATTTGGTTTTGGTTTCCTAAACTCTACTTTTTCCCACTACTATAAATTTGTATTTTCTTGAGTTTGAATTAAGGTCAATTGTTTCCTTCGTTTAGGAAGTTGGATGATCTAAATATACCTTTGTCTAGCCAAATCTTTTGATTATGGAGTTTGTTTATTTTGCTCTGTCGATGATTTTGTTTTAGCACTATCGGAGGTTTGTTGAAGATTGAGTCAAGGCAGTAGTTCTCCATGTAGCTGTCGTTGCAGAGGGTAAGTAATGAACGTCTCGATGGACAGTTCTTACTTTCGCCGATGGGTTTTTATCTCCTTTGTGTTATTTTTCAAAAAAACTTTTACTTTATGACTTTCGGTGTTTTCTATTTTTTCACGGTCGGAGCATTAGTCTTTTGCGTTGCCTCCGTTTTGAAAGGAAAACAAAGAATTTTCCGATGAATAGTCTTTGTACTCGCCGATTCTGTGGTTTTTGTTTTTCAATGATTTGTTTTCGCCATCAGAATGGTGTTGATGATTGATCAGAGGACCAGTGCTTGTGTTGCCGACACAGTGGCACCTTTGAGCCTCCGATGGTTGATGTTTTCTATTGCTGCGGAACACTTAGTATATATGACTTCCGCCATTGCGGCTCCTTAGTGAACTAACCGTCCGGTATATAGCGCTTCCGCTCACCGATGCGAGTTTTGTTTTCTCCTGATGCTTAAGTAGTTCTGCTCGCCGAGAGGGTTTTTCCTGCCTTATGTGCGTTTACTCTATTTTATGATGGCGGAGTTGTTTCGTTGTGCTTGGTCGAGTCAGGGTTTTTTCCTAGATGAAGAGCGCAGTCAGGGTTTGTTGTTTTGAGGATTGGTGGTTACATTGCTGTTATTCATGATTTCTTCGGATGATTTCAAGTTAGTCCAAATGCTGCCTAGATTGAGATAAAGAGTCTGATTTTTGAGCTTGTGATTTTTAGCAGATTTCAAGATACGAACTTGCAGGATTTTCTTTGTATTATCGTTTTTCTTTTCATGCATTAATATTGTTGATAGTTCATTTTACATGATGTATGTTTTGATACAGTTTTTGTTATTTTGTCAAATGCTAGTGGTCTAAGAACAGGCTGTGTTTATGATAGAATGATTGTTTCTGCAAAGAGGATATGTCTAAAAGGGAGGTAGCAAGGAAGAAGGTGGCTGAAGAATGAAGAAGCAGAGATAGAGAAAAGAAGAAGAAAATGGAGGTCTAAGCTCTACAGGATCTAAAAAAGGACCAATGGATTACTGAGCATAATCAATAGCAGCAGAGGCCCAAGCTTGAGAAAAGTTCACCAATAATCAAGCAGGGCCCTTTTTATAGAAAGTGCTATTAAATTTTAATTTAATGTAATGTATTGTACAACACTCACTAAAGGACAAAATTGTGAGAATGAACGGTTGGGGGGAGAGCCCAAAGGTCACAAGGGGTAGCCCAAAGGTTTTGTTGTTTTGTATAAGTATAGGAGATTTAGATGTAGGGAAGGGACTTTTTCCCAGATATATTTGTTAGAGTATGTTGTAAGAAGAACTATTTCTTTTTGCAATAAAGAATTACAAGTTTCCTGTTGGAGAAAGCTTGGTGGAATTTTCAAATGCTGTGCTATGGATCTGTTGAATGTGAACTATTTCATTTTCAGCTTGTATCCATTAACTGTGAGATCGTTCTAACTCTTTGAACCTATGTTCTTGTTATGAATGCACTCTAGTTTATTCTATGAAATTTCCAATGTGAGTAATGAAGGCTTTTCATAAACAATGATCTATCTTGTTGTCCATATATCTATTAATGTCCATGTGTTTTGAAATAAGTAACAGATATCTGTGATTTTTCTTAATGCATGTGCATAAACACATTACTCATTGATAAATGATAATCTTTCTCCCTAGGGATAGGTTGGATAGTTAGTTTTAGTTTCTTGCTGTGTGTGATTTAGATGCGAGAGAGTTAGGACGAGAGGTAAAAACCCGTGCATCACATTGTGACCCCTCTTTGTATTCTCTATCAATATGAATTTTTAGATAGGCACTTGCACATTATACTTAAATTGAAAAAACTAAAATACACATGGTGGACCGGGCCGTAACCGATAAAACCTTATATTTTGTTACTTGACCTACGGTAGCTGGACTGTAAACCAAACGGATTCCCCATACCAAACAGTAATGGGCTAGTTGGGAATGTTTACTGGGGAGAATCCCTAACTGTTGTTACATGTGTTTTTCCAGGCCTCAACACCTGCCAAAAGTGCCTCCCAGCCATATTTGCACTATCTCAATAAAATGCCCACCAAGGAGAGAGAAAGTACTTTCAAAGGATGAAATAGGTCTTGATGGATTCATCTAGTTGTCATGTACCTATTGGATACCTCACTTGCAAAATTTGAACGAAAAATAAAATCACCTTGGTGACCTAGGGGTTGAGGAAATTTGTCAAGTGTCATAAAACCAGTTTGAAATACCACTTTCAAATACTTTCCAAAGGTTGTGTGTGTGTCAATAGATTTATCTTGTGATATGGTATTGTTCATTTTTGAAATGGTTATCTAGCCATGCTCTTGGTTTTCCTTATGGTTATCAGATAAGGAAAATATCAATCTTCCAAATAGAAGAAAAATGCTATTGTCCAAGTGTTGAATTAGCAATTTGAAAAGACCATTTTCAAATGCCCGCCACTTCTTGTATGTGAAGGATTAAATTAATATGAATACATGGGGATGTTATTTGGTTATATATCTATCCATTCATGGTCTTATATTTCCTCTTGTAGTCACATATATGAAAAATAAATCTTCCAAAGATTGAGAAAAACTATGTCTTTCTTAAAGAAGAATTATGCCTGCACAGTGAGAAAAATCAGACATAGGAAATTAAAAGGCATTTTTGAAATACACGCCAAAGGTTGTGGTGGAGTCAATAAATTCATCTAATGGTATGGCTATGGTATTTGACAACTTGTCTATCTAGCCATAAGTTGAGTTCTCCATCTAGTAGTCACACATGTGAAAAAGTGAATTCCCAAGTTGAAGAAAAATTATATTTTACACAGAAATCTGAATATGCCTAAATTAAGTATATGTTGAAACAAGGTTTTATTTAAATTGCCCAGCTAAGTAAATTTAATAAAAATACCGAATGATTAAGATATCATGAAATAAATAATTAAAATACTCGTGCATATACTAAGAAGGCTCTACGCTATGGTTTGGGAAGTGTTGCATTAGTTAATATCCGAGAAATAAATTGTTTGATATTAAACAAAAACATAATAAACAGTTTATCATTCATTTAAAACAGAGTTTATTATTTCTAAAGTAAAAACAAAAGCATATTATTCATAAACAGAGAAATGATAAAAGAGAAGCTACATGAATGTATTTAGAAGAATAAACATAAATTTGGTAAAAAGAAAGGGTTTTTGGTGTTATAATGCTTAAACAAAGTTTTAAAAAAAAAAAGGGAAAATATGAGTTAAAAGCCAAAACTAGTTATAACCAAAACTAGTTTAACGTTGTTTTATTTTTATTAAGAATTTTTGTATATTAAAGAAACACATGATTACAAGAGATAGTTAAAATTTTATGAAAATGTGTGAATACATGGAAATACATAATGTTTCATGAAGAGGTGTGAAAAATGAAGTAAGTATGAAGAAATCATATGATGAAATGCATATCGGTGGATAAAATATAATATTTTGGTAGATATTCTACATTTGACATGAACCTTCTGTTCATTTGAACAGACTGGTGTTTGTAATCAGGTTGGAGCCTGAATGAGGATTGGATTTATCTCTACATGTTGGGTCATGTATACAAGCTGGGTCTCTCAATCTAGCTGGGTCTAGATCATTAATGCTATGTAATGTAAAATCCTATTTAATAAAAAAATATTTGACATATTCATATAGGTGTTGTTCTTCATATGTGTTTGTATATTTCATACATACATACATACATACATACATACATACATACATATATATATATATATATATATATATATATATACACAATTGGTAAATTTAATGATTGGTTCATAATAGTGCTTTGGCAAGAGATTTTTAAGTTTTAAGAGACACTGATTCACCCCCCCTTCTCAGTGTCTGAGACCTGTTTCTACATTGTAAGGGGGAGGATTCAGAATCTTGTGAACAAGATTGAGGAATGTGTAATGATGGGATTATAACATTCGGTGGTAAGACAACTTATTCTATGTAGAACAAACAATAGGGAGATTTTGCAATGGAAAATTTGGGAGTAATCTTGTCTACCCATAAAGCATTAAAGAGATTTGTATGCCAATCCTTGTGGTTGTCAGCCATAGTCTTCTTCAAAATATTGATCAAATTTTTATTAAAGGATTATTCCAAATGATTACACTGTGGGTAGTAATTGGCATAATACTTTACCTTTATCCCCTTTTCAATGGCGTATTAAGCAAGATCAATTGAGTTAAAATAAGAGGCATTGTCGAAAACCAAAGAGTGAGGTACTCCAAACTTGGTTATGATATTTCTATCAAAAAAATATATGACTAAATTGGTGTTATAAACATTTAGTGGGATTGCTTCTACCCAGCGTGTGAAATAATCTATTGTAGTCAAAATATACTTGTGCTACAACGAGGAAGGAGGGGGGATTGTACCAACAAAATACAATCCCCACTATTGAAATGGGTATTGGAGAGGAAAGGTTGGCTTCTTTAATTTCCCAGCACATCTTTGGCATAGCTCACACTTTCTAACAAGGTTGTAAGAATCCTTAAACAACGTGGGCCAATAGTAACCAACTCTTAATACTTTGTGGGATGTGGTTTATCCCGAAAAATGTCCACCTACAGGGCCTGCATGCATATCAATCAAAATTTTATCAGCTTTTGGTTTTTTAAGGCACCTAAGAAATACACCATCATAATTCTTACGAAATAACACATTATCGAAAAACTGATAAGGCATTGATTTAAGTATCAAAGTCCTACATTTTTTAAAGTCGATTGTTGGAGGAGCATACCCATGACGGAGAAAAAATCTAATATTGTCATACCATTTGGCTGATGGAATAGAAATAACATCAATAGTGTCGAATGGCATATCTTCCTCATGAATACGTTGTCATTCCTTCTCTATAACATTTTTTTGCGCTGCCAGTAAAAATAAAATATGTCCCTTTACCATCTTGGTAGGTTTTATCTCCATGTCGTACTCCTAGAGTGGAGTCATCCAGTGAGCTATTTTTTCTCCCAACTCTTTTTGAATAAACATGTTTCTTAGCGATATGTACAATACTATCACCTTCATCTTTGATTTCAACAGATATGGCCTGAAATGTTTCACATACTTCTAAACGATATAAGCCTCTTTATCTACCTATGTGTAATCTAATTCGGATCCTTTGAATGTAGAGCTCATAAAGACACCGAGATTTCAGTGTCATGTTCATTTCTCTATGTAAGCATAGCAGCGTGAAAAACATCAGTAGCAAAAGTGTATAAAACAAAATATTTCAAAAAATTAGGAGGCATTGATGCAGGAGCCTCCATTATGTCCTTATTGATGCTCTTAAACACATCCTTCTGAACATAAGATTATTTAAATACAACATATTTCTTCATCAAGTCTTGAATAGGTCTGACAATATGTGTAAAGTTAGGAACAAACCTCCTGACAAAATTAATCTTTCCGAGGAAATATTGCATAGCCTTCTTTGAACTGGGGAGACCAATTTTTGCGATTGCTTCAACCTTTTTTCGGGTCAATTATTATCCTATATTTAGAAACAATGAATCCCAAAACTTTATCTTATGGAATTGCAAAGACCGATTTCTTTGGGTTCAAGGAAATTTTGTACTTCTTGCATCTATCGAAAACCTGCCTTAAGGCTAACAAGTGATCATACCATTTTTTTTAGTAAAAATAGTAATATCATCTAAATACACGACAACAGAGCTTTGTAGAAAACCTCAGAAAGCTATGTACATGGCTCTCTGAAAGGAAGCACCAGAGTTAATCAGCCCAAAAGGAATCCTCCTATAAGCAAAGGTGCCCTAGGGTGTTTTGAAGGAATTTTTTAACTGGTCATAGTTTGTAACCAAAACCTTGTTTTATCCCAAGAAGCCATCAAGAAGAGAAAACATCTCTACACCCAAACTTGTTTGTAGTATTTGTTCCATGGATGGAATAGGGTAATTTTCCTTTTTTGATGCCCTATTAAGATTTCTAAAATACACACACAATTTTATTTCTCTGCTCTTCCTATGGACATGGATCAAATTAGAAATCCATTGTGTGTGCCTAACAGGGAAAACAATTCTGGCTTTCAGAAGCTTCTCAAGTTCTTTCTTTATAGAGGGTTCAAGAATCAGATGCATTTTTCTCAGTTTCTATTGGTAAGGTCTAACATCAGGTTTTAGTAGTTTATTATGTTGCATGATGGATGAATCAAAGGTATTAAGGTAATCATAGGTCCATGCAAAATCATCTTTGTATTCTTTACACAATTTAACTAAATCCCTCTCATCTCTAAGAGAACAAGTAAGGCCTATATTGATGAACCGAGGGTTCAATTTAGTACCCAAATTAACAATTTTGTGATTTAGAGTAGAAATATGTGTTTTTCAATTGGGATTGCCTTTAAATTTATCTTGCAAATAATAAATTATGTCTAAGTTGAGGACTAACTTAGGAATTAGATTGGAAGGGAAGGTATTATCAAATAAGGATTTCTCATGTTCGACTTCGTCTATCCAAAATTCTTTAAAAGTATCCTGTGTTGTGAGGAAGTCTAAAATTTAAACATAATCATCAAATATCTTCCAACTGGTAATGTTATCAAGTATGAAATCCTTATACATGAGCTCTATGGAAATTTTTTTAGGAGTAAGGCCTTCAGGTGAGATGAGTCTAGATGCGATATTGACCAACAAGTCTGCATCAAAATTTTGAGATCTCGAGACAGACTTAATATTAAAATATTGAAATGAGTTAGTCATATCCCTTACTAGTTTCTGATAGTTCAAAATATTAGGGGTGAAACAATGGATCTGATTCCTTACCTGTTTAACTACAATCTGTGAGTCTCCATAACATTGGATGATATTAGCTCCCAGTTCAATTGATGTTTTAAGCCCTTGCACCAAGGCTTCGTATTCTTCAATGTTATTAGTGCACTCGAACTCTAGTCTACAAGAAATTGTCCATTTGGTGTCTTTGGGATAAACAAGCACACAACCTACACCGGCACCATATTTGGACTTAGGTCCATCAAAAAAGAGTGTCCACGATGATAAATATAATCTAAAATTTGTATTGACATTATACACATTATGTACAATCTCACCAACAAATAGGATAACTTTACAATTACTCATTTTCGGAAATTTGTCAACATCCTGATTCGGAGAAATGTCAGCAAGAAAATCACAAAAGTAAGAATCAAGGGTGTGTTGGAGCTGCAACTTTTCTCCCCCTAATTTCTTAAAATTTTGGGGCCCCTCCTTATCACTTGGATTTGTTTGATTTCGTGTGATCCATGAAGGTCTGGTCTAGCCGTAGATTTGGTCGATTCTAATGATTGATTTGCAGCCTGTCTCTCCAGAGCACGTTTGTGTTAAGATTTTATTGTAGATCGCCGAGTTGAATGTGGTTTTGATGGCTAGAGTTTAGTCAGATCAGTTGCCTTTTAAATAAACCGTTGTCTCTGAGATATTTTAGTCTAGTCACTGCTGTGTTGATCTTTTCAACACTTAGTTTTTCTGTGATCGGGCGTGTATTTTATGTTAGATCGGAAGCTGTGAAGTTTCAGCCCCTCCGGCGTTGCGGCTCGGAAATCGTTTATTCGTCCGATGTCAGAGCCGTCCGATTTTGGATTTACTTTTCCCTCCTTTTCGTCGCGTGCCTGAAGCCTCTACCTTTCCTCCGTTGCGGCGGGAAAAGTGTTTCCGCCCCCGAAACAGAAAACCGTCCGACTTCCGACTCAATGCCCCTCTTGCCCGCGTTTCACTTGTTCACAACTTATGCCTCGCCCGGTGTTGCGGCTAGGAAAACCTTGTGGCCTCCGATCTTATTTCTTTTCGATTGCCGACTTTAAGTTTTCCCTCCAGTGAGTTTCCTGTTGACCATCGTAGAATAGGTTTGTCAAACCCGCGGGTGGTGCGCCTTGCCATTTCCTTGTGAAATAGTCGTTTTTAATTGCTAATATTTGATATTTTGAATGATTCTTGTCGATTGATGGCAGGCGGTTTTGAAGGAAGCGGTCAAATCTATCGAGGTGCAGAGAAAGATGGACCCATTTGGCGGAAGTGTGACTAAAACCAGGGGAGTGGAGGATGGAATCCGGAGCCGTAAAAGCACGAACCCAAAACTGATCCGTTACCAAGTGGCTCATGATTGCATACAGACAAGATATGGGAATGTGAAGCGTTTGAGAAACTGAAAGACCATGCGTCTGGGGGAAAACGAAACGCTCTGTAATTGTAGTTTAAATATAGGAAAGTGGAACTAAGAAAGGGATTTTTTCCCTGGAAAAGATTGGTAAACCATTTCTTTGTAAGAGGAACTACTTCGTTTTACAATGAGGAACTGCAACTTTTGCCTCTTGGAGAAAGCGAGATGTGGAACGTATCAATGTGACTAAATGAATAATGTTGAAGAGGAACTACTTCATTTTCAGTTGTGTTTCATTTGCTGTGAGAGTGTTTGACTTCCTGAACCTATGTTCTTGTTGAATGTTCTTCAGTATATTATATGATGTTTTCCACTATGAGTAATAAGTGTTGTTCATAAAACGATTAGCTATCTGATTGTTTAAATATTTGTAATTGTTCATGTGTCTTGAATGAAGTATCAGCTATCTGTGATTCTTCATTATGCACGTACAAAGTGTATTACTCACCAATAAATGCTAATTATTCTCCCTAGGGATAGTTTAGATAAGTAGTTTATTTTCTTGTCGTATGTGATTTGAATGTTTGTGAGCCTTAAGACGAGAGGTAAGAACCTGCGCATCACATTGTGACTGCTCCCTGCATTTTATCACCCTGCATTGTTAGTTAGGCACCTGCATTTCATAATTTAATTCAAAATGCAAAAAACTCAGTGGACCGGGCCGCAACCGGTAAACCATTTGTTTGTTGCTTGACCTACGGTATCCAGACCGCAAACCGGACAGATTCCCTACACCAAACAGTCAACGGGCTAGTTGGGAACATTGATTGGGGAGAATACTTTACTATTGTCGCCTGCGAATTTTGGGGCCTCAACAGTTTTGGCGCTAGAAGGAGGGCCTCCAGTGCATGGCTGGCCGAGGAAACCCATTTTCCCAAGAATTTTCCACAGGTAACAGTTTCGAAAGAAGTGGGTTCCGTAATCCAACCCCGGAAGAAAACAGAGAACATCTATATGCTGTTGGTAACGAAGTGGTTAACGACCTAATAAGGTACACCCGAGCATATGTAAAGAAGCTTGGAGGGTTGCCAATTATCCCTGACTTACCCAGAAGAGAATACAAGAAGAAAGACCATCCTATAGCAGAAGATTCAGTGTTGGTCGGAGACTGGGAAGAACTTGTAGAGACTGCTCTGTAGGAGGTTGAATTACCTTTGAACCAAGAAGGCCCAGATACCCCTTATAGTTCTCTTGCTCAAACTCCTGTTGGTTCACCCCCTCAATCTCCACCCCGACTCATGGCTGGAGTAAATGCAAACCAACCCCCCAACCCACTAAATCCACCACCTGCATGGAGAGCCAGATCACCTCTAAATCTAACACCTCCATTACATGACTTACCCCAATCCTTCGAAAAATTGCTGCCTAAATTTGACCCCAATGAGAAGATCCTAGTGGACGATCATCTACAGAGCTTCTACTTGGCAATAGAGGGTTTAAGGGCTAGGGAGCATGAAGATGTAGTATGTCGACTTTTCCCGCATACACTTAAAGGAGCTGCAGCTTCATGGTATTTTGGGTTGCATGCTAACTCGATTCCGAACTGGAACACCTTTGAGAGGATTTTTAGAAGTAAGTATGTGACCCAAAAGACTCATGCTGCCCTTATGAAAGGACTGTGTGCATTAAAGAAAGAGAAAAAGGAAAAAGTGCACAGTTTCACACAAAGGTTTGCAGCATATCTTAAGAACTTCTCTGAAACAGATAAGCCCTCAGACAAAGTACTGATTGAGTACTATACTTCAGCTTTGGGTCCGTATTTGGCCATGTTTGTGAAAGGTAGGGCCAAGCCTACTCTGACAGAGACCTATGAAGAGGTAGAAGTGGTGGAGGCGGAAAGAGAAAGTATTGAAGATTATCCAGAACAATTAGGAGAGAAAAGCGTGGGGAGAAAATCCTTATTGTTCACTAAGCCTAAGGAAGAAAAGTCGCCAGATCTGGAAAATTTGGCTAAGATGATGCAGAAGCTTTCCAACAAGATCATAGATATGGAAAAAGAAAAGGAGGCACAAAGGTTTTATAAGCCGTATTATAAGAAAAGAGAATATAAGGATCATTCTAATCCTCCTCCTCACAATGCTGCGTCCATGAATCTAACAGAGGTCGGCATGGATAATTTTTGCACTTTCCACCAACAGCCATACTCTGAAAATAATTGTCCACGATGGATAAACTCTATGACGCTAGTGATGAATCAACTACTAGATTCTAGGTTAACAGAAGAGGGAGATGAAGAAAGAAAAGAAAATTCTGCCTCTACGTCTAATGAAGATCAGGAAAAGGAGACCTTGGCATTATGGAATTCGGTCTCATTATTTGATGCTGAAGAAGGAAACACTTAGAGATACCATGGCGTTATGGAGACTAACGTGGCCACAAGAAGCCAAGGAACGATTAAGGACGACAGTCTTATTCTTCTAAAGATCAGAAGGCTGCAGAGAAATGTTAGGAACAAGTTTCAAAATAAAGCTTTGGCTGATAAGATTCTAGAATTCACGATTACCAGCCAAAGTCCTAGATAGGATGATACAACATCCAAGACAAGTGAAGGAAATACTGATAAACACATCCAATTGGACAGCCGATGAATTATGACATTGTGGAGGATTTGAAAAAGGTGAAAGCAAATGTTCCATTATTCGAAATGTGCAAAGCGCCGCCTCAAAAAGAGAGATTGTTGAAAGCGATTGAAGCATTAGATGACAAGCTGCCCGCTGACAATCAACCTCAGGACGAAGAATAAATTGGAGAAACCAGCGTTGGAGGTGAGTCTAAAGCTAAACATTTACCTTTCCTCGTAACGTTTGAAATTTTTAATCATAACGTGCACAATTGTCTGGTAGATTCAGGGGCATCCATTAATGTAATGCCCATATCGGTATGTAAGAAGATAAATGGGCAGCCAAACCCGACCACATGGAAGGTGGTTCAGTTGGATAGGACAAACGTTAAGGTAATTGGTGAGATGAAAGACGTCCTAATCCGTCTGGCATCCAATGACAAAGTATGCCAAGTTATCAACATTATAGTGGCTGATATACCAGACGCTTACGGTTTGGTCCTGAGTAGAGAGTGGTCAGCCAAATTAAATGGATATTTCACTTCAGATTGGTCGCACCTGTGGTTGCCATACAAGGGGAGTCCAAACCAGATCAAGATTCTAAGAGAACCCTGTTGTCCGTCGATTGCACACCAGCAGCAAAAATCTTCTGAAAGCTGTCTCCTCACTTGAGAAAGTGGGAGAAGTGTGACCTTGGGGGCAAGCACAGAGGTAGGTACTGTCACCTAATCCTAGCTCCTCCGTTTAGGCTAACTCCTAACGAAGCCAAGGGGGGTAGTCCCTACAAAAGAGTTTCTATGGCTCTTAAGTTGTTAAAGTGTTTTGATTAGTTGCGGATGCGGATGGGTGTTGTTTAGGAGTTATTATGATTTGAAGTGTTTGTTTATTATGAATATAAAACGAAATCAAAAGCAATCCACGTTGCTAACAAGAGATCACACATATAAGCAAAGATTCCAGACTTATAACTTAAGCATTCAAATATAATCAATTGAAAT
>LPNX010522934.1:0-21927 GCA_001517045.1 Pseudotsuga menziesii | reverse complement strand
ACAGGATACAAGACAAGATGTGAAATGGCATCACTACATCAACAACCAATAAAGGGGAAAAAATGTTGGCAGAGTAGGAATATTGGTTTGATTCTTGAAGTCGATATTGTTGAATATAAATGTTGGAATTTTCTTGTATGAAATGTGTTATGAAGGAAGAGCTCTTATTGTGGGTTGAATCTCTATGATTAACTTTGCGCTTATGGATGGAAGTGATAGTGATGTATCATTCTTGTTGATTTCAGCTTGTTGAAAACTTGTATTCTTCAGTTTATAGGAATATACCCTTATGCTTGTTTGGAGGGTCTCCTTGGTTAGGGTACCTCAATTATTTTTCTATATTGGTGGATAACAAAGTAAGGATAGTTGTTTCTTGTTTCTTCCAACTGCAATTCTTTCCTTATCTCATAAGAAAAAAGACATCCAAGTTTATTGTAAGGATAGTTGTTACTTGTTTATTCTAGTTGTAATTCTCTCGTTCACATTTTTATGGTAATTATCTTTTGATGGTCATTGTCTATGATATTCTCACACTAAAATGTGTAACAAGCCAAGATGTGCACTGAGAAATGGGAAGCAAACATTTTAAAATTTTGCTTAGCCATTTTTGTTCTTAATTATAGGATTTAATGCCTCTTGCGTATGAGGTCTACAATAGATGGAGAGTCATATGCCTCCAGAGGGTTTGAACTAAGGGTTTCATGAAAATCATGAGAACTGGATCTTCCCTCCTCAATGTGAAAATTGTAGGTTGTTGTTTGTGATCCAATTACTTCTTGATATTGGTAGGTCTCTACACCCTAAGATCAGGGATCACACATTTCTTTTGCAAGGAGAACATGCACATGCCACTATTCAGAAGGTAAGACAAATACTGATCTATGGAATATTCATAAACAATTTGGATTCTATTTCTTCTATAAATTTTATGATGCTAATTGGTTTCTTCTAATGCAAACATGTCAACTTCAGGTTCCAGCCTTCATGTTGGATTGTGATCCCAACATTGACTTCAACAGAGACATTGAAACAAAGCAAGGGTAATAAGTCTTTCACATATTTGGTATTTAATCATACATTATGGAATAACATGTGTGACATAAAGAAAAAAACAATTTGTTGACATCTTTAGGAATTGAATTTCTTGATACTAAATATGTTTAACGAAGGTTTTTTCTAATGTTTGTATTATTCACAACTAGAAGATAGAATGGAGTGTTGGAGTGTCATACACATGGGTAGGACTAATATATCTTGATCTATTGAAGTGTCAATCATTAGGACGTATAGAATGACATGCAATAGAGTTTAGTCATTGTAAAATTAAGCTTCATTGGTGATGAGAAGTAGATGAAGTTATTAAGCAAGCTCTTATAGACTTAGATTAGCATCTTCATATCTAGAGTGAAAGGGCAGTCAGAGAGAGATCATGCAAGATCGTTTTATGTTGGATTTGGCTCCAACTTGAAGAGAATACATATTCTTTCTAAATATAGCAATATTATCTAAAATATTTATTGTTCTACTTGTATATGATTTAAATGTAGAAACTGTTCCCATGTCGAACTAAGCATTTTCCTTATGAGAAGTTGCTCTACAACATTGTCTCTAGAAGAAAGACATGATTTTCAGTCAGATCACATCTTACGTACTCTAAACTAGTTGTCAGATCATCCATTTGTCCCTAAACATCGTTTTGTGGAAGATGAGAAAGAGAAAGAACAATATAACCCACGCCCAAAATTATTTGGCAACTTTGAAATTCCACATTACATTAACATCTATCTTTAAAGTTTAAACCTTGTGTGATGTAGATTTAGCCTATTAATAATGAATGACAAACCACCAAAGCACATATGAGATTTTTACATACCATGACACCTCCTAACCCACAATGTTAGTAGATTTTGAATTCATTTTTAGAGAACAGTGTGGCCTTAAGCATTCAAAATTAACTAAAACAATTATTCATGAAGGATCATCTTGAAAATTATAGTAAAAGTATGTAGGTAAACAACCTGATGTTGAGGTTGATTAAGAGTTGTCTAGGATGACCAAATAGTTTTGTCCTTGTCCCACAATTCTCACCTGCCATGCAATTCTTACTTCCCCAATAAATTTCTTGCAATGATAGGAATCATCCTAAATTGCCCTTTTTCTTTGAGAAATTCCAAAGTGATTCTATGAACAAGTACCATCTTTGTCTAATAGGTGTAATGCCAATTTACTAATAGTTGTGCATCTTTGTCCCACAATTCTCACCAGGTATGAAATTCTTATTTCTCCAAGCACTTTATTGCAATGATAAGAATCAACCCAAATTTCCCTTTTTCATTGAGAAAGTCCAAAGTGATTATATGAACAAGTACCATCTTTGTCGGGAGGTGTAATGTCAATTTACTATATAAGTCCAAAGTGATGTAATATCGTGTGTCCCAATGCCGTGATATATTTTTCATTAAATAAACATCAAGGGGAATGTTAGAATATTTCATTTTATTCTTGTGGGCTTAAATGACCACCTTTTGGGTGAGTGTAGATGGTTTGGAACCCATAGTAGATGGGTGTATATTGGGTTTAGTGAGTGCTTTCTTGTATAAATATGTATATGGAAGATTCCTCTGTATTTGTACATGGTTGTACTTATTGGTTCAATAATTTTCCTATGTTGGTCAATACTCTTCTAGACAACATAGGGACATTGAGGTAGTTTTTTAAGCCTAAAAAAACAATAAAATATTTTAATATTGACGATAGTCATCATAATCCAATGCAATCATTAGGAAACCAATTGGCAAGTTTGTGATGAAGTTGATGGAAACTCTTCTCAAGTTTCATTGGTAAATAGTAAAATATTAAGAGGACTAAGGTTGGAGAAGGCTTGGACATGCAAACATTTATATTTAATGACATTGCTAGGAGTTTTCAAAACACTTTTTGGATGCTTTCACTCAATGGGAAATCACCTCAGAAATATTATGCAAAGCAGATAGAGAAGCATTAGGACTTGTTATAATCTTAGGGTGATTAGGAGTTGAAGCAAGTGCAACGATAGTAGGAGTAGAAGCATCCAATGCAAGAAAAGAGTTTCCTTTCTCTTTGATTCCCTCTTTCTGAAACCCTCATGCAAGTCCGACACAAATTCATATTGATGGTATATCCACAGTAAAAGAACTTGATCGATTAGACATCGCTTAAGTGAAGTTATCATCTTCCACATCCCCTTTCAGAACAACATTTCCACATCTTGAGATGAAATCCATTTCGTTGGATTTATTCACAATATCAAAAGAAGTAAGTCTGATTTCTTCTCCCATTAGATCTGATAGGGAATCATCTATATATGGTAATGGACTAGGATCTAGGATTGCAGCCTGAATGTTTTCATATTCAAGTCTAAGTCATCCTAAACAGGATGTTTTGGTTTTAGTATTTTGAGTCAACGCCAATGGGATATGTGAGGCCATGTTCATCCCATATGTTGGCCATTTCATAATGAATTATTCCTACATAGACATTTCTCCCTATTTCATGGACACTAGGTCTTTTTTAAGATGATAATACCTTGAAGAATTGGACTGAACATTTATGATGTATTTCTAGTCCCGAATTTCTCTAGCTGACCCATATCGAGTAAAATTTCTACCAGTGATAGGATCTACCAAATTCATCATCCATGCGCTACCAGAGAATTGTTTACTTAATGTAAAAATTACATTCAAATGACAAATTAATGTACAAATTGTTTCATTTATTGGTTAACTGCTTGAGACCCAATTGCTAGTGTACTTTATCATTTTTCTTGGAAGGATAGCCTATTCAAGAGGGAACCATACATTAAAGGTTGGCACATGGGAGCCAACACATATTTCAACGTCATAAGAGATCCTGAGTAGAAGAGGGACAATTTAGAGGATATTTGGGGACTTGTTCATGTATTCTCTAGATATTGTGCTTGCACACATTCTTCATCAATTGTCCCAGGTTTTAAGAGCATCACTTGCCTCCGTAAATGACTAGATGTAAGACACCTATATACTCAAGGAGTACATTCAGGTTCGTAAGAGATATACTCAACATAATAGAATTTTTTATGGATTTAGTGGTGTAGTCTTTCACATCTTATATTTGGTTTTGTTGGAAGCTATGTTACAAGGTTCAAATTCAAGAATCATTAAATTCAATTCGAGTTTGAATTTTATGATGAGGTTCATATGGACTTCGCCATTGGATTTGTCTATATACATATTTCTAAAATATAAACAATTTATAATGTATTAAAGTAACAATCATATTTGTATATTTTAGATCAATAACATTAAACATATTTATATATAATACTCTATAACATTTAAAATATAAAAAGATATAATATAAAAACATAATAATACAAGAAATATTTAAAAAACAACTTTAATAATCTATGTATCTAATATTTACAACTTTATATATATATATATATATATATATATATATATAACTTCATCAACAATATATATATATAAACATTTAATACTCTATGTAATAAGAACCAATTTATAAGTTTATGAGAAAAAAAGTCCATATTAAGTTATCTTCTTGGATTTTATTATTTTTGACAAAATAAAATGTATTAAACTTCAATCACCTCATTTTCTTGTAAAATAGTTGAGTGGAGGAAAGCTTTATGGTCAAAGCGGTAAAACATCTTTCACAATTAGGAAAAATCTATCACTTTATTTAAAATCGTAAAAAGATGTAGATAATCAATATTGTTATTGACATTTCATACTTCTTAAACTAGTTAATTTGTTTATATCTTTTAATAAAAATGTCATTTAGTTCTTTTTTTGCGCTTTTTTGAAGTTATATTAGTGCAGACACACATTAACTACAATTGTATTATACTTTTGTTATACTTCGGAATGAGTTAACATTAGAAATATAATAGAAATATGCATTGTGGTATGAAATTAATGCTAACATCTAATATTGATTTTTTTCCACATTGTAGCAAATGATGACTCCATGCATCATGATCCAAATTATGTTGAGCCTACTTCAAATATAGGAGAATTTAAGAAGAAGAATAAGAAGATAATGATGGCGACGAGGTTGATCAAGATGACGAGTTTGATGATAATGATGAGAATCATGACCATGATCTTCATGATGCTAACTAGCTATGATGTTATGCATGAGCATGCTACATTTTGGATTATATTGTTGATATATCATACAACTTATTTCTTGTTAGATTAGTATTTAAATCATATATATTTGACATCTTTTTACTTTACTATAATGATATACATGAAAGATTTTGATATGTTCGAATCATACATTTAAATTTTAATTGAATTGATTAAAGATGATGATATTATCAATATTCTCTTGTTACTTTATTTTGATGGTAAATTGTCAATATTCTTTTGATGAAGGATTTTTATGTATGATGATATTACTACTTTTAGATGGATGTTGTGAATTTCACTTAAAATTATTCACAAATGTTATGCCATAAATTTGAATTCTCATTGACATTTGAGAACTTTGACATAATTCAATATTTAATTGAAATTAAAAAAATAGATGCAAAATCAATAAAAGTTGATATATTTAATTGATATTAAATAAAACAGATGCAAAATCAATAATTGAAATTAAAATTCTTAATTAACAGTGGATGCAAAACAAAACAAAAAATAGATGCAATATTAGATGCAACAGTAAATGCAAAATATGACGCAAAAGTGGACGTCACACCAACACAAAAGTGGATGCAAAACTAAATGCAAAAAGGGACTTAACACTAGACACAAATATGTGCGCAAAACTAGATGCAACACTAGGGCCAAAACCAAACACAACAATAGATGCAAAAGTGGATTCTTAATTGGATATAAAATTAGATGTTCAATTGGGCACACATTTGGGCACAAAACTAGAGGTAGCACTAGGCCCAAAACTGGGTGCAACACTAGACAAAAAAAAGACATAAAACGGGATGCAAGATGGGATGCAAAATTGGATGTAACTGTAGATGCAACGGTTGACGCAAACATGGGTTTAAAACTAGATGCAACACTAGGTGTAAACCTAGATGTAAAAAATACATCAACAAGAACAAAAAACTAGTCACAAAATAAGGCATACAATAGGACACAACATTGGGCACAAACATAGACAAAAAAAGGCGTAAACCGAGATGAAAAATTGGATGCAACATTAGAAGTAAAACTAGACAAAAAACTAGATGTAATAGTAGGCTAAAAATTGGATGCAAACATTGACAAAACACTAGACTTAAATGACACAGATAATTGGACGTAAAATGGGGTCTAAAATTGGGCTCAAAACGCGACGTAAACTAGGACTAAAATTGGACATAACATTGGATGCAAAAAAGGGATCCAAACTAGGTGCAAACAGGGATGTATTAAAGGACGCAAAAAAAGATGCAATACTAGATGCAAAATTGGGCACAAATAAGGGCATAAAAAAGACGCAAAAAACTTGGTGCAATATTGTATCTAAAAATAGACATTAAAAAGGACAAAAAAAAAAGACACAATAGTCGGGGTTTTACGAAATTGTACAATAGCACCAGGTTGTTCACCACAATTGGAAAAAAATTATACTCTAATCTGGTGCCAAATTTGGCGCAAATTCTAGTTTTTGTTGTAGTTTCATGATTGTAGGTCCATACCCTAATCAACTTGTAACAACTTAAATTAGCTTTCCATATGGATCAGCTTCTTTGACTACACCAATTGGGTAAATAACTAGGTATATAAATATGTTAAGGGAAGGATGAAGCACTCATCCATGATATGGATAAGTGAGAGAGAGAATATGTTGGGTTCAACGCCTACTTACTTGATTCCTAGTTAATCTGCTACTGGTGCTGGCCTTGCCTAAAATGATGCATCAACTTAATATGAATCTTAAACTCATGCTATTGATAACTTAGTAAACAACTTCGGGATGCAGTGGACTTGTTATAGATAGATTCCTTTTTGGTCCTCTGCAAAAGTCTTTGAAAAACTACAACTACCTCTTGATGTTGCAATTCTAGCTAACATTGACTATGTGAACCAAAATTGTAGCAAATAAATCTTTTAATTACATAGTCACAGTTCACAACATCCAATATAAATTGCATTGCCAATTGTTCTTAGCTTTAATGGTTGTTGGCTAATAAGTTTGCCAAACTGAGATCATTCTCAAGTGAGGCTGCGACATTTTCCATCGGTAGTTTCTATGCTACATAGTATTAGACTAATTAGCTTCTAGACAAGTATAATGCTTATTTTGCAAGGAACATTGCTCCATTTGAGAAGTTCTTAAATCTTTGGTATTAAAAAAAAAAGCAAAAAAATATTTTTCTGTAGCTTATTTCCAATTGCAACATTGCTTTAGATTCTTATGTGCAAATGTTTATCAATATAAATTAATTTTGATTTGAGACTTTTTAAATATTAAGATGGAGAAAATGAAAAAGTTACATCTACAAAGAATAGTCATCACTTACTTAGATATGAAAATAGTTTTTTTTTGTTAAAATAGTTGTAAATTTTTTTAAAAACTCTAGTTTTAATCTAGTAAGACAATTATCACAAAAATGCTCTCAATATTGTTTTTATCTATCACATTTCTTTTATGTTTAGGAGCATTTATGATTAACGCTCTTTGGATATGCTTTACATACAACTGGAAAGAACATTACTACAAGATTAACTTTATCATTTGGTAAATCTCTTTTTCTTTCTCTTTAACTTTGTTATTTGATAAATGTCTCTCTAAAAAAATTCAAATCCACATGATACATATTACTTTTTAACTTTATTATTTTAAATATAACTTGCAAGAACATTACTACTGTATAACTTATTTAACTTTATCATTTTGTAAAGCTTTTCTCTTTCTCTCTAACTTTATTATTTGGTAAATGTTTTTATCTAACAAAATTAAAATCAACAGGATACATATTACTTTTTAACCCTTTAGCAAATTGCAAACCACCGTGCAAAAACTTTGAAAGCCTATCCCTTTCTCTCTCACTTTATCATATCATTGGGTAAATGTCTTTATCTAACCAAATTTAAATCAACATGATACATATTACTTTTTAACCCTCTAGCAAATTGCAAACCACCGTATAGAAACTTTGAAAAAGACTTGAAGTAAGAATCAATATGATATATTACTATTTAACTTTTAGAATCAACAACTTTATCATTTTTAACATTATAGAGAATGCCTTTGCAACTTAAGGTTAACTATGTTTTAACTTTATCATTTGGGAAATGTCTTTAAGTGAAGAGGATACATATTGCCTTTTAACTTTCAACATTATTGGGAATGAAGTTAATGATCTTTTATGGTGTTTAAGGTTGAATGACTTTATAGTGTGAAATTTATGACAAAATAATGAAGTGGAAGGAGCTCTAAAACAACTAAAAGTCATTTCTTCAACTCCTAAGAAGGAGCCATAGGAGCCATATGCCTAATAAAATCATTTCTCCAATTTTGTATATCATTTTCTTTGTACAACTTTATATATATACAATATAATAGTATAGTTTTCTTTTTTAATCATTTTTGCAATTCCTATAGTTTTCTTTTTTAATCATTTTTGCAATTCCTAAGAAGGAGAAGTACAATTATTATTTATTTTCTTGATGACACATATGTTTCCGTATTATATATAGTTCTTTGAAGTTTCGTTTTTATCTAAAAAGTTTTTTCATATATATTTTCTATTTATTTTCTAAGCTTTCTTAGCTTCGAAGTCATGTTGGATTGTATATAGTTCCGTGAAGTTTCTATTTTTTCCTAAAAAAAATTTTATATATGTTTTTTATTTATTTTCTAAGCTTTCTTAGCTTCGAAAACTACTCTCAGACTCGCCACCAAGTATTTACTTGTTATGTTTTCCATATTAAGGTCCTATAAAGCATCTTGCCCGTTACCCATCTGCACATCCTGCTCTGGATTTACTTCTATTATGTAAGTGTGTCTCAGACTAGTAACCTAAGTTAACTTTGTTTTTTCATATTAATTTCCTATAAAGCATGTTGCCCATTACCCATTTTCATATCATGCTTGGAACTTGTTTCTATTCTGTTAAAGGGACTTTCAGACTGGCGACCGTAAGTAAATACTTCTGAATGTTTCAAAAGTATTTACTTACTGTGTTTTTCATATTATAAGGTCCTATTATTTCGGATCGGTTGTTATTAGTTTTAGTTCATTGTGTTTTCCACTGGTTTGTATTTGCTGAAATGTTTTCAACCGTACATTGTTCACATCTTCTATGTGCACATCCCACCCTGTATCTATTTCAGATGTATTTTACCTCCAACCTATATGCATATCTAGCTCTAAAGATTCAAATTCGATGTTCATATTGATGCTTTTCATGTTTCTTGTCAGTGTTTAGACATGAGCGGGAAATTTTGGTTGTGTCTTGCGGGAAATGTAGAGTAATGATTACAAAGGTATGTTTATTAAGATAGTGATGACATTTTCGTTAGTGAATTCCCTGTTATATTGTACAAATGGTTGGTAATATTAGCACCATAGGGTATTCACTCAGTGAATCCATGTCATAAATCCTTCATTCATATGATATTAAAGAATACCCCTAATGTAACGTCCCCATGCCTCCAATCGGCATAGAAGATGCAACCCAACTTCAATCACCTGGGCTAAGAGCCCCATGAACATGTGCGTGCACAAAATTGCTAAAATAGAATACTTAAATAAAACTTTGAACTAGAATATGCACACCTGAATCTCTATCATGCACAGATGCAATTATGTATCTTGCACAACGGAATTAACGTGCATTCATTCAAGCATTCGTTCCACATGTTCAACATCATCATTAACAGAAAATATATATATACAGAAGTAAAAATGGACAAGATCACTTATCTTATGATGAACTCTTATGCAACCAGCCACGCCACTGCAACGTTCCACCCAACCATAGGCTAGCGTGCTCCTTAATCTCTCAGCAGCCCTGCCACCCCTGAGTTGGGCATGATTCTCCAAGGAATAAGGGAACTAGCAGGCTTACACATAGCCAAGGATACACAAAACACAGCCAAGCCAACACAGTTGGGTTTATCAGGCCATCAAGGAGTTGGGGAAAGGCTCAATGCTAAGCTAGTGAGCTCATTATAGAGCCAAGAACACCTACACCAGAACTAGCCTGACCTCTAAGACACCCACACACACCCAACACAAGGAATCAGTCCCTTCTCTGCTACACAGTCCCTCAGGCCCTGCATTCCCTTCTAGTCCTATTCAGGGGTGGTGGAGAAGAAGGCCAGCCCTCTAGCTCTGTCCGTGTGGTTTCTAGCCACCAGGTTTATCAAGCAAACCAAGCCCCCATCCCTGCTCCTTACATGGTCCAAAGACCAACCATTGCACACATGCAATTAAATCAGTTGTCACAACTTAAACAGGGAAAACGAATCCCAAGCAATTACACAGTCCCAAACGTATCAGTGAACATGGGGAAAAGCAACAGCCCCGAAATGTAATCAATGAGCACAACTCACAACATCCGTGGGGAACACAGCCCGTCCTGGGAAACGAAAGCACCAAGAAAACACATATATACCACGCAGAGGAAGAGAAAAACACAAACTTCCAAACTGTGCGTGAAATGAGCAGACTCCCGTCCCAAAATATAAAGAAAACCACGACAATCACCATGTAAGGGAGACCACTGCAACATAGCAAATCATGGATGAAGCGCACAGCTCCCAGCTCGCTGTGAGAGTCCAAAACGGAAGAATACCTGTGCGTGAGGATAATGGACAGAATATGGTCCCTTGCGTGAGGACGAATAGCCTATAGGGAGGACACGAAAATGGAAGTGCGTGAGCAACAGTAGCGTCATGGGGAGAGTGGTATGCCTGCACGAGTGAGGATGGTGGTTTCTTCCATTGTGAAGTCAACCATGGTGGAGTGTGTGTGTGGGTGAGGACTAACAGTCCTGCCACCCCACTCCCAAAGACAATAACTGCCTCAACCACCAGCAGCCATTCTTCAATGAAAATGGTTGGGGAAGGCAAGGAAAGAAGACACATGGATTTTTACGCCATTGGCCAAGGTTTGACAAATTCCCCCACATCCTTATCCTTGTGAAAATCATGCCCCTTCTCAATTTAGTTGCCGCGAGCGTAGCTAGTTGTGTTCATTTTAATTAAAGATGCATATTTACATGATGATAAACTTAATATCTATGCCGCATGCCCCGATACACCTTCGGTGACAATTTTGAATCCAAAACATAGCATAACTGATCAATGGTAGGGCCTTGGCCTTTAGCTCCTCACCATGACCATTACAATATATACATCATGTACATCTAATGCAACTGGGTCAAAACCGGGGGTGTGACATTCCCCTCCCCCTTCAATAGCACTGTCCTCAGTGCTTACAAAATTGAACAAAATGCTACACTGGTATCGCCTCAGTGTTCCGTAAAATTGAACAAAAATGGATGTGCCAATCGCATGGCATCCTCCAGCTCCCAAGTAGCCTCTTCAGGTTCGTAGTGCTCCCATTGCACCTTTACTTGCCCTATGTCTCGGTTTCGAAGCATTGTGACCTTCCTGTCGAGGATGCGCATTGGCTCGATTCGGAACTCTCCCTCGAGTTCCACCTGAATCACATCCCAATTTATCACATGGTTAGGATCATGTACATATTTCTTAAGCAAAGAAACATGAAAAACATTATGAGCTCTAATGCTAGCAGGCAATGCAAGTTTATATGCAACTGGCCCTATTCTTTCAAGCACTTCAAACGGCCCACGGTATCTCGGTGACAACTTGGCACAACTACCAAGATTCAAGGAACTCTTCCTTGCCCTCACTCTGAGGTAAACATGATCCCCAACACTGAACTCCCTGTTCACCCTATGCTTATCTGCATAGCTTTTCTGTCTATCATGTCCTGCTTTCAGCTTTTGCCTGATCCTTACAACCTCTTGCTCCATTTCCCTGAGCAATTCTGGTCCGAGCACAATCCTGTTCACTGGATTATCCCAAGTCACTGGTGTCCTACACCTTCTTCCATACAAAGCTTCATACAGACTCATCCCTAAGGATGCCTGCTATCCATTGTTATAAGCAAACTCTACCAAGTGTAAGTAATCTTCCCACTTGTTTGGTTTGTCCATCACATACATGCGAAGCATATCTTCAAGCACCTGATTAACTCTCTCTGTCTGACCATCTGTCTGAGGATGGTATGTAGTGCTGAAGTTTAGCTTTGTACCCAAATATGCAAACAACCCCTTCCAAAAGTTGGAAGTGAACTTGACATCTCTGTCAGATACTATTGCCTTCAGCAATCCATGCAATTTGAAAATATCCTTCATGAAGATCTTTGATATGTCATCCGTCGTATGCGTAGACTTCACTGGTATAAAATGTGCTGCCTTTGTCAACTGGTCTACCACAACCATGATGGAATCATGTTGCCTCCAAGTGATCGGCAATCCTGTAATAAAATCCATGGAAATAACTTCCCATTTCCATTCCGGAACTGGCAAAGGATGCAATGAACCTGCTGGATGTTGATGCTCAACCTTTACCTATTGACATTTCAGACACCTTGAAATGTATTCGGCCATGTCCTTTTTCATACCTGGCTAAAAGTACTGCTTTCTAGCTGTAGCAATTGTCTTTTGATATCCCGGGTGACCAGAATACGGAGCTTGATGGATTTCGTCCATGACAACTCTCCTCAAATATACTACATTCGGAATATAAATTCTACCTTTATAAGTGAGAAGTCCATCGTCTTCCAGTTTATATCCCTCATACCTCTTCTCAAGACTTTGCTGCTGCAATTTGTCTTTTACCTGCTCATACAATTCATCTCCAGCAACATGACCAACAATCTGCTACCTCAAATCTAATTGGCAAATACTAAGAGATGCCACATGCATTTCCTGCACCTTCCTGCTGAGTGCATCAGCTACCTTATTTTATTTTCCTTTTATGTGCTTGATTTCAAAATCAAACTCACACAAAAATTCCAGCCATCTTGCTTTCCTAGCATTCAGAGTAGGCTGATCAAATAGATACTTCAGACCACAATGGTCTGTCCTAAGCTCAAATCTCCTGCCCATCAAGTAATGTCTCCACATCTTGAGAGCATGTACTATGGCTGCAAGCTCTAGATCATGAGTGGCATAGTTCATCTCATGTTCCTTCAACTTTCTTGACTCATAACATATCACGTGGTTGTCTTGCATAAGGACTCTTCCAAGCCCTTGTCTGCATGCATCGGTACATACCACAAAATCTTTCTTTGGATCTGCAACTTTCAATACTGGTGCATGGGTGAGAAGATTCTTCAACCTTTGGAAACTTTCTTCACACCTCGATGTCCATTCGAACTTCATCCCCTTCTTTTGCAAAGAAGTGATGGCATGTGCAACTTTGGAGAATCCCTCAATGAACCTCCTGTAGTATCCTGCAAGTCCCATAAAAGATCTTACATCTGTCACATTTCTTGGAGTAGGCCAATTCATAATGGCTTCAATCTTTTCAGTGTCCACAGATATACCCTCCTCTGAGATAATGTGACCCAAATACTGAATTCTATCTCTATAGAAGTCACACTTGCTCAGTTTTGCATACAACTGGTGCTCCCTGAGCAATTGCAATGTCAGTCTCAAATGCTCTTCCTATTCTTCCGCATTCTTAGAATAAACAAGAATGTCATCAAGGAAAACAAGAACAAACTTGTCTAGATACCTACTGAAGACACTATTCATAAGGCACATAAATGTAGCTGGTGCATTTGTAAGACCAAATGGTACCACTACAAACTCATAATGCCCATACCTTGTTCTGAAGGTTGTCTTATGAATGTCTTCATCCTTGATTCTCACCTGATGGTAACCAGACCTCAAGTCAATCTTGGAAAATACCTTTGCTCCTCTCATTTGATCAAAGAGGTCATCAATCCTAGGCAAAGGATATTTATTCTTCATGGTAACCTTGTTCAACTGTCTGTAATCAATGCATAACCTGAGTGTACCATCTTTCTTCTTTACAAACAGAACCGGTGCTCCCCAAGGAGACACATTCGGCCGGATATACTTCTTTTCCAATAGCTCTTGCAGTTGCATCTTCAATTCTAGCATCTCCGGTGTACTCATCATGTAGGGTGCCTTGGACACTGGTGCTGCTCCTGGCACAAGTTCAATTGTGAAATCAATTTCCCGCTTTGGAGGAAGCCTTGGAATCTCATCAGGAAACACATCCCTAAATTCCTATAACACCTAATAGTCCTCCAACCTAGGAGTTTCATCTCTTGTTTCCTCCAAAATTTGAGCTGCATACAACTGGCAACCCTTCCTACAGAACTTCTTTAACTGCATTGTTGAAACCTGCCTCACTGAAATCACCTTTGGAATGCCTTTCACAACTACTAGGTTCCCTTCTTCATCCATGCATTCAAAATTCTTATTGTAACAATCAAGCTTCACTCTGTGAGCTTCTAACCAATCCATCCCAATGAGGACATCATAGGAACCAAGCGGTAGAACATTCAGATCTACACAAGTGACCAATCCATTCATGACCAATGGACATTTTTCTACCACTTCACTGACCTTTCTCTTAGTTTCGGTGGCTAGCTGAACTAACCAAGACTTCCTATGCTTTACTTTCTTAAAAGCACAATTCTCCACTACTCTAGGAGTAATATAACTGTGAGTAGAACCAGGGTCAATTAAAATAGAAACAGATTGCTCAACAATCTTACCTGCTACTTCAACCATAGCTGACTGGTGATCTGCTTGGCAGTCCTCCAGCGCTGCATAGATCCTAGGAACTGCCCTTGCTACTTGACCCATTGTGTTTGCCTCTTGAAGGTTATAAGCTAGTCTTACACTCTCATTCTCGAGTGGACAATTCCTGCGCATGTGGGGTCCTCCACATTTCCAACATTGGAGTGGTCCCCTATTCTGTTGTGGATCATTAGGCTTTTCTCTGGTCACTCCAACTAGCTTACCCGCAGCTTAAGATGGCTGCTTCTGCTGATTCCTGAAGCTAGAAGGTTTGAAACCTTTCTTCCTTCGGTCAAACTTTTCATTCTTCTTATCCTTCCATGCCTTATGGTAATCAGGTTTACCTTTGCCTTGCTCATAAAAATACTTAGCTTTTCTTATTGCTTCTTCAAGAGTTCTAGGTTCATAAAACTCAATCCTATCTTTGTAAGACTGAGGTAATCCACTCAGAAAACGCTGGACCTTCACTTTTTCATCTCTGATGTACTGGACATACCTCAACAGCTCCAAAAACTTATTTGCATACTCTTCCATGGTCCGTTGTCCCAATCTCAGCTCATGGACCTCCTTAATCTTGTCATCATAATACCTGTCAGAGAGGTATTTCTGCTTGAAATACTTCTTGAACTGTTTCCACTTAAGTCTCCTTTCACTGATCCTCTTTACTTGCTTGAAGTGTTCCCACCAGATGGATGCTCTTCCATTCAGGTTGAATATGGCAACTCTTGCCTTCTTTTTTCCTGAATAATCATGCAATTGAAAATACTTCTTTATCCCAAGAAGCCAAGCTTCAGCCTCTTGTCCAGTCTTTATCTCACCATCAAAAGTAGGAGGTTTAGCTTTCTTAAATTCTTCTCGAGAGCGATTCCTATGGTGTCTCTTTCTTTTTCTTTTATGAGAAGAAGAGCTTGAATCCCTGCTGGATTCTTCAGAATTAGATGACCCACTAGAATTCCTTCTCCCTCTCCTAGTACTGCTCTTACTGCCTTCTAGTCTTGTTGTACCCCGTCCAGAATCTATCTTTCTTTGCAAGTCTGTCAAACTCTGCAACATAGCAGCATTCAACTGATGTTGCTCTTCTTGCGATTTGATTAAGCTTCTCATGGTGGCTGCAACATCTACCGGTGTCTCTTGGAATCTCCTTCCATTAGACTCAATGTCATCATTTCTATTATGGACATTTTCTCCCATGGCATATTCTGCTTGCTCATGAGAATCCCGAGCATCATACCCATCATGGGTTCTCATAACTGATCCACCACTTACTTGTCAAACTGCACCACCTGGAATACTTCCTTGGAAGGGGACTATGACTCTGCAAACGTGTTAGTAACACAACTGTTAGATACATATGTTAACATAAACCAGCATTGCTTACCTTCTCTTGGACAATTATAAAATTACAAATCGCCCAAACACAAGATTTTTATTCATCGAAGAACATCTATCTGAGGGGGACGATGGGGGTCAAGGGGGCTTGCCCTTGTTTTTTTTTTGTTTTGTAAATCATTGGTTTTCGCGCAATCTGGCTCATGAAATCGCTGCCACTTTCTCATTTTTCAGCCCTGAAAATTCACTGTAAAACTGCTGAAAATCTCAATGAATAACGGTCAAAATCAGCTGGAAAAATCCCATGAAAAACTTAAAATTTCCTCTTCGTAAAATCGGATCTCATTTCCACTAAATCTCCCGCAGAATCGACTCTCATTCAACTAATCGTTCCGACGTTTCGGCTGCCCAAATCGCTAATTCCTCTGTTGTACATCGGCAGTCGGATCCGCTAATCACTAACGTCGGCAATTGGGTCCTCTAGCCCTTTGGATGGTTAGTCCTTTCTCCAACCACAACGGCGGTCGTTCATTCCACTGCGGCCTCCAATGTCCATACTCATCGGCTGTCGAAAGTTATAACCTTCTAACGTCTTTATCCGTAACCAAAATTTTCAATTTTCCCTTTTTGCCTTCTTCTTCACTCCTGGATCGGCTCCATTCTTCCTTTGCATCGGCGAAGAATTTCCATCCGCAGCCGCAACGGCGGAACATGATCTTCTTTCTCTTTCCGATCGGCAGCACAACCTGATCGGCATCAGCAGACTTCTTACATCGGAAGACTAGTTCTTTTGGCTTCCGCAATGGCGGGCGATCGAACAACTTTCCTCTTCCGATTGGCCGTTGTTTTCCTTCCTTAGTAGAATTTTAATCTTCGGCTTCGGCTGCCTTTTCTCATTAGCAGGCTAGTGCCTTTGACTTCCGCAACGGCAGCGCACCAAACATTAACTTCTTCCGATGGCTGCGGGTTACTTAGAAAAATTTTAACTTCCTTGCGGCGTCGGCTGTCTTCACACATCGAAAGTCTAGTGACTTTGGTTTCCACAACGGCGGCACGCCAAACACTAACTCCTTCTAATCATCTCTCTTTACTTAGAACAATTTTTAAAATTTTCTTGCGGCATCGGCTATCTTTCCCATTGGAAGACTAGTAATTTGGCTTCCGAAACTACAGCTCACGAATCGCTAGCTTCTTCCGCCAGTCAACGATTTTTGCCTTAGAAAAAACATTTAAACTTCTTTCCGTTGGCAAACAATTCCATCTGTAGCTGCAACGGCGGCTCCTCCACCTTGATCTTCCTCCAATCGGCTACACACTTGATCGATATCGACAGCCTTTCTTCTCGTCGAAAGACTTAGCGATTTGGACTTCCGCAACGGCGGACGCTTGATCTACTAAGCGCTTCCATGTCGACGAGTTAGTCCTTCGACAGCCGCAACGACGGACTGGAAATCGCTAACTCTTCCTCTACATCGGAAGTCAATTCCACTAAATGTTCTGATGTGGAACACTTAGTCAAATTTTCATGGATTTCTCCAAACTATTCCGTTGGCATGCTTCCGCCACGTCGAAAGTCCTTCCGCTACAGCGGAAGTCTTTCCCGCTGGCTCTCCTGACTGCTCCAACACTTGGACCTCTTTTTTTTTTTGAATTTCCAGTCTGATTCTGCTGGGTAGAAAGGAACACTACCTCTGTCACTACATCATTCAAGGCTCATTCAGGCCCATGCTTGCAACATGGGATCCGATACCATACTGTAACGTCCCCATGCCTCCGACCGGCGTAGAGGACGCAACCCAACTTCAATCACCTGGGCTAAGAGCCCCATGAACATGTGCATGCACAAAATTGCTAAAACAAAATACTTAAATAAAACTTTGAACTAGAATATGCACACCTGAATCTCTATCATGCACAGATGCAATTATGTATCTTGCACAACAGAATTAACGTGCATTCATTCAAGCATTCGTTCCACATGTTCAACATGATCATTAACAGAAAATATATATATACAGAAGTAAAAATGGACAAGATCACTTATCTTATGATGAACTCTTCCGCAACCAGCTACGCCGCTGCAACGTTCCACCCAACCATAGGCTAGCGTGCTCCTTAATCTCTCAGTAGTGCTGCCACCCCCGAGCTGGGCATGATTCTCCAAGGAATAAGGGAACTAGCAGGCTTACACATAGCCACGGATACACAAAACACAGCCAAGCCAACACAGTTGGGTTTATCAGGCCATCAAGGAGTTGGGGAAAGGCTCAATGCTAAGCTGGTGAGCTCATTACAGAGCCAAGAACACCTACACCAGAACTAGCCTGACCTCTAAGACACCCACACACACCCAACACAAGGAATCAGTCCCTTCTCTGCTACACAGTCCCTCAAGCCCTGCATTCCCTTCCAATGCTATTCAGGGGTGGTGGAGAAGAAGGCCAGCCCTCTAGCTCTTTCCGTGTGGTTTCCAGCCACCAAGTTTATCAAGCAAACCAAGCCCCCATCCCTGCTCCTTACATGGTCTGAAGACCAACCATTGCACACATGCAATTAAATCAGTTGTCACAGCTTAAACAAGGAAAACAACTCCCAAGAAATTACACAGTCCCAAACGTATCAGTGAACATGGGGAAAAGCAACAACCCCGAAATGTAATCAGTGAGCACAGCTCACAACAGCTGTGGGGAACACAGCCTGTCCTGGGCAACGAAAGCACCAAGAAAACACATATATACCACACAGAGGAAGAGAAAAACACAAACTTCCAAACTGTGCGTGAAATGAGCAGACTCCCGTCCCAAAATATAAAGAAAACCACGACAATCACCATGTAAGGGAGACCACTACAACACAGCAAATCGTGGATGAAGCGCACAGCTCCCAGCTCGCTGTGAGAGTCCAAAACGGAAGAATACCTGTGCGTGAGGATAATGGACAGAATATGGTCCCTGCGTGAGGACGAACATCCTACAGGGAGGATGCGAAAATGGAAGTGCGTGAGCAACAGCAACGTCGTGGGGAGAGTGGTATGCCTGCGCAAGTGAGGACGGTGGTTTCTTCCATTGTGAAGTCAATCGTGGTGGAGTGTGCGTGTGGGTGAGGACTGACAGTCCTGCCACCCCACTCCCAAAGACAATAACTGCCTCAACCACCAGCATCCATTCTTCAATGAAAATGGTTAGGGAAGGCAAGGAAAGAAGACACATGGATTTTTACCCCATTGGCCAAGGTTTGACAAATTCCCCCACATCCTTATCCTTGTGAAAATCATGCCCCTTCTCAATTTAGTTGCCATGATCGTAGCTGGTTGTGTTCATTTTAATTAAAGATGCATATTTACATGGTGATAAACTTAATATCTATGCCGCATGCCCCGATACACCTTCGATAACAATTTTGAATCCAAAACATAGCATAACCGATCAATGGTGGGGCCTTGGCCTTTAGCTCCTCACCATGACCATTACAATATATACATCATGTACATCTAATGCAATGGGGTCAAAACTGGGGGTGTGACACCTAATTTCACTAGATATTGATAATTACCTACAAAAAACCTATTGTTGAGGCCCCCTCCCAATACATAATTCTAATTTTAAAAACCCTATTTTTACGATATATTCCTTATTTTTACAAGAAACACCTTTTTATATCCCTCAACACCTATAAGCACCTTATACGCTGCTCTTCACGCCCCCCCAATACCTACAATATATTTACCTTACTTTTCATAATTAAAAACCCCCCTTTATGAATGAACGTGATAAGATATTGCTCAACAAGGTGAATCTCCTGTGATTAGCACTCTATAAGAGATATTTCCAAGGAGGTGAACCTAGGGGTTGGACGCCTCAACCAATCTGGCAACTAGAGAGTGTTCATGACACCAACTCCAAGGCTATTGATTTCATGGTAGAACACATTCTAGAAGGGTGTATTACTGAGATCGTTGTGGACATAATTAAGTCGTATAGTAAGACTGAGAGAAAATTTTTCCAAGATCCCAGAGGTAGATACACAAAGTTCTTAAAACCATGGATTAAAATGTTGGTATGTGAAAAAGGGATTCTATGGATGGAGTATGATGAGTAAATCATTGTGCATGGAGAACATGGATAGTGTTGGTAAGAAGGTCTAGAGAAGATGAGAAGGGTGATCTCAAATGTTCCAAGTTGACCATGCGACTGATGAAGTGGGTGGAGACCTAAGGAGTGGGAGAATATTTCAATCAAATAAGAGGAGAAGGAATGCGACAGGGAGAGAGAGTTGCAATCACTACAACAAAATACCCTTTTGGGGGCGGTTTTGGCTTGAAGCGGTTTTTCTAACCCCCCCGCCCCCCTCTTGTTCCCCCCCCCAATTTTTTTTAGGTCTTTGGGGGCAGTTCTTAAAACCCCCCCTCAAAAGTCCCGAGAATTGGACTTTTTTGGGGGGGGGTGGGTTAGAAAGACCCCCCATAAAGGTGTTTTTGAAGGAATTTTTTAGAACCCCCCCAAAAAGTCATGAGAATTAGACTTTTCGGGGAAGTTGTTTTAAAACCGCCCCCAAAAGTTCAATTCTCATGAATTTTGGAGGGGGTTTTATGAAGACCCCACCTAAATATATTTTCAAGGTGAATTTTAAAATATTATCCCTCTAAAAGTCTTGAGAATTGAACCTTTGGCGATAGTTTGTAAAAACCCACCTTCAATTGTTAAATTATCATGACATTTAGGGGGGGATACTCCTGAATATATGTTTCAAGGTGGTTTTTTGAAAACCCCCATAAAATCAGAGAATTTTACTTTTAGAGGTATTTTTTTAAAGACTGCTGCCAAAACTTCAATTCTCGTGATTTTTTTTTTTGGAGGGGAGGGTTAGAAGAAACGCCCCTAAATACATTTTTCACGTATGTTCTCAATGTCCATCCTCTCAAAAATTACTAAAATTTACCACTAATTATTGTATAATTGACCCCTAATTAACCTCATAATTGGTTGCTAATTACCCCCAATCACTCATTGCACAAAAATGGCCCCTGCTGGACCACTAATTACCCATAAATAATCCATGCTTACTAGTAATTAACCCTTGATAACCTCTAAATGGAACCTACTTTTTCCAAGGAAAACCTCGTGGAGAAACCTATTGGATTTTTCCAAACATTCATAGTTGCCATATTCCCCATTAAATCCATCGATGTAGACTAGTGTGCCTCACACACAAGGATTCGAAATGGGAACATTCCACCATGAACCTAACTAAATTCCCAACATAATGGACAACCACTAGTTTAAATAATCCCTTGGGCTTAAATGTCCCCTACTTACCCCATAATTGAACCATAGGTATCATTAATTTCCCCCAGTTAACCCATGTTTGACCCTTAATTACCACTAATTAACTCCTAATTACCCCATAGTCACCCCTTATTAACTAGTAATTACCCCTAAAAAATCCATGCTTACCAGTAATAAACCCTTGATAACCTCTAAATGACCCTTAATTTTAGACACAAACTTATCCTAGTATTTTACACTAGCTTTGTCTTTATCTAATTGTACAAAATTGTATGTTTTTCTATATTGCTTACCATTTTTTAGTAAAGTTTTGGTCAAGGTCATTTCTATGATACCAACACCAAAACAAAGTGAGACAAACTTAGATATGAAATTATTGACTTTTTATCACCAATAGCCCCGAGTGTGGTTGTGTTAGATGACAAATTTGAAATACAGGATACAAGACAAGATGTGAAATGGCATCACTACATCAACAACCAATAAAGGGGAAAAAATGTT
>LPNX010522925.1:7500-10538 GCA_001517045.1 Pseudotsuga menziesii | reverse complement strand
CGCGTCCAACGAGCTCTCCCGATCGAAATTTGAGTAAAAACACAGGGAGATATGTCGAAAATACGAACACAAAAAGTAGTTTTTTTCTTTCTTCCTCCAAAGTTAATCAATATTATTTTATTATTTTATTATTTTAACTATTATTTTATTATTTTCCTTAGGAGGCCCATTTTAGACCCCAAAATTCCTCTAATGTGGCTCCATGTACAACGCCTCTTCATGAGCTTCGTCTTGAGATGGTAACTTATCGCTTTGACTTGATGTGGGATTTGAAACATCCCCTAATGAGCACCTACGTTTTGCTTCTTGAATACTTCCATGGGGTGCTTGTTCAACAACTATTGTGGAAATTGAAGGTCCCTCTGGTGAATGCTTCCTTTTTTCTTGTGCTGTATTAATAGGATGAACCGCCGTATCCTCTATAATTGGATTTGGATTAGTTTCCAAAGAAAGCCTCCAATTCATCATGTCTATTCTTTTCTTTTCTTTCTCTTCTTTGATGAATTCTTGAGGTCTCTTCTTCCTTGTTGATTTTCTTCCTTGGTTACGTACATTCCCCATCACCACAATGATCAATGTCAATAATGTTTGTTTTTGTTGCTTCTCAATTACAAGATTTCAAACCTTTAACTTGCTTTATAACTATTGATCCTTCAAGGTGCTTCATATTTCCCATCAAAACAATAATGAATGGGAAAATTTACCTTTGGTTCTCTTGAATAATAAGCAAATAAAAGTTAAATCATAAATTGTTCTTCAAGCTGATTTTCTTATACAATTGTGTATATCCACCATCACCATGAAATGACATTGAAGCTTGATATCTTATCCTGTGTGCTCCTCAACCATGAAAGATATCCTCAATGTTGCACCTGCATAACAAAAAGAATGATGGATAATGTGTAAATTGTGAGTATTTTCATAGGCGGGCTCGTGCTCTTGAAAAAAAACGCGCGGTAATCAGATAAATTCATAAAAACAGAGTGAAGTTTCTCTCGGACAAGAACAATCCACTGTTTTTATAGTCCCAAAACGCGCACGCGTTATATAGAGTAAAAACGCGTACACGATTTGTATAAGTATAACGCGCACGCGATATGGTTAAGCACAATTAATAGAGTGGGTGCACGGCTAGGGAAACGAATAAGATCATAACTTCCCAAATGTTTTCTATGGCTAGCAACAAAACAAATGTTTTTAGTGTTCCCTTCTTTTCATGCATATAAATGTTTCTCTCTATAGCCCCAATAATCCCTACATATCCCTATCTCTTTCTAAATATACCTCCCTCATTCTCTCTGCATCCCTCCGTATATGTTCCTTTTTCTCCCTTACTCCATCCCTCCATACTGATGGTGATGAAGACAATGATGATTATCATGATGGTGATGATGATTATGATGATAATGATGACGACGATGGTGATGATGATGTTCATGATGTTGATGGTGATGATGATGATCATGTTGATGATGACGATGATGATGATGATGACGATGGTGATGATGATGAAGGTGATGATGACGATGATGAGGAAGGTGATGCTAATGCTGCTGCTGATGATGATGAAGATGATGATGATGATGAAGATGAACATGATGACGATGATCATGATGATCATGGTGATGTTGATGATGATGATCGATGATAGATGATCATGGTGATGATGATGGTGATGATGATGATCATGTTGACGGTGATGATGATGATGATGACGTTGGTGATGATGATTTTGATGATGTTGATGTTGATGACGATGATTTTGATGATTTTGATGATGATGATGATGATGATGATGACGACGACGAGGATGGTGATGATGATGTTCATGATGTTGGTGTTGATGATGATGACGATGACCAATGATCATGTTGATGTTGAGGATGGTGATGATGATGTTGATGATGTTGATGTTGATGATGAATATGATGATGATGATGAAGATGGAGATGATGATGAACATGATGATCATGGCGATGTTGATGGAGATGATGATGATGATGACAACGCTAGTGATGATGATGTTCATGATGTTGATGGTGATGATCATGATCATGTTGATGATGATGATGAAGGTGATGATGATGATGATGATGATGATGAGGATGATGACGATGATTGATGACCAATGATCATGGTGATGATGAGGATGAGGATGGTGACGATGATGATGATGAAGGTGATGATGATGATGAGGATGAGGATGAGGATGATGATGATGATGTTGATGTTGATGATGATGACGACGATGGTGATGATGATGTTCATGATGTTGATGGTGATGATGATGACGACGATGGTGATGATGATGTTCATGATGTTGATGGTGATGATGATGATCATGTTGATGATGATGATGATGATGATGATGATGATGATGATGACGATGAGGAAAGTGATGATGATGATGATGAGGATGAGGATGATGATGACAATGATGTTGATGAAGGTGATGATGGTGATGATGATGAGGATGGTGATAATGATGATGACGATGATGATGATGAAGGTGATGATGATGATGATGATGTGGATGAGGATGATGACAATGATGTTGATGATGATGATGATGATGATGACGCTGGTGATGATGATGTTCATGATGTTGATGGTGATGATGACGATCATGTTGATGATGATGATGAAGGTCATGATGACGATGAGGATGAGGATGGTGAGGATGATCGATGACGAACGATCATGGTGATGATGAGGATGAGGATGGTGATGATGATGATGATGAAGGTGATGATGATGATGAGGATGATGATGATGAAGATGATGATGTTGATGTTGATGATGATGATGACGATGGTGATGATGATGTTCATGATGTTGATGTTGATGATGATGATCATGTTGATGATGATGATGAGGAGGAGGAAGGTGATGATGATGAGGAGGAGGAGGATGATGATGATGATGATGACGACGCTGGTGATGATGATGTTCATGATGTTGATGGTGATGATGAAGATGATGATGATGATGATGATGATGATGATGATGATGATGAAGATGGTGATGATGAAGATGAT
>LPNX010522925.1:0-5000 GCA_001517045.1 Pseudotsuga menziesii | reverse complement strand
ATGATGAGGACGAGGATGGTGATGATGATCAATGACCAATGATCATGGTGATGACGAGGATGAGTGATAACCAATGATCATGGTGATGATGAGGATGAGCGATGATCAATGATCATGGTGATGATGAGGATGAGCGATGACCAATGATCATGGTGATGACGAGGATGGTGATGATGATGATGATGAAGGTGATGATGATGATGATGATGACGATGGTGTTGATGATAATGATGAAAATGATGTTAAATACAACGCGCACGCATTTGTCTTATACTAAATCGCGCACACATTTTTGCTTTACTAAATCGCTCTCGCATATTGGTTAAATTCAAAAAAAAATTCCCACCAAATGACAAGGCCGAGCCTCCACCCATGCTTTCATGGAATTACTATGCCTATGTGTCTGCTTTGTACTTTGCTTCGGATTCAACATGCCTATGCCTTGGAGTATGATAAACCATGGCTAATTCAACATTATATCCAAATTTCCAATATGCTCATGTTTAACGGTTCGTCTGATTATGCTACACACCTCCATTTTTTATGAGATTTTAGAAACAGATATGGTTTTTTTTGCAGATTCTAAATATGTAAATTTTAACAAGAATACATAATTTTTTCTATTTTTTTCTTATTTATCTTCTGTCATCACTCCTCAACTCAAAAAACACATTGTTAGTGTTTTGTCCATATATCTTTCGTTTCTCAACCATTTAAAAAAAATTGTATGGTGCACTAAAGAACACCAACCTCTACATGATATAAAAAACCCACTTCCAAATAATTGCATTAAGACATTCAAATGCTGCACCCACAATTGACGTACCATTTTCGAGGTTTGATCTCTTAGATAGTTAAAAACAAATTTAAAAATATTATTTTTATTATTGGAAAAATAGTCGTGCACTAGTCCTATATGTTCTCTATATGTATACTGGTTTTCGTAAGTTTATTCCATCATTTAGACACTCAGACGTTGCACCCACAAAAACATATACCTTATAATTTGTCCCAAAAATAAAAAGTGCCTGTTGAAAAATATCTAACTTTATATAGTTAACAACATTCTCAATAGAAAATAATTATATATTTGGAAACGTCATTCAATTTCCTACATTTCTTGTTTTTTACTGATCGCAAGATTCATTAAGTAAGTGTCTCAAAATATCCATGCAAGTTGATGGATTTCTGTTTTTTCAGTTTTGTATTGCATCTAACGCACCAAAAGAGACCCTCAACTTCTTGCACACACCCTGGGACTATCTAGTACCAACGGGATAGACTCAATGAAATATATGACAATGTTAGAGTACCCGAGTCATCAAAGAAAAGTCAACTTTCAGGGAAAAGAGGTCAAAAGAGGGCTAACGCTAGGCTTGGAGATCAGTGCCAGTCAGGCCTTGGAAAATGGATTCAGTATCTGCGCAGCATTAGAGTGATACCACTTGGGATATGCCTTGATATATGGACCCAGAAAATGTTTGGCCCGAAAAATTTAGTTTGCAGGGGAAACCAACAGAAAGAGGGCTAGCGCTAGGGTTTGGAGGGCAGATCCTAAGATCTAGGACAATATGGGAAGCATCAGATCATATTTGGAGGAGAAATGGGATGTGGATGACCTGTTCTACCAACCCAAGTTGGAAAAATGCAGAAAAAATCAGATCCAGAAAAGTCAGAAAATGACTAAGAGTGCTAGGGTGTTAAAAGTCAGTTTCTCAGATCTAGGGCCACCTGGAAGCAACTAGCTCAGAATTGGAGGTGTTCTCGAATGAGTAGGATCTGATCTACAAACCCAAGTGATTATTCTTCGGAAAAAGTCAGATCTAGAAAAGTCAAAATTTCGGTGGGGGCACTGGGGTTTAAACAGTTAGTTTTTTAGATATAGGGAAAACCAACCAATTTTTGGACAACGTTGAGGATGAATTGGTGAGAGGGATGCCCGATCTACAAAAACCAATATTGGTTTGTCCAAAGATCGAATGGTTCCCTGATTAAGTATTTTTGGATTTTTTAATATTTTGGAGTTTTCAGTAAATTGAAGAAAAATAGGTACAATGGATTGAGATCAGGAAGAGAAGAACCCACCTATATATATTATTTGGAAAACCTTGTATATTCCTTGATGATAATGATCCCTTCCATCTCGATCAATTTGAGAAGCTTGAGGCAAGTTCTATGTCTAGTGTTTTCCCGAGGAAGTCAATGTGCCCTCTCTCCTACACAACAAACGTCAACCATATCAGATTTGTTGTGACATGAGAAATAATCCATATGCTGCAGAAAAATAGCAAGAAGAAATCATAGGTCACCACAACACTAATGAAAACCCCTTGATAAAAAACGAAGACAATCCAAGCGAGTTGATGTCCCCTTGCAAAAACGTCCAAGTTGAAGTCGTCCTCCTATAGACAAGACAATGATCCCCAAAAAAATATAGATCTCATAACAATTTCCTGAATTCTAGGAAGCAAAATACTTTCCAATCACTAACTAAGAACATCAGATGCAAAGGAGATCCAAGAAAATATCCACAAGAAAAGTTTTCTATTATCCAAATCCAAGAGCCAAAGACCCTTTACAAATGAGAAGCTCTCTCCTTTAAATAGAAATGAGAGAACCAAAATCCTAACCACTTTCAAAATGAGTGGCTAATATTAAAATATATAAATTTTCTAATCAATGGTCGAGATGAGCTCAACATACAAGACATGGATCAATATAACCATAAAGTACTAAAGTGGACTAGATCACCCATAAAGAGGGTACCCGACTCAACAAGAAATAAATGAAGCACATGGTAGGTCCATGGAGTGTTAACTAACTTCCTCTAGGTGCCCCATGGCACAATAAAATAATATAATATTTTAATTTTTTCACTTTGTGCCTCCTTGAGGAAATCGTGAGCCTCCCAAAAGCTCCAGAAAATAATATAAAAATGCCCAAAAAATAGGTGTGGGCCCAATCAGGTGCTGTAACTACTGTAGAAGGTGCGGACATCACACTCATCATCATGACTCATCCCATGTCATTCCCTTGCCTCAGTAGCCCAAATCGATTTCTTCAATAGCCATTTAATCATTTATTAATCTGCCTCGAGAAATGTGAACCTACCAAAACAACCTCCTAGGGTTCCTGCGTTGTCCAACTGATCCCACTAGGATCTTTGGGATGGGGGTAATATGGTACAATAAAGTGGCTGCACCCCCTATTCCCCATACAATGCCCTAGGAGATCCCATAAAAACATCTCCCTGCTCAAAAACATCATCCTATGAAGCAAAACTGCATCAGAAGGGTCAAATGAGCCTGATCATCTCTGCAAGTGCCTGGAATTGAAAATAAGCTATCTCACTATACTTAGAGAGTCCAAATCCATTTAGGGTGCATACTCATACCCTTTCCAGGTCTCTTCCTGATCATCAACAATATCCAATAGACAATATAGTCACCTGTAAATGACCAGATACCAATAATATAACTCAGACTATCATTCATTTGCTGCAAGTATTACAAGGCTAAGACATGCTCTACAAATCATTTAAGTAACATTCATAACAAGTAGCAGTCACCTCACTGGCGGTACATCAACCAAATACATATATAGGGTTTTATTTATTATTATTTAAACCCAACTTTCAGGACTATACTCACTTCATAGTTGTAGTCAATTTGTTGGTGAAGGGTGAAGGCTGAAATTGACAAGGCTAGGGTAAAGGATGACTACCAACTTAACATCATGCCACTTTGGATATGGAAAGGGAATACTCACTATAACCACATGCCGAAAAAACAACAACAAAGGGAATGGCAGTGCCTCACAAATGATTGAGTTGTTCAAAGAGTGCTTATTCAACTTAGGCATCATGTCTACATCAAGTTTGATCCAGGTTCATTAGGACCATCAATTTTATTTCCATGGCCCTTTTGGCCTATATGACCTTTTGGGGACTTCACCAGTGCTTAGAAGCACACCTAAGTGTAGCTTTCATCCAGGACATATTCAAATTTATAAGGTCAACAATATTTGGATATAGCATATATTTAACCATTGCTTTTGGGAACTTTTCTTATACCCTTCACGGAGTATTTTAGCATTTCATTGGTCTTGCCCTTTGCTCGTATATGTTAAGAAACACATTTTGGAATTTACATTTTCCATGGGCGCATATATAAACATTTCCAATACAAGTAGTACATGAGCTTTCATTTTTATCCAACAACCTCTCAAGTGACTAGGGGGAGTTCTGCACAGTGCCAAACACCGGGACAACTGACCAGAATGATTTAGGCATACAATCCAACTCACCAAAGGCAAGTTCTATCACCAACTCAGAGCCGAGACACACTATAAACAGGGAGGTTTGTCCAACAAAGGTTCTAGCGAGGAAAGGTCCTCCATGCCATAAGTTAAGTAGTAAGTCGGGTTAAAAATAAAACTGGAAGGTAATGGATGGGTGAAGACAGTGAAATATGAATCCAACACTAGGGTGAATCCACGGACCTGGGTAACACTTTTTGGCAAGCGCATCTTGCAAAAAACCAAAAAACGTACCTCGGTCGAGGGCTTGTTAAGCCCTCGACCGAGGTATTAATACCTCGACCGAGGTTTTATAAAGCCCTCGACCGAGGTTTTTTTAAGCCCTCGGTCGCGGTATTTATTAACCCTCGGTCGAGGTATTATAACCTCGACCGAGGGTTAATAAATACCTCGGTCGAGGTATGAACCTCGTTCGAGGTATGAACCTCGTTCGAGGTACATACCTCGACCGAGGTACGTTTTTCAAAAAAAAATTATAAAAAGGGGCCGCGGGGGCCCCAATTGTCATTTTCAATCACTCGACCGAGGGACAGAGCTCGACCGAGGGATAGCGAACTCGACCGAGGGACAGCGACCATCACCCCAAAAGCAACCCATCCTCATCACAATGTCGGAGCAAAGAGGTAACATTTTTCAATTGAAATTGAAATTTTTTGTTTATAAATTTATAAAATTTGATAAAT
>LPNX010522898.1:682220-700371 GCA_001517045.1 Pseudotsuga menziesii | reverse complement strand
AATGTGGTCATATATTTGGTTATCGATTCAAATATGACCAAATTAATGACCAAATATATGACCAAATTAATGACCAACTGACAAGCTATAAATGACCAAAATAAAAATGAGCAATTTTGGTCACGTAATAAAAGACCGTAAATTAGCCACCAGCGATCACCAAACCAAAAGTGGTCATTGATATGCGGATTTTGGTCATTTTTTTGGTCACTAATCTCTCATTTTCCACTAGTGTATGTCTATTTGAAGATTCTAGCAAGAATCGTAGAATTGGTTTTAGAGCTAGATTGAAGGACCCTTTTGGTAATCTTGTGAATGAAACCATTAAGAATTTGATAACATTATTGTTGCTTGGATGATGTTAAGATTGGTATTTTAAGAGCTTATATGGATTTGTTTATCTAAAGATATTGATGTTAAAAAATAAATGAGTTCATGAATGATGTATAATGTTACATGCTAACATGGTAGGATAGGCCAGGAACACTATCGGTTGGAGCTGGCCATTAGAAAATATATGTTTCCATAGATAAGGAGGCCTCACCGATATTATGACCATGGCTACATCGACGTACATTGTGGTATATAAATCTGCATGTGTATGTAAGTTGCACTCAATTACTCAGAAAAAGGAGTAAGGAGTAATTTTTGTTTTTGTTTATGAGGATATGTAACTCGTGAATGACGATAAAAAAAATAAAAAAACGATGCAAATTATGATAATTTATTATTGCAATTTGGGGTTATCAATGAATGTTTTTGACTGACTATGTAGTTGATTCATGAACCAGGACAACGGCAATAAAGTTATGAAAGCAACATGGAGTGTACGTTGCAATAATCAAGGTTAAAATTTGTACAAATACGAACAAGGAAAACTTTTGGATGCTGCGGGAGCACCATGGTGTTAGGTAAGTGATTGCCAGATGAGCACACTGGTGTTAGGCATATATGCTAAAGGAGCACAATGGCGTTAGGAAAGCGATTGCCGCGTGACCACATTGGTGTTAGGCATATGGTGTGGCAAAAATACCTAGGCAAAAAAAAATTGGACATCTGGAAGACGGGACGATGTTTGATGTCACCGAGCGGAAAAATTTTAACTAGTGGTTAAAAGGGAGAGTAACCTCAGAAAATTGCTATAAGTCCACACAAGATTGGAAAAGAAACCCACAGGGTTGGAAACATAACAAACAAAAAAATGTGTTAATGGATTTTTAAGTAATTAAACTATTACCTACTTAATGTGGAATATAAGGAAAGGATCCTTCCTCAGGACGAGGATGATATAACTATCCAAAAGATAGTAATTATGTTTTATTGATGAATCTATAACATTATGAAAAATAATTGGGTATCATGATACCAATAAAAAGCTAGAAATTGTTCCTTAAATTCTAAATGTGGTATTGCATGAGGATCCTTCGCTTATATTTTATGTTGAATTATAAATGTTTAACATGATATACTAAAGAAAATTGGGCTAGACCCGAAATTGTTGCAGGGAACCGCAAGTCTTGAACGACAGGGGCTTGATAAATACCGAAAGATCTCAGGGGGAATTCAGAACAAAGGGATGCAAGGAAGAAAGATGATAAATGAAAAGAATGTAATCTGGTCAAAGAAAGTGCTGGAGCACCAAGGACGGTGTTATTTTAAGGGGGGAAGGATGGAATGCCCCTGTTGTGTCGCCTTAATTATTATGTTTACAAATGTGTGTTGTAATTACTTCTATTGAGGAGCTCAAGGCCAAGGCCCCACCAGAAGCAAAATCATATAGCTTATACAAGCAAATTGCCTAAGTGATAAACTTAGGAGACTTAATACTTTAGCTAAATCCACTAGGGAAAGTTAAACGGTGTGAGGAATTGGAATGAAAAAAAAGGGGCATCTTCCTTAGTTAGCATAAGGTCTTGAGTGACGATCTAGGTCAAAGTAATCGTGAGTAGATTAACTTACCTTCTGATCCTTAAGGATAGCTCGACCTGTTTCGCCTAAAGGGTGCCACGTGCTGAGGGGGTTCCCCCTTAAACTCATACTAGGTGGCTTAAGCTTCATCTCAAAATAATATATATATATATATATATATATATATATATATATATAACATATACATTCTAACCATCTTAAAGATAACTAGAGATGAAGCGTTTCCAGAAGGTGTAACTCCAAGATTAATAAGAAACATATTGATGACGAGTTAGTAAGTATAGGTACAACTATACTCTATATACCTATACAAACAAGCAAACCCAACATAAATTGATGCTACCTTTTAAGTGTTCCTAGAAAGATGAATATTATTCATAAAATAAAAAGAGGGGAAGTTGAGGAGGGCCTTCCATTTTATGAGTAATAGGGGAGTTACCTCCAGCTTGTTTTTAACAAAAAAGGGAAATGTGTAAGTGGATCCAACATCATAATAGGAACTCTAATTTTTAGTAGTGGTTTGTAAAGAAAAAAAGAAAAAAGGATATTCCTCCAATGAGGAGAAAAATCCCACCTTTCGATGGAGTTTGTGAGCTAATTCATCTCTTTATGAAGAGGAATGCGCAGCAATGGAAGGAGGGGAGTATTTAGAATGGGAATAATAATGGGAATAATTTCATGCCATGTTATTTTTCTTATTTAAAACCCTGGATGTGATGGCAGAAAGAGGGGGGATCTACAAGATATTTGTGGAATTTGTCTCATGGTTTTTGGAGAAGAAAAATCCATTTTCTTGATAACCTTAGATGATGTTTCGGTGAGAATGGCAGCCTCTACCCAAAGGCTCCCTTAGGGAAACCCTGTGTTATCTGTGGGTAGCGATCTCTGGTCTTAAATGGAGCCGTGAGTTTACACAACAGGAGATCGTGTTCAAATGAAAGCACAATGGAAGATTTTTTTTATAACACCGAGGTTGATCAGGGGCGGCAACCAAACATGTCTCAGTTTTCGAAAATCTCTGTAAGTGTGGCAGTGTCTGGATATTCAGGTTGGATCATGCCTTAATATCTGCCACTCACACTTATTTATTTGTGTTGTGAATCGATATCCACCTCAGCTCTAAGGTATGTGTTTGATATACTGTTTCGTTTCTATGGTATGTGATGGCATTCTGCAGATAGATTCATTTAAACTCCACGTAGACATTGAACGGTTGCGGCTTGAGTATATAATCTTACAATATAAATATTTGCAAATTATTATTACATTGTAGATATTGAATCTATGTTGGTTAAATCATTTCCCTTTTAGTTATTAGACAGACCTACACGATTTGGTTGTATGTCTGCATTTAGGGTTTTTAACCTATTCACATATTTTCTGATAAACGTAGTAAAACATCAAAAGGGATCTCTTTTAGTGTTTTGAACCTTAGACAGCGTGTTAATAAGGGGATCGAATTACCTCATGGACATGCGATAGGGGTTTGGTGTATGATTGTAACGGAAATTTCATCAACAATCGAAAACATTGATTAGTTATTACCCGTCGATGGTATGCGTTTATCCCTGATCACATTAGATCTGGTTTTTAAGCTTTGATCTCCTTAGATGTGTCCCTTCTGATTTCATTTACAACTTGGGTGAAATTTAAATCATAGTGGGTGGATGAGCCTTGGCTGTGAACTAAATCGTAACTATTTTTGGGACGGAGTAAAATGGTTGAGTCCTAGCTTGCATGTGCAGTATATTGCGGATCGATTTGATCCTGAACCCCTTGATTTTATTTCCCAAACCCACCTGTGCCTTCTTGAGAACCTACTCAGGTTTTAATCCTCATCGTTCTTGTTATTTCCAAGCCTGTGGGTATGGTTTTCTATGGATCCTTTTGGATCAGAACTCGAGGTTTCGATTCAGGAGTGGGCTTTTGGTAGCTATGGAATGATGGAACTTAAACTTACAGGTGAAATAACTCATGGCAATTTAAAGATGAAACTTATAATACGCAATTGTAAGGATGAACCTATAAGTGATTCTTATTTATATATTTTGAATTACACATGAGGAAATTATTTACTTATTATATATGTGAAGTATATAATATCCTTGTGAACTACCTTGAATCGGTCTGGAGTCGATGCCCCACCATTAAATAGACATAAAGTTAACTTGTGGGGAAGGAACTTTTACCAAGGTGGAGTGAAATACTTCACTGTGGTACACCGAGGGTGTTACCTTTAAGGGAAACAAATTTCATAGAATAACTATGGATAGGTTTATGTAGGGTGGATCTTAGGTTGTAAAGGTCCTAGAGGAAAAATTCAGCTTCCTTGATTGTGTTGTAGGGTATGTGTTAGGCATAACCCATAGCCCTAGATAGGATTGATAATAAAGAGGAAGTGAAGAACGGTTTCAAGTATTGGGCTTAAGGAACTCGGTTACATGCATTTATTTTATTATTATGTTGCATAGTGAATTGATGATTGATATATTTGGAATTTAATAGCCAGAATGTCTAGTTCCCAGTGGAGATACTCTCGGAAAGAGAGCCTATGAGAAGAATGTATCGCAACAACGATGTTGCATTTTTGTAAATCTGGAATTGGATGAATGATGAAAGATACGACGTATTGGTTTACGTAACCCCAAGGTTGGGGTGAAGCACGTACATTGGTATTGTGTCTTATGTGTTTGATGTGATTTACTTTATGCGTTTTTGGGTGGCCATATTATGTGAACTTGTTGCCATTTGTCTTACAGGTTTAAGCATTTTGTATTTGATGCAATTTTATTACATGTTTATGCATTGTATACTTGATGCAATTTATCCTACATGTTTTATGCATTATGTTATGAACTTGATCTTATGTGCCCCAAAGGTTTAAACTAAGGTTACAACTAATACAATGGTGCCAATAGCTGAAGGACCCCAAATGAATCATTTGGACATTCAGAAACATGAAGGGATGTACAATATGTTAGTCGCAATGTATGTTGAAATCCATGGTGTATTTTGATATATTTGTTCAGAATGATTTCATGAATTTTTAATTTGAGGAAATATGATTCTTATATATTTTAAATGTTCATGTACCTGATGTAGTAAATATGGATTCCATTAGCTAAAATACAAAGTTATGACTCTGTTTATATTTATGAAATGCAAGTGCATAGGTATGATTTTGTGGTGATTGATTTTAATGGATTGAACTTTATCACTCGTAAACCCTAAATCAGATTAGAAGAGACTCCCGCAAAAACTTATATTTTTCCTATCATTTATTAGGGAGATGTTACAATTTTGTTCTTGCTGATATGGGTGTGCTACATTAAGTATTTTGATAAAATCCCTTAAGAAAGATCTATATTCATGTAAAATAGAATGTGGTTATCTTTAGTCTAATGATTGCTACATTATGTATACATCTGATGCTATCAAAGTTGATTAGTCATGTTTCTATGAAAATACCATGTAAAAATCTAACACTAATACGATTGATTCCTTCGATTAGTAACACGGAACGAAAAAATTTTACCCCCTCTTTACACATAATGGCATTGGGGTCATTTAGGTACGTTACAAAATGCAATAGAAACAACAACCTTGAATGCCTTATCTACAGAGTGAGTAGACTTTATGATATTAACAACGAAGGTTTACAATGGCTTATGTTGGTTTTATTAAATTATTTGTATTAGTTAAATATACTATTGGAAATTAAAAGGATACATAAGATGTATTTTGGAATGATTGTAATTTAAATCTAATAATTCTGGGATTATTTAAAATCAATAATCAATGAGTTTAACTAATTCACATTAGTGAACAACTTAAGAGAATAAAATTTTTATATACTCTGCAACGATGGATATGTCTAGGTTTATGGGCATGTGAAAATCTTAATGTCGAAGGGTTTAAAAATACTCGCGTTGATAGAGTTTATCAGGAGAACAGAAAGTAAGTATGAAACCATTGATGTTGTAGATATTAACCCTTTAATGAAATAAATGTCATGGGATGTGACTGTTTCTGTGTACGTAACACATGGATTGGGTGAACCACATGCATTGCTGTCTCTCTCATTTCTCGAGTCTACGTGTTTTAATTTCCCTTTTATTATTTTGTGTACTTATAACATTGTTCTGCAACCTTGTCCATTGATTAATTACTTTATAAAGGATCATCGAGGAATGTTACAATTTCCTTAATTACTTTGTCCACACACTAGAATTGTTTTAAAGGCACTTTAATGATGAAATTCTTGTGTACTCCCCCTCTGAAGTTTATAAATGATAATATATTGGAATTCCTAAAGATATTGTCATCCCCAAAACAAAACTATTATTGATTGAATATTATAAAGATATTCTATAGATATGAATGAAAGTGTACTTCTTATGATTCATTAGTTAGAAATAAACAATGAATAGTCTTTCAATTAGAGCATCTTTGCTTAAGGGAAGGGTAATTCTATAACTCGGTATTCTTTGATGATGGATACATTACGGATAGATGTTAACAATCGAAATAGTGACTTTAATCACTTAAGAGACCAATCTGTTAGTCACAAGTCAATGTATGTTGAGGTGCGGTTAAAGGAATTTGAGTATGTTATAAAATGATAGCTCGAAGCTGCACACAAGTAGTCCTCTATCAAGAAAAGAATATATATGTAAAATTAGAATTTGTTGTATGTGCAATGTTTAGATCACAAAGTTTATTTTATTATTAAGTTTAGCATTGGTAGTGCAAAATGTAGGTTTATTATGTTATGGTTACAAGGTAAACCCTTCATTAGAAAACTATAATTTAAAGGATTGTTAGAAAGATGATAATGAAAAATGATTTTCCATAGATTATGGATATATATAAATGTGTGTGTCATGAATAAATAAAAATGCCGCAGGTATATATGGATAACCAAAACTTGAACTCTAGAGGAATGCTTTGAGAGTAGCAGTGTGGTTGTATCAAAGGTGTACATTGTCTTTTGATAGGGATTTCTTTTTTAACTTGGAGATGGTTACGAACCTAAACTACATAAAAATATGAATGAAAGTGCTCCAGTCATTGATGAGGTAGAAAATGTGTTGTGTTGACTGAGCTGGAGCATTGTTGTAGGTGTGAACATGCCAAAATAACTAGATATCTTAAAGAATCAACTTTCCTATGTCTAAACCATAGAAACTTAATGCATAGAAGAAAATAGAATTAACTAAGGTATAAACTAAGGTACTAATGATGTATTACTATTCTAAAATCCCCCTTAACCTTGAATTAGTAAAACTTAACCACAAATATCATGGAGGTGTTCGCCCCAAAGGCTCAATCCACCTCATAAACCATAAATTTTATTTATCCATGAATGGCAAGGAAACAAGGAAAGCCACACAGGAACAAAGCCTCTTCTAAAAATTGGACATGAGGCCAAAACTATGAAGGTGAAAGGAATCCATTACCATGCATCACTCACTCCAAGAAGTCATCTCAAGTAAGTGAAGGTATTCTCAATAAAACAATTGGTGAAAATATGAGTAGTTTGCTCGGTGGGTGGGAAATACTACAAGGCTAGCATGTGATAATGAACTAAGCCCCGAAAATAGTGCATATGAATCTCTATGTGGTTGTTCCTCTGTATCTATACTAGATCTATACAAGTATTGATTGCAATTTGATTTTCTCACCAAATGAAAGTGGGCGAATCAAGTGCAACATCAAGCTCCCAAAGAATTACTTGCAAGCACACACATTTTTTAGCTGCATTCATTGCTCTTCTATATTTGGACTCAGCTAAAGAAAGAGAAATAGTTTGTTGTTTCTTACTTAAGCAGAAAATGGTGCCATTGGAAAGAATTAATACAAAACATGAAGTGGAGTTTTTTTCATTGGGATCTCCATCCTAATCTAAATCATAAAATCCTACTAGTTCTAGTAGAGAACTAGCTATATAGTGTACCCCGAAGTTTCTAGTTCCTTGAATATAATGAAGGATCCTCTTGGATTCCTTCCATTGGATATGATGTAGCTGATGCATATATATTTCTACAAAACCAACATTGCATTGTAAATGATTTCTAGTATGAGTGAGATACAACAAGCTCTGGACTAGATGTCTATACAATGAGCAATCTACCAAAGGAGAGTCACTAATTTCACCGACTTTTATGCCAGAAAGAAACAGGAACTTGGATGCCTTACATTCATGCATATTGAACCTTAATAATAGGTCTGAAGCAAAATCTTGTTTTCTAATCATAATGCAACTTTCAGATTGCTTAATTTCCAAACCAATAAATTGTTTTACCAATCCTAGATGAGTCCTTACAAATTCACTGTGTAAAGATACTTTAATTGATACAATTTCTTTGGTGCAGCTACATGTAATCAAAAGCTCATCAACATAAAATACAATGGCCTATAATACATCACCAATATTCTACAAATAAACATTAGGATCATACTTGGATCAAACAAATCCAATTGATAGCAAAATACTATCAATTTTGGCATACCTAGCCCTAGGGGCTTATGTGAGGCCATATAGTGACTTATTCAACGTGAAAACAAGGGAACGATCCTTTTGGAAACCTTCAGGTTTCTGCATGTATATCTCTTCCTATAGGTCACCATGAATAAATACACTTTTGACATCCATGTGGTGGACCTCCTAGCGCTTACTAGCAGCAATGGCTAAAACTATACTGCTTGAATCCATCATTGCAGCTGGTGAAAAGGTCTATGTATAGTCCACTCCTTAGACATGAGAAAATCTTTTGGAAACTAATTTGGCCTTATATTTAATATCAGACCCATTAGTAACAACTTTGGTCCTATAGACCAACTTGCATTGGATAAGTTTCTTCTTGGGAGGCAGTGGAACCAATTCCCAAGTCTTACTCTCTTGTAGAGAATTGAAATCATATTTCATGGCTTATTTCCATCTTGGCTCATTATATGATTCCTGATATTACTTTGGATCATATCCAATCATCATATAGAAATTCTTAGCAATAGAAACTTCACTTCCAAAATAAGCATTGTGAAATTGTGACCTTGTTTTCCTAGGATCTAGAGGATTGTCTACTAAAATCCTAGCAACTTGTATAGTTTTATCTTCCCACTTGGACCTCGGGGGAGAGTCATGTACAGAAACACCGTCTTCTTCCATATCATTATCAGAAATATAAAAAGAAATCAGAAATGGAATTATCACTTACATCATCATGGCGTTGAGGAGAATATCATTCCCTGGGTGCTAGTTCAAAATATGCTATAATCTCCTCTTCGAATTGGACACTTCTTTCAATGGAAGTTTTCTGTGTTGATGTGTCAACAAGCTTGTATCCCTTTGTGTATTAACCATATCCCACCATGATACATTCTTTGCTTTGTGGCTACAATGCCTTCCTCTTTTGTGATGGAATTCGAGCCCATGCCCTTGAGCCAAAAATACTGAAATAGGAGATGTTTGGTTTGTGACAAAACCAATCCTCATAAGGTGTTTCCCTCTCATTGATTTGAGTAAAGACCTATTCTAAATAGATGCAACACAATTAATTTCTTCATCCCATATCTTAGGAATCAAATCCTTAGCCTTAATTATGCATGTAGCCATCTCCTTCGGAGCCCTATTTTTCCTCTCTCCCACACCATTTTTTTGTGGTGTGTATGAGACCGAATCAAGGATAATTTTAGGGGCGAATTTTAGCTCAGTGGGCTATTTTTCCATGTTTTTCTCCCAAAAAAGATTCACCATTTTGCATTTTTTGAAGCCCCGTTTCACCCAATTTTGATGGGGTAAAATGTTTTCACTCTAAAAATTGCCAAATTATTATATAAACGATATAAAATACTTGGAAATTAAAATATTTTTTGAACATTGTCACCAATCATTTTATAGTTGGATTTTAAGAATTTGTATTCTTTGCCAACATTTATACACTTTTAAATAAGTATGGTTCCTTAAAATCATCCCTAGACCGAATGTTGTATTTGGATGCTACATTTCTCACATAGGTGCTACAAATTTTTATTCACATGCTCTTTACCATTATCGGTTCTAAGAATCTTAATGTTATTCCAACTTGGATTCTCAACTAGGGCATTCCAAATATTGAGTGTCTCAAAGACCTCAGATTTGTGCTTTAGGAACTATACCCAACAGAACCTTGATAAATCATCTATCAAAGTGAGAACATACCTTTATTGTCCATAAGAGGGAGTGGGAAGGGGAACAATGAGACATGAATGCACCAATGCAAGTGTTTGTGTAGCTCTTCTTCCCTTCCCCTTCTCATATCAGTTGCACTCTAGATGCTCTCCCACCACACAACGAATGGATGCACCATTGGAAGATTTGTTAGGAGAAAGCCCCTCCACCTTGTAATCCTTGTTCAGTGCTAGAAGATATTTGTAGCTCATATGGCAAAATATATCATGCAATAGCTTGGAGGTTTCATTGGCATGAGACATAAGCGCTTACCCACTTGAATTTGAAAGAAATTTCGAGAATTTGTACATCCTAGCTTGGTGATTTGAATACCCCAATTCCAAACCTTTGTTGCAAAATAGTTAATAAGAACATTAATAAATAGATTGTAATTGTAATAATACACATTTTGTTGGGGTTGATATTTTATTTTTAATTTAAAAATTATCACATTAATCATGAAGAAATATATAATAGTAATTGTGTTTACTATAGTGAGATTTCTTTAATTTTATTTAACGAGATTATAAGCCACTAAGGGGTTACACATCCCCCAATGAAAATTATTGTGTATAATATAGTGAGATCGCTTTATTTGAAAGAAATTTAATGCAATTTTTCTTGAAGGAAAAAATTATGCTATTTAATTGGTCTAAAATGAAAGCTTAAGCATGTTGAGGAAATGTGAACCTCAATAGGCTTCACATATGAATTTATAATTGGCTTTCTTTTTTTTATTATGTTTTGATATTTATTTTGTTTTTGTCAAGCCCGCTAATTTTTTAGCATATTCAAATTATTTTCTTTTATTTTTATTTTTATTTGAGTGGCTATAGAATGAGCCTAGCAACCAACCTCATTTTTCTCTTTCTTCTTTCTTAATCCCATATTTTTCTCCAATTTTCATTTTAATCTTGTTATTTAAATTTATTTTCAACATATGGGTCATTTTCTTAATTTATTTATAAAATTTAATCGACCTTTCCACTTTTTCTTCCATTTATTCTATTTTAATATTTATCATTTCTTTATTATTTTTTAATATTACACTTTCTTCTTAGTATATTCAATAAATTTATATTATTACCTTCTCACTTCTCCATTTTCTTAGTTCAACTTTGATTTATCTAAATCAAAAGCTATTTTAAGACATCTATAAACTCATAAACAATGTATTCCAAAAACCCTAAATGACAATGTTATCATTCTTTTTGTTGTGTATAAACTAGCAAACAATCCCATGTGAGGTTGCAGATTCAAATCTTGGATAACCCTTGACTTCATTGTGAGGCAAAGTGGTTACCCAAGAGATGTTGAATATAATGGTAATAAGAACCAGTATAACGAGGTTACCAACCCCATCCCAATTGCTGATCCTCAAGATAAAAAAATAACATATACATATATAATTAATGCCAATTTGAAATAAAGGGCCCCTTGGTTTATCCAATACATTCTATTGTATAAAAGGTACCCGAGTCCTTGTGTCGGCGTGTTAGAGAGTAGCTATAATTTAGCGATGGTAGTTTTCATATAAAAGTGTACTCAAATCCCTTACGAAGAGTCGTGATCGTCAATTGCTCAAGGAGATATTTGCGTTCTCATTTCTTACTCTGTCCACAAGTTTTCAACCTAATTAGATATACGTTGTGAATATACAGATCCGTGGAATTTGGTAGAGTAACATAAATGGGTAGAGTATTCAGGAATGCATTTGAAGCCCAGTTGGGGGCTTTAGGTCTAACAATTGTTCGTGTAGCAGAGGATGGTAATTGTTTCTTCAGGTCAATTGCACATCAGATAGAAGGCGATGAAGAAGGACATTCAAGATATCGTGAGATGGTGGTAGAATATATTATGCAGCACCGCGAACAGTTTGAACCTTTTGTAGAAGATAATGAGAATTTTGAGAAATACTGTGAAAATATGAAAGAAAGCGGAACATGGGCCGGGCACATGGAAATTCAAGTAGCATCGCTGGTGACAGGCACAAATATTTGTATTCACAGGCTTAGGTCACCCAAATTCGAGATAAGAAACTTTGATAACAATACGCGCACCCTTCATTTCTCATATCATGATGAACAGCACTATAATAGCGTTGTCCCAACTTTGAATTATGATAACAATGACAATTTGTCTTCCCGACCGCCAAAGGCTAGTGTCAAACGGCGGCGACGACAACGACAACAGCGACGCCAACGGTGATTTAACGTTGCTCCCCGATCGGGAAATTCCTCGGACATGTGCTAGGGTAACATAAATGGGTTACTCCGGGGATTGATTTCAAGCCAAATTGGTAGTTTTAGGTGTAAGAATTCTAGATTAGGTAATTTTGTGTTCTCTATCAAGGGGAAACCACTTATTTCATTAAGGTTACTCTTTACAAGCTGAACATTTATTTTTTGGTGCTTCATAATTGCTATTCTAACATTTTTCTTGGACTAAATAATATCTGGAATTTTGACCTTAACAATGATGGGCACGAGTTCTATTGCACATGATTTTGATGTTTATATTTCTATATTGGTCCAAGACCCCAATGCACATGAGTATGATAATTAGTTACACATATTGGTCATAAGCCAATGCATATGTTTATTTAGCATGTATACGATTGTATATGTTGGAAGTGGACCTTCAAAGACAAGATTATTGCGATGTACTAGATATATTATGTCATTTACCTTAAAATGCATATAGTGAGATAATTATTGTCATAAAATTTGGAGAAGGATGAATACATTATTGAGTACTATAATGTGTTGAGGGTGGACCCTAAAGGACATGAATAATAAGATTTTGTATTGTGAGTGATTAGATTTTGTGTTGAGCCCCACTTGTCACGATGCAATGTTCCCAAAAATCCAAAAAAATATTTATAGACTAGTAAAAAAATGCTTAAATGAACATATGGTTGAACCATTTGGTAATAGGGTTTAAGCTTTTGCATCGGGAATGGAATACATGAATATGCAAAGAAACTTCACGATGGATAGTGGGTTGGGGAATTTCGATAATGGTCACCAACTGGTGCCATTAATGCTCTTGGTAATCATGGCAGCCCCAAGCTTAGGGCTTGGCTCAGGGTGGACTTGTCATTTACTTTGTTCAATTTAGAGTTTGGTCTTGTTATGTGCATGGAAAAATGGAGGTGACCTCCATGCCAACGAAGGTAAGAACACTTAGCTCGGCTTTTTAGCATTTTGATGGTTTGTAAGATGCCTTATTCTTTGTATTACTTCTCATTCTCATTGTTGGGTGGTTGCAGGTGCCAGGTTTAGGGCAAGGCGGGATAACTCAATGAGCTTTGTTGTTTGGGAAATGATGCAACCTATGGTGCAAGGTAAGCTCTACTTGCCACCTCTCAGCCCTTTTGGGCAGAAGCGTGTTTCAACTTGTTGCTTGTTTGGGGTTTCATGCTTTGGGGTTTCAAAAATTCCTTCGAGCTTGTGATGAACAAACTAGGTTTTTAATTGTGAAGGCATTAAGCCATGAATCTAATATTTAAGGCCATTTTAGCTCTGTGTATTAGTTTATGTTTTGGGTTTGTAAAATACCTGTGTTGTTAGCAACAAATAGAGAGAGACTTGTAAGTTACCCTCGACCGCTATCATTGTGGTAAGTTTCCTTTTGATGGACTATGTAATTAATAGATTGTTGGTCGAGTCCATGCTGTAGTGTAATTATAACATCCCTGTAAATCATCAACTTAAATTGTGAAAATTTGGGGGGGAACATTTCTTTCTTTTGAGCTTTTAATTACCTTTGTTTGCATGACATGCTAAGTTATAGCTTAAACATTAAGCTTGTCCTTAATAAAAAAAAAACATATATATATCTTGCATAGGTGGTTGTAAGTTCATCCACCACCCTATGCTTTAAGTGCTTACTTACGACCCCTTGCTTCATTCCAACATAGACAAAAGCATTAACATAACAAGGATTCACACTTATTTAGTTGTTCATTCACCAAGAATAATGTAGCCAACCCATCTTCTTTTTCATTGCAAAAAGCTATTTCCTTTTGGACACTCATCTTTGAAAATTTTGTGAATGGGCTTATGCTCACTAAAAACACACGTAGGTTAGTTCGTTGACTTAATGAATCAATCAAGGTGAAACTTATTCCTTGCAACCCCTCTAATCTAACAAATACTTAACAAGTTAGGAAGGAACCTTAGGGATAATTAAGACCTTTACTCCACATATAAACAAGTTGTTTCATATTCATCAAAATATCAATCATCATATTGTTAGGCTATTTGCATATTGTAAATATCGAGTATTATTATTCCACTTAGGTACTACAGAATTTTTCCAAGAGAAAACAATTCATACGTTCAATTCAGGCATTCAATTTCTACTATCAAAACTTTCCACTACCGTATTGAGTCTTGCTATGCATTTGTAGGGTTATTGATTACTTATGACAATATGTATACCCATACTCTATAGAAAAAATCGTTTATGCATTCGCATCTGGTATTACTATTACTCACCTTTCTAAAGAATGAAGTAAAATGAATACACCTAGCAATCATGTTTCCATAGATTCCAAGTTTACATGGCATAACCTTTCAACTTAAGGGACTATCCAATTTTTATTTTTTAATTAGATGGAACATGAGGGGTGCACTTTCATTTGTTTTAATGTCATACATTCACCATTTCAAATCCAATAGTACACCAATCATATTCATGCAATATCTTCAGAACATACTATTGTTTAAACATTCATTTCTATAATGCTTTAAACAACTTAGTGTGTGGAATGAACAACATGATTGCTTTCCTTGATCATTCTCCATGCAGTATTAACTCAAATAATGATAGCACCTTGAACACACAACGCGATACAGGAAAATGGACACATGGAACACAAAACAAGAAACACAACAATGTACGTCGTTCGCCCAACTCGTGGGCTACGCCCACCAAAACGGTCACGTCATGTGACATCTATTATAATAAAAGTTTACAATCTGCAATCTTATTGTTGCCATCCTTTCTTCTATTTTTCTCACATATTCTCTCATCGATATTATCTTTAAGCTGCAAAACCAAACATTATACATATCATCATCTTTATTTTCTTTCAAGATATCCAAACCATAATGTATAACCTTATGCATAAGCATCCTTCTTTTGAGATCTATCAGATATTATATGTATATAAGACATTAGGTATAAAAATGAAACACTTTTTAGATATTATCATGAGGCTTCACTTCACTTGTTAAGGGATTTTAACCAAGAACTAAAAGAATATCTTCCTATCAAAGTTGGATAGCCTTTGCTTAAGGAAACACAATAAATCTATAATTAACCTTTTTCTACATCACTTGTCACACACAGAAAAAAGAAATGCACACTATATGGTAAAACAAATCCCTCCTACCAGGTGATAACTTTCCAGCGTTGTCTTTAGGACACCACTTAACCCCAACCCTAATTACATGATGAGTTTCACCGCTAAGGCAATACTATCAAAATACTGACCTTTTGATCCGAAACTATGGACTATTTGGCAAAAATGCCCAATGCACGATGGAGCTAAATTAGTAAGCATGGGTCAAAATGTTGTCACATTCCATCCTATACACAATGCTTTACAAGGTATCTAACTAAGTGCATAATTTATAATGCATGCCTTCCAACGAAAGGATTCTCAATCAAAGCGCCTTTCATCAATTGCAATTGTTAAACATCTATGTTGACCTCCAAGTATTCACTACCACCAGGGATGATTTTAAGGAGCCATACTTATTTAAAAGTGTATAAATGTTGGCGAATATTACCAATTCTTAAAATGCCAATTATAAAATGATTGGCGATATTTTTCAAAAAATAATTTAATTTCCAAGGATTTTATATCGTTTATATAATAATTTGGCGATTTTTAGGGTGAAAACATTTTACCCCATCAAAATTGGGCGAAACAGGGCTTTAAAAAATGCAAAATTACGAATCTTTTTTTGGAAGAAAAACATGGAAAAATAGCCCACTGGGCTAAAATTCGCCCCTAAAATTATCCCTGACTACCACTGAGGAAATACCCTAAAGTGCATCCACGTTTTCTAGGTCTATGGTGGAATTCCCAAGAAAAAGGTAGGCGACTGCTAGAATCGTGCTTACCCAAGGTACAAGCTCTTAAGGGTTTTCTTACCGATCTGGATTCCTGTAGGTTCCCATGTGAAACCCAGGCTATAAATCAATTAGAACGAAACACAAGATAGGTGCAATTTATGTACTAGATGTAGATCAAAGGTTGATCTTGAGTAGCATACGCAGAGACAATCAAGTGTTCTGCCTTTGGTTGGATGAAAACCTAGGGTAAAACATAGATCAAATCATAGCCTTTTGGATAGAGTAATCATAGGCTAGATTCATTTATATAAAAAAGGAAGGCGTTCTACTCATCTTAACCACAAGAAAAATATGCAGTCGTTGGTTCTAAATCCAAATACAAGAACATTTAAATCACGGTTATTGGGTCCAAGTCGAAGTATTGGATACCTTCCAAATTGCAGGCATTGAATCCACATAGCATGCAAGGGATCGAACACATACCTGCTCTCAATCCAAATATAGTACCCATTCAAATCACATGCGGTGATTTGGTTCATACTTCAACGGAGAGTCAAAAACAGTGCAGACATCTCAGACCATACATCGAGCTTCTATGGATATTTTCCAACACAATCATATTTCCAGGTTCTTAAGAGAACCCTTTTACAAAATGCTGGGGTCTCAATACACTGAGGGTTTTCTACAAAGGCAGCGACAACAATCTCTTGCAAAACGCAAGAGACAAGGTGCTTGAGGTCTCAAACACATTGAGTCTCTATGGAAAGGGTAGTGATCTTACTCTTCAAAGATGCAGGTGAAAAGACCCTCCCCTTCCAAAGAATCATAACCCAAATAAATAAGGAGAGGAGGGACGATTCTCCCTCACTCTGCGTAATGTTACCACAAATTAAGGCTTAAAAATATGTCTTTAATTTTTTTGACACAGGTTTTTCCCTAAATTTCACTATCCATTACAACCTGGAGGCATGCGTCCACCGTAAACCTTCTTTTATCCTTAAATCAAATAATTGTTTTAATACAAGAGTATAATCAAATTATATTTTCCGCATCATGCCCACCAACTTGAGCTCCCTATCATCATTTAATGCGTATATATATATATATATATATATATATATATATATATATATACATATAATTAGCTCCATACATTAATAAAATATATGTTAAGTATCAGCCCCAATATATGGTATATCACTTTTTAGTTATTAAAGGGGGTATGATGAAGGTGATATCCTTCTTTTCAATTTTAACTCCTTGATTTTTATGTCGTTGTTAAAAAAAAAACATACTGCAACTTCATCTATCATGGCTTAAAGATAATAGGATTTAAGTAACTACCTCATGGTATCTTAGTCGGGATCATTTTTCGGTGAGAACTCGATGCTCAGAACCTTATCAAATTTATGGCTCCCAAACCATTCCTTTTTCAGCCTAGTGGTTTTCCAGTTTCCCGCCGCCAATTTGTCTTTATGTTTTATGATTTAAGAATTTAATCACCTAAATTTCAAGGTTTCTTCTCGTAGGGCTTTGGCCTTGACCTCCTCATCAAAAATCCCTCATACAACAATATTCAAAATTGCAAATTGCTTAGGGGTATATAGGAGGGACATTACAGTAATCATAGTTTTTATTCACAACATTGTGGTGATTTATAAGTGTTGCTCACATACATAATATATATAGCGTGGAAATTGATTAGAATAGAAACGACCTAGAGGGTCAATATTTGGGCGTTACTATATATAAAGACTATGGATTATTTAAAGGATTGACTCGTGTGTATTGCGTAATTTTATGGCTTTCTTTATTTAAAAGATGAGTAGCATGGCTATGCGATTTGATTTCTATGTAAGTAATTCATAATGTGATTGTTATTACTGCTTTTGACTTGGGTCTGAATACCCATAGGGATTGATG
>LPNX010522898.1:653442-682141 GCA_001517045.1 Pseudotsuga menziesii | reverse complement strand
TATATATATATATATATATATATTTGTGTGTGTGTGTGTGTGTGAGATCAGAGATTCGATAAAGGACCACATGGATGATCATGATGCCTCCTCTGTTCATTTAATTATGATGTTTTTTTGAAATAAAATGTTTTAATATTAGTTTGTATTTATTGGGGAAGACCTTGAAAGGTCGTTAATGGTTTATTTAATATTTGATTCAATTATAGTATGTTCTTAGTTGATTTAATTTATATTATAGTTCTGTTACTAAATACTTATATTTAGTATTGTGGTTTATTTACTATTGTTAATAATTAGATAGATACTATCATAGTTCTTTTATTGGTATTTTAGGTTGAAGCTAGTATTTATATATAATTTATATGACTCCTACTTCTGAACTAGTTTTGAAATAAATTTAAAACAACCTTCTCGTCACAAATGAAATATGTCAGCAGAGTAATAAAGCCTAGATAACGATTACTTAGCTATTGGAAGCAAACCTTAGTTTATAGTAAACATAATTTGAGTACTGGAATAATACAAAAAAAAACTTAAAGGTACAAATCCTCGTAATATACATCATATGATAAAATTTACAGCCTAAAGTTAATATTTAAGAAATGGAAACCCTAGCATATTCGAACAAGAGAATCAAACGCATAGGGTTTGGAGATGCATTGGAAATCATTTACCTAACATATCGAACAATTAATCTAGAAAATAGAATAGACACTCTAGTGCTTCATGTCTAAAATTGAATCTCTTTTAATGGTTGAACCTCCACACTCAAATAACCAACATTAACAATTCAATGCAAATCTGACCTCTCTTTTGATAACCAAATCACTTTGGAACTACCATGTTCCACCCAACCATGACCTAAAACCATTCCGAGTTTAAATCCAAATCCCCCTCAGCTCAACTCCAACATGCAAGTAGCTTACAACTCCTAAGGTACGGTTTCCTAACTTGTAATCACTTCTGAATCAATTCTCCTTTCTCCGTGCAAGAAAAATCTCTCTAAGAAATTACTTGAGAGAAAAAGAGGTAGAATAATAATTCTCCAAAGATAAAATCAAAATCCCAAGCCTTTCCTTTGCTTGAGTCTTTATAGACATAATTTTTTAGTCAAAGGGATAGTTAAATCAAGAAACCTTGGTTTCTTGATTTAACCCTTTTCAATTACTTTGGGTAATTATTAATATTTTAACTCATGAACTTTCTTCTAGTTCCTAGTTAGACATTTTAGGTTTTGGACTATTTTCTATCTTTTAATAATAAATAATAATTGATGGAGCTTCTTCTTCTTCTTTCATTTATTTATATTATTAATATATTTAATTCTTTATACATAGCATGTATAAATTACATAATAATATAACATTTTGTTAACAATGTCTTTGGGCATCATATACCGTCATCCCTAGACTTAATGACACTTCTTCATTACGGTCAAGTAGGTAGATGGTTTAGGTCTACTAGGCCAGGAAACTCTATAAACATCCTTGCATGTTGGATTTTCCTTGTATAACATGGTAGCTCTTGAGTACTTTGATGAGAATACAAAAATTCAAAATTTCATTTCATCACTTATAAATAAGTATGATGAGATCAATATTTTTCTTGAGTTTTTTTTCACTCGAAAGTATTAAATTATTTTCACTAAACTCTACCGCTTACGAGAGCCCATACTCAATGATTTAATAGGGAGTTACCATTAAGTGCAATTCCAGATCTCCTCACTCAACACTAGTGCTAGGATGTACTTGTACGATACACCTATGGATACAATGGCCAAGGATCCGATGCTCGAGAGCTTATGCTCAACATCAACATGGAAGGCTCTAGGGCTTATGTCCAACACTTCCCATTATCTCTTCATGTGTTCCAAAGATTCTTGCTGAACACAAAGGTAAGCACTCATGTGCTCCAGAGCTTCTCGTTCAACAGAAATCATCTCATCAATCATGTGCTTTAGGGTCCATTCCCAACACAAACAAGCATATACATATATCATCAATAATTGGCTTATACCCAATATATATAAAAAATCATCATGTTCATATGCAGTGGGGTCTTCAACGCAATATAAAAATAAAACATCAAGATAATCATCATAATCAATAGACACATTCTTATAAGTGTTAGTTCCAAAATTCAGGAAATTACATCCCTCCTCGCTTAGAAAAACACCATTCGTGGTGTTTTAGGGACTCGAAACGACATCATGAAATAAGGCGAGGTAATCCCTTCTCATGGTGGCCTCGTTCTCCCAAGTAGCCTCATCAACCTCAAAGTGCATAGAAAATATTGTTGGCTCTTACATGCGCAGGAAACGCTAGTTCATAAGCCACTGGCCCATTCTTGGCTAGTATTTCAAAACCTCCACAACATCTAGGTGCTAACTTACCACACCTACCCAAGTTCAACGAGCTTTGTTTGGATTTTAGTTTCAAGTAAACATGATCGCCTATATGAAAGTCCTTATCTTTTCTTTTGTGAATTCCATAACATTTCTCAAGGTCTTGTGCTTCTTTAAGGTTCACCTGGACCTTTGTAACCAACTGTTCCAAGTCCATCAACAAATCATCCCCTAACATCAACTGATCCACCGGGCTATCCCAAGTAATCTATGTTCTACAACTCCCTTCCATAAAGTACCTCAAGGGACTCATCTTGGCGGAAATCTGATAACCATTATTCTACATGAACTTTGCAAGCTGCAGGTAATCCTCCCACTTGATGGGGTTGTTCACGGCATACATTTTGAGCATGTCCTCAACAATTTGGTTTACTCTCTCTGTCTACTCGTCTATCTACGGGTGATATGCAGTGCTAAAGTTCAACTGCATCTCCAATCTAGAGAATAAATATCTCCAAACGTTTTCGGTAAAATTAACATCTTGATCTGAGATAGCTTTCTTAGGTATCCCATGCAATCTAAATATCTCCTTAAAGAAGATATCAACAATGTTCATGTCCTTGTAGGTTGAGTTCACAGGAATGAAGTGTGCTTCTTTCGAAAACTTGTCAATGAACACAAAAATAGAATCATTTTGCTTCTTACTTTTCGGTAAACCGGTGATAAAGTCCATACTAATGACCTCCCACTTCCATTCCGGAATGGGCACGAGCTACAGCAATCCCGCAACATGATGATGCTTAGCTTTTACTAGCTATCATTCCTAACATTTCGCAATAAACATTGCAATGTCAGCCTTTAACTTAGTCCAGAAAAAAGTGTCTCTTGACAACGGATATCATCTTTTGATATCCCGGGTGTCCTGAGTAGGGTTCCCAATGAAATTCTATGAGGATGTTGGACCGAAGGTCCTCTCCTCTGGGAACATACAAACAATCCTTGGACCATAGCAGACTGGATTCATCTAAATTGTATTCTTTTTTTTGTTGAAACAACCTATCCTCCTAGACTTTCTTAAGAATTTCCACATAGAAGGGGTCAACTCTATTGGCTGCTCTAATCCTCTCATACAAATCTTCATCGGTTTGACTCAAGGTCACCTCATAAATCATACATGTTAATCGGCTCAAAGCATCAAAAACCTTATTTTCTTTTCCCTTAATGTGATTTAGATCAAAATGGTACTCACTGAGGAGAGCTAACCATCTGGATTGCCTCGCATTCAAATCCGGTTGTTCAAATAAATACTTCAGACTCATATTGTCTGTCTTTAGAAGGAACTTCCTTCCCATGAGGTAGTGCCTCCACATCCTCAGAGCATAGACGATGGTAGATAACTCAAGATCATGCATACGATAATTTTTCTGAAGCTCTTTTAACTTCTATGATTCATAACAGATCTCGTGGTCATTCTGCAAGAGGACTCCTCCAAGCCCTTCCTTCCTTCTATCTGCGCAAACAACAAAATCCCCATCATGATCTGTAATTCGTAACACTAGTGCGATCATCAAAAGATGTTTAATCTTTTGAAAACTTTATTCACACTTAGGAGTCCATTAGAACTTTCTTTCTTTTGCAAAGCGGTCATGGGGAAAACCATTCTCTAGAAGTTCTCAATGAACTTCCAATAATATCCGGCTAATCCCAAAAAGGACCCAATGTCAATGGAACTAGTAGGGGTAGGCCAATCCTTTATGGCTTTAATATTTTTCGGGTCCACAACTATCTGTGTCTCGAAGATAATGTGACCTAGATACTGTATCTTTGGTTTGTAAAAATTACATTTAGTAAACTTAGCGTAAATTTGGTGTTGTATCAACACTGGTAGTACTACGCGAAGGTCTTCTTTGTGTTCTTATTTATTATTTGAATAAACCAGTATGTCATCTATAAATACTGATATGAGCTTCTCTAGATACCTACTGAATATGTTCATCATACACATAAAATTTGTGGGTGCATTGGTCAACCCAAACGGCATCAGTACAAACTTCTAGTGCCCATACCTTGTACAAAAGGATGTTTTGTGAATATCCTCATCGTGAATTTGTACCTGATGGTACATAGATCACAGGTCAATATTTGAAAATATTCTGGATCCTCTATCCTAATCAAACAAGTCATCGATCCTGGGGAGTACGTAACAGTTCTTGATAGTCATTTTGTTCAACTGATGGTAATCGATGCACATCCGCATCATACCGTCTTTCTTCTTTACGAACACTATCGGTGCTCCCTAAGGAGAAACACTGGATCAAATATAGCTTGTAATGTCCCCCTCGCACCTTGAATACCTAAGAGCGACTACGACTCATAAAAATAGAAAATGAAACATTAATGCATCCTCGAGGAGTAGAAAACCCTCACGAGAATGAGGTTACTCCCACCGCAAATTAATCAAGGGCACTTAAGACATTCTTCTTTGAAGAACATTATATGTATGGATGGGATATACATTTGGGATATGTATAATCTGAATAACATGCAATGTTAACCATAATTTGGGACATCACTTGGTGAAACAATCGCATACATATATAATATTATATGTAGAACAGTACTTTTATAATAAAGAATATTATATATATATATATGAGTAGAACATTTTAAGTTGCGAGCAATCATGGTGAAACAAACCTCCTACAGACATACATTATGTGTAGCGCATGCATTTAATAGTGAATATATATATATATATATATATATATATATAATAACAAGGAAAATATAGATTGGGGTTATATTTATATTTGGGGATTTATATTGTTGAACACCCAATGTTACAATATCACATGGTAAATGGAAACCTCTTGAGTACATAGATTAGGGGGAATTCTATATACATCATGGATTATGAAGAACATAGCAAAAGATCTATGGCATATGATTACCTACCAATTGATTCCAGCTCGGCTTATAAGAAATTAAATGTGAAGGCGTTATCAAAAAATTCCTGGACTTGGGTCGTTTATTGAGGAGGCATTTTTGCTGATTCTTTTCAGCTAATTTACATTGCTCGTGAAGGCCCTATTTCACGGTCGCCAATTTCAGGCATTAATTACTCACCTAGACTAAACAAATGGGCGTTACAGGAATCCACAAGCACTAATGGTGGAAACCTGCTAAGGGCAAGCAGGAGGATATAATCCTCGCTGGTGAGGATGAGAGGAGGAGAGAGACTAGATAAAAAAGAAAGATGCATTATACTGAGAGGGGAAAAAATAGCGATATGGTGATTGGGGTCTTTCCTAACGTTTCTTATCCCTACCGACCGACAATGCACGCTAGACTGACTGATATTTCTCAAGGAGGATCCCCCGAGTCGGAGTCTACGAGATAACAAATAGTGGAAGCATAAGCTGTGAGTACAGCTTCTCTCTATGGTTTGTTTTTCTACTAGGTCTAGAGTGATCTTGAAGAATTGGAAAGGTTTGTGTATTTAACCTGAATAGATCTTTTCTGCATCTACATTTTAGAATAATCAAGGATTGATTTAGGGTTGAATAGATCCAAGCAACCCTACCAGTTGATAATAATTTAGAAACGAATAGTAGATCTGAGAACCACACCCCTCGTAGCTATCATGTAGTTTTCTGCTAGGTGGTCGACACCCCTGCATGAGACCTGTATATCGGAATCCACTATATATTTGTAGTGTTCAATACATTTATGAGTTTCATTTCTTATATTATTATAGTTATATATATATATATCCACTTATCCTCTTCCCGTGATTAGCAGACCTGTTTTGGCATCAGCTGATACGATATCATATATATATATATATATATATATATAATACTATACCCTCTTCTGGTGTCAACACGATGGAGATCATACCTCACACCTCTTCTGGTAGTGCATTACACTTTTGCATTTGAATGTTGAGAAAACTCGAGATCCAGCGTATGTGCTTTAGATATTGCAAGCATAGGAAATCGACTTGATGATTAAATCTTAGGGTTTCCATGCTATATATTTATGGAGTCTAAAAGTAAAGACGCACGACCTCTTGTAAACCATGATCTCCATAATGGATTAGGGAATGACTTGTTAATTTCAAGGAATGTTGGTTTTTCCTTTCCAACTACCCCATCGAGCTGAGCCATCATTGTGGGTTGCACTTTGATGAGAATTTGCTGTCTTTTTCTTTTACAGCAACCCCAGCGAACCGAGCTAGTATTGCTGGTTACACATTGGATGAGATTTTGCTGCTTTATTTTTCCAGCAACCCTAGTGAACCAAGTGAGTTTTGATGGTTACACATTGGATGAGAATAGTAAATCTCCTCCATTTCGTGCTTTAAGGTTTAGTTTTTGTGGATCTAGAATAACTATTTGCACCTGCATTTTTTTCCTGCGTTGTGCTAAAAATCTAGAATATTGTTTATACCTGCGTTTTGTTAGAGTTCGGGTGGATTTGTTTATTGCCTGCATAATGCAGCGTTTTCATACTTCACCGTTGGGCTTGGGTTATGAAGCATGATCCCTAATTATTTCTATGTCTAATACTACCAACGTTTGGTTGATTACATACCCTGATGCCTGCATTTACATAATATGAGTGCTGGAATTTGAAGCATAGCTCATGATTCCTGAAATATGTATATATATTTCATGTTTTGATTTGATAAATTTGATCGAAGATCGAATATGTGGTGAAAACCTTTGACCTGTTAAACTCAGATATGATAGCTTATATTGTTGAATGCATTTTGATGCGATTATTTTAGATGTGAGACTGTCATGTGTCTGATTGGGAATGAACCCAGATTTCGTTGCAGAGCATGTATTTTTCCTTTTATTGGGTGATATCCCTTTTCAGAGGATCGACCCTTGAAACTTTTTATAATACCATTGCCTATTTAAATTTCAGATTGTGTAGTTCCCTTCTGTTGGGATATGTCTCTTTGGAGGATCGACCCATGAAATACTTTATATGTTCATCGCTTATTTAATTGCAGGATGTTGGTTCCTGTTGGGAAGGGCGATCTTGTTTTTAGAGAACTAATTCTTGAAACTTTTAACATTTTGACTTCATATTTATTTATAGAGGGTGTGTTCCCATTTATGCTGGGGAAACTCTCTTTTGGGGAATCAACCCTTCATCCCTTTTGTTGACTATGTTGGATTTATGGCATAAATGTATTAATTGATTAAAGCACTCAGATATACTATTGTATTGGATTTATAGTATAAAGTTAATTCTTGATAAAAGAACTTAGATCTACAGCACAAGATATTGGTTGATAAAAGAACTTAAGGATGAAACTTGTATTCCTGAAAGACAGACGAAGAATATACTTTGTTCTGGAAATCATTGCAAATGAATTTATGGCCTCCCAACTTTCTGGAACATCTTCATCTGGGAGACTTGAACTAATTACCTCAGGTCATATCCTCACGATATAAAATACTTGTGTATGGGTATATATATGTAATTAATTGTTGCCTTAATAAACTCTAGAATGGAGGCGGTGCCCACTCTAGGAGCTTATCCAGAGATGTTTTATTATGTGGGCCTCACGATGAGGTTTCCTATTCTTCTGTATAAGAAGTTGATGGCACATCACTTATGATGTAGATTGTACACCCTGATCGGTGATTTAATTTATGAATAAAGAGGAAATCCTAACTTTTGGTGGACGTAGCCTCATGGACGAGGTGAACCACATATGCCCGTGTCTCTTCCATGCTTTTGCCGCATGATGTCTTATTGCCTCTCTATGCATTATGTCTAAATGTTTTTGTTTCCTTCATGTTATTTATGTAAATATGATCCTGCTGGGCAAATGGATTGCAGTACCGTAAAGGAAAATGGGTCAAAGAATGTTATTTTTACCATAATGTTTCATTATATGCATACTATAGTCATTTCGGGTCACCATGATGAGGCAACGCTTGTGGTTATGAATAATACCTTCGGGATTTTTTATTAAAGTATACATTAAAGCAAATTTGTCGAATGAACATTTTACAATACAAATGGTTGTGACATTTGGAATTTATAGCGGGACATGTTTATATGAAGAGCCATGTAAATCTGCCACTAACGCGAATTGACTCATTTTGTAGTAACAGTGAACTAAAGAAAAATTTTATCCCTTTTTCTGCACACATTGGCTTCAAGGTATAAGAGGGACACTACATACCCTTTCTCTATTAACTCTTACAACTATAGTTTTAGTTCCCCAAACTTAGATGCACTCATACAGTAAGGGGCCTTGGAGGCCAAAAATGATCGTGGGTTCAGTTCAATGGAAAAAGTCTAGGTCTCATTTCGAAGGTACTCCTCGGATTTCCTCAGGAAACACATCCTTGATTTCTTCAAGAACGAGGAACTCTTCTATGTGTTTCTCTCTATCAGACTCTATGCCTGACATATATTTTTCTTAGAAAATATTTCGGAAAGTATCCTAATGCATTTCCTACATCTCATCTTTCTTGGTGTGTTTTAAATCCCTCCACCATCTTGCTACCTTACCATTTAAGTTATAGATGGAAAGTCAAACCTACATCTCACTTGAATAGTTATGAACCTCAAAATACTTACTCATGCCCAGCAACCACTCTTCAACCTTCTCCCCGGTGTTTACTTCACCTTCATAGCTCGAGGCTCTTATTTTTCTAAACTCCCCCTGAAGACTGTCATTACATATTTGTTTCTTTCTTCTAGGAGAAAGAGAGTCATCACTTAAAGGACTGTGATGATCTCCTTTCGGTGCTTCAAGGGTATGTTCCTCTTTTTCTCCTTCTCTTGGGCTGCTAGCTCATTAATGGTGAGGTTCTCTTTTGGAACTGTTTGTGGACTAGGTAGGTTTACCCTGCGGGATTCCTCCTGTCATATTTCTTAGTAACACTTCATTTACAGCTTGCTATTCTTTTCTTTCGTTCAGACTGTCTTCTTTGAGACTTCACAATTCTGCTTCAAGACTGTGTATAGTATTAAAAATATCAGAATTCAGCTCCACCACTAGTTCTCCTTCTTGGGTGGGGGTGTTCATTCTGCCTTGCCGGCTATTATCTTCATCAGTGTTCATAATCTCAACTGTTTCTGTGAAAATTCCTGTAACTGCAAAAAAAAAAATTAATAATAGGAAAAAATTCTGTTAGAAACCAAAATTTAATATTATACTTTATTTTCTCTGTGGTGATTGCTTGGTGCACCCATAGGTCTCTTAGTATTGAAATTGCACTCTGATACCACTTATAATGTCCCCAAAAATAAAATAAATTTTTTTTATAGGCTAGTAACAAACTACCCAAAGGTCGTTGGTTCTAATCTCGTTGGATACCAAAAATTCCTACCATGTTAAGGGTTGGTGCGGTCCAGGCTGGGTGCAATCCCCAGGTGATTTTGAAAGCTTAGATGCCCCTATTTCATGGTTACTTAGCCAATCGAAACCTTTCTAGTCGGTGGGGTTCCACCACTTTGCCAACAAAAAAAAAACTATGTGACATTTGGGATTTATGCATTTTCAATTCATGTCCATATTATTACTGCTATTAACATATCTCTTGTTTTTATTTTGTAGGTTGTAATTTTGGCTAAAGACAAAGCTTGGGATTAATATGATAATGCTACCATGACATATTCCATATTCCATGGTTACTAAGTGTTTAAGCTTAGGGACAAATGCAATATACTAAGGCTTAAGCCTAAGGTTTAGAAAAGACAAACCATATGCTACATCTTTGCATTAATGCATACCATGTCTAGACTATGTAATAACAATACCTTATAAAATATACAACCTGTGTTGAGTGTTTGGGGTGGCCAAAATATAACATATGGTTGAACCATATGATAACATGGTTTAAGCTTTTACATGAGGAATGGAATACACGAATATGAAACGAAACATAACTATGGAGAGTGGGTTTGGTAATTTTGATAATGGTCACCAGCTGGTGCCATTAATGGTCTTGGTAATTGTGGCAGCCCCAAGCTTAGGGCTTGGCTCATGATGGACTTGTCATTTGCTTTGCTTGATTTGGGGTTTGGTCTTTATTTGCACAGGGGAAAATGGAGGCGACCTCCATGGAAATGAAGGTAATAGCACTTCTCTAAGCTTCTCAGCATTTTCATGGCTTCTAAGATGCCTTATTCATTGTATTACTTCTCATTCTGCTTGTTGGATAGTTGTAGGTGCCAGTTTTAGCGCAGGGCGAGATAAATCAATGCGAATTGTTGTTTGGGAAATGATGGAACCTGTGGTGCAAGGTAAGCATGTTAGAAAGCTCTACTTGCCACCTCTTGGCCCTTTTGAAAAGAACTATGCTTTGAATTGTTGCTTTTTTGGGGTTTCACACTGTGAGGTTTCGAAAATGCCTTCGGGCTTGTGCTGAACAAACTAGGATTTTAATTGTTAAGGCGTTAATCCATGAATCAAATATTGAAGGCCATTTCAACTTTGACTATCAGTTTATGTTTTGAGTTTGTAAAATACTTGTAGTGCTAGCAGCAAATAGAGAGAGACTTGTGACTTCCTTAGCAAAATCTGTATTCGTTTATGTGAATCATGTGTTTTGGTTAAATAAATCGTTTTTGTAGATTTGGTGTTTGAGCCATGGGTCTCACCATTTTCTATAATGGTTTCATAGCCCATTGGAATTCCTAGCTATACTTGACTCCAATAATGGAGATACTATGTAGATAATAAAACTACCGCATTTTTTATAATGGTTATTAAATGGGACTGTGTGTAAACTCTTATGCTGTCATAAGTGTTTACTTATTTAAATTGGATGAGGCATTTGCCTTTGTGGATGCTCTGTGCACATTTATATTTATTACTTAGCTGTGATTCTGGGAAGTGAATGGGTGAAGCAATGTTCTGTATCATTAGAGGAAATTTGGGATCTAAAATGGGCCTTATAAGAAAATGCAACAACAATAAATTTTGTGAGTTGGCATTCAAGAACCAATAGAATTTCAATAAAATGAGTCAACCATAGTATTTGAATTGACATATTTGTCATAAAAGAAAACTACATTTTTGTTCGTATTTTTGACATATCTCGTTGTGTTTTGACTCAAATTTCAAGCGGGATAGCTTGTTGGATGCAAAATTTAATTCCACATCCAATGAGTACTCACACTGCATACTTTTTATAGACCTTGCCACCCCCAAAACAACAAATACCTGAAAAACATGATGATGACATCATCATCACATTTTTTCATGTATTTCTTATTATGGGGTAGCAGGGTTCATCAAAAGTATATACTATGGGTACTCATTGGATGTGGAATTAAATTCCGCATCCAACAAGCTCATCCACTCAGCATTTGAGTAAAAACACAAGGAGATATGTCAAAAATATGAACACAAAAAGTAGTTTTTTTCATTCTTCCTCCAAAATTAGTAGCTATTATTTTATTATTTGAACTATTATTTTATTATCTTCCTTAGGAGGCCCATTTTAGACCTCAAATTTCCTCTAATGGGTTTTGGCTTATCCGAGGGTTGTTGCACTAGCTCGAATGGTTACATTTCTTACTGAAAAATGTGGGAAATCCAAGGGGAAATCCCTTGACTTCTATCGTTGTTGTAGGTTTCCTTTTGATCGACTATGTAATTAATAGATTGCTGGCCAAAGCCATGCTGTAGCATAATCATAGTTATTATTAACAACATTGTGGTGATTTATAATTGCTCCCTGCATATATAATATGTATAGGGTGGTCATTGATTAAAATAGAAACGACCTACAGGGTCAATCCCTGGGTGTTACTATATATAAATAATATGGATTATTTAAAGGATTGACTCCTGTGTGTTATGTAATTTTATGGATTTTATTTTATTAAAATATCAATAACATGGTTATGCGATTTTATTTATGTGTAAGTAATTCATAATGTGTTTTTTATTACTGCTCTTGACTTGGGTTTGAACACCCTTAGGGATCGATGCCGTGACCTCTATTGGCATTCAACATTTTAGTTACTATTCATTTAATGTTATCCGTTTATGATAGATTAAATAGAACCGTGGATTGTTTTATATATATGTATATGTGTGTGTGTTTGTGTGTGTGTGTGTGTGTGTGTGTGTGATTAGAGATTCGATAAAAGACCACATGGATGGTCACGATGCCTCCTTTTTTCATTTAATTATGATGTTGTTTATTTAAGTGGAATGTCTCAATATTAGTTTGTATTTAATGGGGCATACTTTGAAAGGTCATTAATGGTTTCTTTAATCTTTGATTTAATTATAGTATGTTCTTAGTTGATTTAATTTATATTCTAGTTGTGTTACTAGATACTTATATTTAGTATTATGGTTTATTTACTCTTGTTAATAATTAGATAGATACTATCATAGTTCTTTTTTCCGTACTTTAGGTTTAAGCTACTATTTATATATAACCAATATGACTCCTACTTCTAAACTAGTTTTGAAATAAATTTGAAACAAGCCTCTACTCACAAATGAAATATGTCAGCAGAGTAATAAAGCCTAGAGAATGATTACTTAGTTACTAGAAACACACCTTAGTTTACAGTAAACATAATATGAGTACAGAAATAATACATAAAGAAACTTAAAGGTACAAATCCTTGTAATATGTACACTATATAATAAAATTTACAACCGAAAGTTAATATTTAAGAAATGCAAACCCTAGTAGATTCTAACCAGAGAATCAAACACATAGTGTTAGGACATGCATTGGAAATCATTTACCTATCATATCCAGCAGTTAATCTAGAAAATAGAATAGACAGTCTAAGACTTCATACCTGAAATTGAAGCTGTGTTAATGGTTGGACCTGCACACTCAAATAATGAGCATTAACAATTCAATTCAAATCTGAGCTCTGTTTTGGTGACCATATAACTTGGGAACTACCATGTTCCACCCAACCATTACCCAGAACCGTTTCTGGTTTAAATATGGATCCGCTCGAGATGGAATCCAACATGCAAGTATCTTAGAGATCCTAGGGTAGGGTTTCCTAACTCCTAATTAGTTCTTAATAAATTCTCATTTTTCCTTGAACAAAAAATTTCTCCAAGAAATCACTTGAGAGAAAAACGGGCAAAATAAGAATTCTCCAAAGATAAAATCAGAACCCCAAGCCTTTCTTTGGCTTGAGTCTTTATAGACAAACTATTTAGTCAAAGGGGCAGTTAAATCAAGAAACCTTGGTGTCTTGATTTAAAGGTTTTTTATTTACTTTGGGTAGTTATTAATATTTTAACTTAGGAACTTTCTTCTAGTTCCTAGTTAGAATTTTTAGGTTTTGGACCATTTATTATCTTTTAATAATAAATAATAATTGATGGAGCTTATTCTTCTTCTATCATTTATTTATATTATTAATCTATTTAATACTTTATACATACCATGGATAAAGTACATAATAATATAACATTTTGTTAACAATGTCTTTGGGCATCATATACCAGGATCCCTAGACTTAATGACACTTCTTCATTAAGGTCAAGTAGGTAGATGGTTTAGGTATACTAGGCTAGGAAACTCTAAACATCATTGCATGTTGGATTTCCCTTGTATAACATGATAGCTCTTCAGTACTTTGATGAGAATATAGAAATTCAAAATTTTATTTAATCACTTATAAATAAGTATGATGAGATTGATATTTTTCTCGAGTTGTTTTCACTCGGAAGTTATTAAATTATTTTCAGTAACCCCTAGTGCTTACAAGAACCCATACTCAACGCTTTAACAGGGAGTTACCATTCAGTGCAATTCTAGAGCTCCTCGCTCAACACTAGTGCTAGGATGTACTTGTATGATACACCTAGGGTTACAATGGCCAAGGATCCAATGCTCTAGAGCTTATGCTCAACATCAACATGGAGGGATCTAGAGCTTATTCCCAACACTTTCAATTATATTTTCATGTGTTACATATTTTATCGCTTAACACAAAGGTAAGCACTCACGTGCTACAAAGCTTCTCATTCAACACAAATCATCTCATCAATCATGTGCTTCAGGGTCCATGCCCAACACAAACAAGCATATACATATGTCATCAATAATGGGATTATGCCCAATATATAAAACAATTCAACATGTTCATATGCAGTTGTAATATCCTGAATTTTGGACCTAACACTTCTAGGCATGTGCCTATCGATTATGATGATTATCTTGATGTTTTATTTTATATTGGGTCAAAGACCCCACTACATATGAACATGACAATTTGTTTTATATATTGGGCATAATCCAATTATTGATGAAATCTGTATATTTTTTTTTGTGTTGGCTGTTGACCCTTAAGCACATGATTGACGAGATGTTTTGTGTTGAGTGAGGGGCTTTGAAACACTTGAGTGATTGATGAATTGTGTTGAGCGAGAAGCTCTAGAACACATCAAAAGATAATTGTATGTGTTGGGAATAAGCCCTATAATCCTTCCATTTTGATGTTGAGCATAAGCTCTAGAGCGTCCTATCCTTGGCCATTGTATCCCTAGGTGTATCATACAAATACATCCTAGCATTTAGTCTTGAGCGAAAGCTCTTGAATTGCACTATGTTTGTAACTCCCTAGTATAGGAATTGATTATTTTCTCTCGTAAGCACTAGGGGTTAGTGTATAGAATTTAATAACTTCCAAATGAAAGCGACTCTAGAGAAAAATATTGATCTCATCATACTTGTTTAAAAGTGATTAAATGAAATTTCAAATTTCTGTATTCTCATGAAAGTACTGAACAGCTACCACGCTATATGAGAGAAATCCGACATGCAAGGATGTTTAGAGTTTCCTAGCATAGTAGACCTAAGCCACCTATCTACTTGACCTTAATGAGGAAGTGTCATTAAGTCTAGGGATCATGGTACATGATGCCCAAAGACATTGTTAACAAGTGTTATAATACTATGTATTTTATACATAGTAGGTATAAAGAAATAATTATGATTAAATATATATTTAAGTAAAAGAAAGAAGAGAAGCTCCATTAATTATTATTTATTATTAAAGGAATAATAAATAGTATAATACCTATGAAAGTTTAACTAGGAACTAGTTAAAAGTTCCTAAGTTAAGTATTGAAAATTACCCAAGTAATTAAAATAGGTTAAATAAAGAAATCAAGGATTACTTGATTTAACTGTCTCTTTGACTGAAAAGTCTATCTATAAAGACTCAAGTCAAGCAAAGGTTTGGGGTTTTGATTTTTATCTTTGGAGAATTGTTATTCTGCCTATTTTTGCTCTCAGGTGTTTTCCTCGAGAACTTTCTCCCATAAGGAAAAGAAGATTGATTCAGAACGGAACACGAGTGAGGAAAGCCTACCTTAGGAGATCTAAGCTACTTTCATGTTGGCATCCAGCTCGAGGGGATCTGGATTAAAACTAGGAATGGTTTTGGGTAATGCTTGGGAGGAACATGGTAGTTCCCAAGTGATTTGGTCATCAAAATGAGAGGTCAAATCTGTCTTGAATTGTTAATTCTGGTTATTTTAAAAGTGTGTAGGTTCAACCATTAAAGGATCTTCAGGAAGAAAAAAAATTACAGGTATGAGCTCTTAGTATGTCAAGTTCATTTCTAGGGTAAATGCTGGCTGCTTTATATAAATGCTCTTTATATATTTTAACCCTGCAAATGATGGTTTTGTCCATATAACCTAGGGTTACATTTCTTAAAATATCACCGTAGACCATATATGCTATCTTTAAGATTAAATGATGGTATGTTAGATGAATGTTTTCAATGTATCTACTAACCCTATGTATTTGATTTTTTTGATAGACTCTCCTAGGTTTTGTATTTTCTTCAATACTCCCTTGGGTTGTAAATGCTATCATAGGCGGTATATAGCTAGGATTTAATCTCTAAGTTTGTTCCTATAATCATTCAATATTTATAAATTATTACTGTAAAGTAGGTAAATCAAGACTTCCTATTTATTGCTCACATAATTTTTATAAATCTACTCACTTATTACATTTTTCAGTAGAGACATGTTCAGATTATATTAGATTTAATCATTGGAGCAATATTAAAGGAATACATATACTAATTAGATACCTTAGGGTATTACTTACAAATAGAACTACTTTATAGATAAATATATATACAGATAATGTCATCAGGTATAAACATTTATAAAAGCTATCTATACATTTAATTCCTAAATTAAATAACTCATTTAAGACCTTTCAAGGTATGTCATAATAAGAATACACTAGTATTGAAAATATGCATTTTAATTATTAGCATCAAAACTAAATAAATGAAGGAAGCATTGTGAACATCCATGTGGTCCTTTACAAATCTTTGTTCATACTTCATATAAAAGAATCCACAATTCTATCAATTTTTCATCGATACATATTCATAAACAAAATTACATAACTCATCAAACATTACTATAACCAAATTAAAATAATACATCTTATCCAGTAATCATATCGTATTAAAATAACATCAAAATCATACTATAAACACATGTATTTTAAACAAGAACAAGAATCAAATCCTATGGGCGTGCAAGCCCGGTTTCTTTTATTTTATAAAATACAACTTGTTACATTAAAACCCTGCTTTATCAATTCCCATGGATGTCCTGACCGAAGGCAAGGCCTTAATAACAACCCATAAGTATTGTATGTACAAAAAAACAACCAAATCATATAACCATTCTTACATAGGCCATTCTATAGATCAAATCGTATGCGGGTTGTGGTTTATAAAATACATTCCTTACAATATAAATAAAAAAATAAAACATCAACGTCAAGGTCCTAAGACCCTATTCCAATCACAGCCTAGGCCAAGTTTTAATTCAATACACAATCCTACCAAATTAATCCTACACTATACTATCGCAACACTGTGGGAAAGGCTCATTCCATTCATGGCATGGCCTATAACCATGATGTCCATATCTTTACAATACAAGCCAAGTAACGCCATTGCACACAAAACCTTCAAACTGGTGAATACCCACATAAATCCACCATAACAACACAATAACGCAGTGAAATCATGCTATGCACATCATATGATAAAAACCATGGTAAATCAAATAATAAAAATAGTATGCATCCATTTACACAGGGCTTACCAAGTAAAATACACCGTCATCATATTAAATATTATAAACAAGTTTATAGAGGCATGCCAATGGGATAACACACCATTGCAATAAATGGTGCACCTCATGGCTAAAAGGCCCCAACTAAAACATGATGTGCATAAACAAAGACGAAGTGTGCTAGAAGCCCAAGCATTCCTCTCTTCACTGCTAATAGCCCAAGTAATTTTACAAACCCAAAATTTATACACAGAACCATAGGGAGTGCGATTTCACTCCATGAACAAAGCCATTAAGACATTGTTAAAATCCAAGCCTATAATCATATGCCCAAATCCAAATCTTAAAAAAGCCCCACATAAAAAACCACAACATAAAACCCCAACTAAGCAACAAATCTATGCGTAGTCTTCCCAAGAGAGAGGAGGGGTAGAAATAAGATACTTTATAACGGGCTTACCATGGCCCTGATTGCAAATGCTTCGAGCCAACAGAGTTAAATCCACGCTGCTCCTTATTCCCTTTCGGCACCTGCAAACACAAGCGAAAACTGGGGATGAGAAGTATGGCAACGTTAGAAAACAATAAACAAACAATTTGTAGGCATATAAACCTAACAAAGCATACCTCACGGTCTATGGATCACCTCCATGGCCTTTCCCATGCACAGAGACAAAATGGAAAAACCCCAAATGACAAACATAATGCACAACCATCATGAGCCAAGCCTAAGGGAAGGCTCTCGTGATTTTTCCAAGGACATTAAAAGTAGGACTTGGTGGCCATTAACATAACACTAAACCCACTCTCTATAGTTTAAACATTGTCCCATTTGCAACCTCCAACACATAGCATAAACCCTGTTGACATGTGGTATAACCATATGTTATAGTTTTGCCACCCTATATTTCATATGACCAAGAGCAAGACAATGTACACTTATAACAATGTATAATGTATTGCAAATATAAAGCTTAAGTATATAGTCCATGTATGGTCTGCGTTGGCCTTAAGTCAACTATAAGAGTTATGTAATTTAATATAAGGCATGTACCATAGGTTTAAAACCTATTAACATATAAACCCTAGGCTTTAAGAAATAACATTAATACAATACAATTAAGCCCTACCCCTTGCTTACTGAACATGGAATATGGAATATGCCATGTTAATTACTTTAACCCTTATAAATCAATGGCTTGGTTTTAAAGGCCATGTAATTAACCTGCAAAATTTAAAGCATAAGAAGTGTTAACAATTATTATTATACTAAATGTAAACCATAATTAATGCCAAAATAATGAAATAGAGAGTTAAAAGACCCAAAGTAAGTATAAGTACTGAACAAGAGATTTAGGAGTAATAGTTAAATTGAAAAGAATAGTAACTATACATGTTATAATTCGTAGTCAATAAAAGAACCAAAGCCAACCAGCAGTATGATCTTTAAGGTCACAGCTTTTCGTACGATTTGAACAAGTTTCTGTTGCAAGCATGAGATGCATGTAAATAAGACAGGTGCCTCAGTTCAAAGAACTAAGTAAGCCTGCATAACAAAGTGATACTTTACCTCTCAAACCATCATGGGAGAACAAGTCCTGCTACTCCGTGCACTTTGTTTCCACTAACAAAGTTAAGTTTGCACTCCATAATTAACAAGTGTGACAATGCAGAGAGGACGAAGCACATAAATCCAATAATGACACATAAGCGACAAAAGCATAAACATAATACTAAGTATAGCAGTACACCATCATTAGTAAAATACACTAAAGATAATGACTTAAATGTAAACGACAGAATGTAAGAACAACTTACGACTAACAGAGGTACACAAAGTGTACAATAAGACTTTTGTAAGTGAATGATGTTCCGTCTAGGTAGTTTTGACTAGCCTATGATTTTTTTTTTAATTCTCTATTTTTGGGGACATTTCAAGTGGTATTAAAGCCCAGTTTCAATACTAAGAGACCTATGGACACACCAAGCATTCACGTAGAAAAAATAAAGTATGTTAATTAAATATGTTACTAATAGGTATTGTATTGTCATTTAAATTTTTTTGTGTTGAAAGGAAATTTTTACAGTACTGATCAGTTTATGAATACTGAGGAAGAAAATAGTCGTCAAGGAAAGGTGACCACCCTCGCTATGGAATCGATGCTGGTGGTATAGTTAAACTCTTATGTTTTGAAAACTTTACACATTCTTGAAGCTGAGTTGAAATTTTTTAGAGATGACAGCTTGAACGAAAGGAGGGAACACCGAGTTATAAATAAATCCTTACTGAGAAATATGAGGGATGCCCACAAGGTAAGCCTACTCCGTCCACAAACATTTCCAAAAGAGAACCTTACCCAAAACGGGCCAAAATCTCAAGAAAAGAGGAAAAAGAATGTACCCCTGAAGCAACTAAACAAGATCATCATAGTCCTTCTAGTGGTGGCTCACTTTTTCCATTGATTAAGAAACAAATATGTAATGACAGTCTTGAGGGGGAGTTCCAAAAAATAAGAGCCCCAACATATGAAGGTGAAGGAAACACAGGGGAAAAGGGTGAAGAATGGCTGTTGTGCATGAGTAATTACTTTTAGGTTCATAGTTATTCAAGTGAGATGAAGGCTCGACTTTCCATATATAAGTTGAATGGAAAATCAGCAAGATAGTGGAGATATTTAAAACACACCAAGAAATATAAGCTGCGGGAAATACGCTGGGATACTTTCTAAAAAAATTTCCAATAGAAATATATGTCAGAAAGGTTCTTTGATAGAAAATTGAAAGAGTTTCATGACCTATGCATGGGATCCATGAATATGGATGTGTTTATTAACAGGTTTCTAGATATGTTGCATTATGTACCCTACATCAAGGAAGAAAAGGTAAAGATCCAACAATTCCTAGGATGTCTTCCTCCCAGTTTCTAGTACAGGATTAAATTTGACATGCCTAATAATTTGGATACCACGCTGCACAAAGATAGGCTATGTTATGAGAGTGGATAGTTGAGGCAGGAGAAACTGAATCGAAACTCAGACAAGTCTAAGAACTTCTCCGATAACTGAAAACCTGGGTCCAACCCATAGCCATACAGAAAACAAAATAAAAACTCTAAAGCAAACAGGAACTTTAATAAACCTGGTGCAAATCCTTATGTACCAGTTGCTAATGTTAAAAAACCAGTACCAAGTGGGGCCAATGCTACCCCGCTACATATCAAGTGATAGAAATGCAACGAGCCTCATTATGCCTAATATTGTAAGAACAAGACCGATGAGGTCTTGCACAAATTACAAGAAGAACCAACTATCAAGGACATAGTTGGAACACCCCGGACCTATTCAGCATTGGATGGCCGACAGGAAGAGAATCAAGCTACAATGGTCAAGATAGAAGGTAAGATCTTAAACGCTTTTGTTTCAATTCTTTATGATCTCGGTGCTTACCGGAGCTATGTTGCACCTACAATTTTTTATATATCCAAACTAGGAAAAGTAAAACATGATAAACCTTAACTAGTTCAGTTAGCCACGAGTACAAAATAGAAGGTTTCATAAATTACTAAAGAATGTGAGGTAAACCTGAAAGGTTTTCTTATGAAAGTAAAGCTGAACATCCTACCTTTAGGGTTGTATGATGTACTTATCAGCATGGAATGGTTGGAACAACACCATGTCATGCTCGATTGTTTGCACAAGTCTATCTTAAGTACTTATATCCTAGGGAACCAAGTGAAGTTTAAGGTCATTCCAAAGAAAGTTTCAGTAATACAAATATCTGCCTTACATGCAAAGAAATGCGTCACGAAAGGCTGCAATTTATTTGAAGTAAACATCTAAGACATAGCGTCTGATAGGGAACAACTCATAGAAGAATTCCCCATTCTTGAATAATTAAAGGATGTGTTTCCTGAGGAAATACCCATATTACCCTCGAAACAAGACCTATAATTCTCCATTGAACTAACCCCAGGATCAGTTCTAGCCATTAAAGGTCCTTACCGCATGAGTGCACTTGAGTTGGTGGGGACCCTCAAAGAATCTAGACTTATATGGTCCAAGGATTGCTTGTACGTTCCACAAAGAGGGGACCTTTGGTCTAGCATCCTCGCAGAATTTCATAGGGGACCCTACTTGGGGCACTCGAGATATCAAAATATGATATCTACTATCAAGAGACACTTTTTGTGGCCTAATTTAAATGCCGACATTGCAATGTTCATTGCAAAATGTCAGGAGTGTCAGCTAGTCAAGGATGAGCATCAACATCCTATGGGATTGCAGCAGCCATTACCCATTTTGGAATTGAAGTGGGAGGTTATTAGTATGGACTTTATCATCGATTCACCAAAAATTAAGAATAAAAATGATTTCATTTTTGTGGTCATCGACAAGGTGTTGAAGGCAGCACACTTCATTCCTGTAAAGTCGACCTACAAGGTCGTGAACATTGCTAATATCTTCTTGAAAGAAATATTTAGATTACATGGGATACCCAAGGTAATTATCTCAAATTTTTTTGGAGATCTCTATTCTCTGTATTGGAGATGCGATTGAACTTCAGTATTTCATATCACCCACAGATAGACGAGAATACTGAAAGGGTAAACCAAATTTTTAAGGACATGCTTTGAATGTATGTCATGAACAATTCCATGAAGTGGGAGGATTAGGTAAATCTCGTAGAGTTTGCGTAAAATTATGGTTATCAGGCCTCCGCCAAGATGAGTCCCTTTGAGGTACTCTATGGATGGAAGTGTAGGACACCAGTTACTTAGGATAGCTCAATGGATCGACTCGTGTTAGGGCCTGATTTGTTGATGGACTTTGAAAACTCGGTTACCAAGGTCCAGGTGAACCTTAAGGAAGCACAAGACCACCAGAAACATTGTGCGGATCAGAAAAGAAAGGATAAGGAATCTCAAATAGGTGATCATGTTTACTTAAAAGTAAAATCTAAACAAATCTCATTGAGCTTGGGTAGGTGCTATAAGCTAGCACCTAGATGTTGCGGAAGTTTCGAAATACTAGCCAAGAAAGGGCCAATGGCTTATGAACTCGCATTTACCATGAATGTAAGAGTCTACAAATTTTTCCATGCATCTTTTTAAAATAAATATGTTTATTATACTAAACATGTTGTTGATTGCTCCCTATTATAGGTGGAACCTGATGGGGAGTTTTCCCGTGAGCCTACGCATATATTGGACAAAAGAGAAGTGTAGCTTCAGAAGTGCACCATGGTCAAATTGAAAGTGCAGTGGAATCACTTTGAGGCTGATGAATCTACTTGGGACAACGAGGCCACCCTGATAAAGGCTTCCCTTTCCTTGTTTCATGATATTGTTCTGAGTCACTAGAACAGTAGGGACAATGTTGTTCTAACCAGTGAGGCATGTAATATCCTGAATTTTTGACCTAACACTTATAGGCATGTGCATATTGATTATGAAGATTATCTTGATGTTTTATTTTTATATTAGGTCAAAGACCCCATTGCATATGTACATGAAGATTTGTTTTATATATTTGGAGTAAGACAATTATTGATGATATATGCATATGCTTGTTTGTGTTGGGCATAGAACCTGAGGAAAATGATTGACGAGATGTATTGTGTTGAGCGAGAATCTCTGGAACACATGAAAAGATAATTGAAGGTGTTGGGAATAAGTTCAGGAAGACTTCCATGTTGATGTTGATAATAATCTATGGAGCATCGGATCCTTGGCCATTGTAGCCCTAGGTGGATTATACAAATACATCCTAGTATTTAGTGTTGAGCAAAGGCTCTTGAATTGCACTATGTTTGTAACTCCATGCTATAGGTGTTGAGTATCAGATCTAGTAAGCACTAGGGGTTACTTAAAAGAATTTAATAACCTCAGAGTAGAAATGACTCGAGAGAAAAATATTGATCTCATCTATAATGCCCCATATTAATGTTTATTAATGTTTATTATTAAGTACTTTTATTTAATTAAACATATACTACTTATTTTATTTTTTTTACCATTTGCGTAAAACATTAAATAAACAATATTGAATAATGCATGAGATTTGGTTAGGTTTTGTAAACACGTACAACTCAAGATTCATAATACATAACACATGTCAAACAAATCTTAAATACACTGCCCAAGATCGAATAAAATAAATTAATTTATGAAAGAGGCGGTGGAAGGAGGAAGGCGGTGTAAGAAAGGGAGGAAAGGAGGTATAAGGGGGGGAATTTTCTGGATTTTGGGGGAAAAACAGTCGGGAAGAAGTCTTTTTTTTAACGGAAGAACGAAAGTGATGGAGTAGAGAGGGAAGATAGCTGGAGGAGGGGATTAACTCCAGGGGACAGATTTGCACTAAGAGAGAAGGAAGTTGCTATCCAGTTTATCGGTATGTGGGCTCGGGGGCTAGGAAACCCATCGGTTTCCTAGGGCCAATAGGTTCGCTGGTTGGCAGGGTGGATTATCCGAGTTGGCATTAAGGCTCCTATAGGCTCGGGTGAAGGAAAGGCAAGGATAAAAGGTGTGGGAACCAGGGACAACCTTCAGCACTAAAGCACAGGAATTTTTCGGTGAACTGAACTATCTCTTTATTGCACAAAAATTTAATGAAAATATGAAAACGAAGTAAAATTATTTTTCTGTACTATTTAAGGATAGGATTGAGTGCTCTTCCTGGCAGACAGATCACTACAGAATGGTATGAGAGCCAAGTTCCAAATCTAGAACCAGAGGGCTCGCAATTGATATTCTGGAATGAAAAAAAAAAACATAAATAATGAAATTAATTTTAAGAGTTGTACAATAAGAAATTATGTGAGAATGCTGTGATTGTTGGGATTATTTAGTCTAGCCTAATCACAAGCATTTCTTTGAACAAAAGGGCTTCCCTGCAAACAAAATAGAATCAATGAAGAATTCATATATAGAATGTATGTACATATGTATGTACTTAAACTGATATAGAATGTAAACAGTATAATATCTAAAATACAGGACTCTTTATACCCTCTAAGTAACCTCCTACCCTATCTAAGTAGGTCCTATAGGTGATTAATGAGGATATATACAAGAAGTGCATTTAGGTCACTTTCGCACCTCTCAAGGGTATTAGCTGTAATAGGATATTTATTTAGAGCACTTTATGCAGATGAGGGGCGGTCTTATTGTAAAACCTACCCCCCTCATTTAGCAGTGTAAGAAACAAACGGGACTGGAACCCGAACCAATTGGTGTAGAGACTAATATCCAAAATACTGGTGCGCAACCATAATGAAGAGAGAAAATAATACTATACAGTTTCTTGAAGAGTCAAATTCACCGAATTATTACATAACGATCAATTCCCTCAATTATTATTACCTAAGAACAGTCAAAATTCCGGATCAAATGAGGGTTTAAGGAAGAATACCACCCCAAGGGAAAAAAAGTGTTCTTATCAACTATGATGAATTTGCGATCCCAGGCCTTGATTTCATCCTCGGTAAAGAGCTGGCTTCTTGTCTGCGTGCTTTTGAGCCTCATGGAGTAGTGGTGGTCGCGCCATTCCCCTCGATCAATTTCTTGATTGTCTGTGATTCGAATGCGACGGCCTCATTGAATTCGAACCGTATTCGCCATGAGAGCTCTTCAAAGTCACCTTTGATTCCATGGCCATGGCTACGCGCTGGTCAGAAGAAAAAAATATATATAAATTAATTAATTAATTAACTAACAAACTGCACTGAAATAAATAAATATATCGCTCTTCACTGAAACTTTCAAATTTGAAGCCTCTGCCATGTAAGAAAGATAAGGAGATCGATAATGGCAGGCAAGGGAGTTAGTAGTCGAGTAAGCGCTCTTTTGTGCTGCTGCTGCTCATTATAAGCATTGCGATGCTACAGGTGGAAGTGGTAGAGGGCTGAATGTGCAAAACACCTAGCACCAAGCACACAAGAATACATCACTTTGTTCCTGATTGATACTGAAATACAAATTAACCACTGCTTATTTTTCTTCCAATTGATTCTACTATGTATTGCTGGGGCAATTATAAACCTATAATAGTTTAGAGCAACTCGACTGCTCATAGAGAGGGGTAATTTATAAATTTCGTTCTTTTGAAGATAAAATAAACAATCTTATTACAAAAGTGTTTAGAATATAATTAAAAATTAAATATATTGTAAAGTACAACTTTTTAAAGATCAAAACTGTAACGCTTCATCTCAGAATTCCTAGAAATACTTTATTGTATTCTATATTAAATCTCACAATACTAAAAGAACAAATAAATCGAAGCTTCTTTTTCCAATTTCTTCTTGGCCGGATTGACAAACCCTCCTAATATAGTAGCAGACTTTGCTCTTAGTACCGAAAAATAAATTAAATCTCTGATTCTACCAGAAAAAAAAAAAATATATATATATATATATATTAAATCTCTGATTCTACCAGTAAAATTTAACATGAAATCACAGAGGACTGAAAAATGAATAATCTCGGAATCTAAGTAAATGTATAGTTAAAAGTGGACAAATCACACTGTACTGAGAAATTAATTTATCTCAGAAATATTTAGTTTTTCCCAATAGAAACAATTGAAAACATGTTCTAATCAGAATAAAAGAATCTCCATTTTAATAAATGATATGAGATGCATCTGCAAATTCCATGTCGCCAACAGAAAATACTCTGCTTCACCCTCTAAACCATTGCAAAAATGTTTTTCGAATGGAGGGATTTCCAACTGGCAGCTGCGATTTCCATATCGCCAACATAAAATACTCTGCTTCACCCTCTAACCCATTACGTGTCTTTTCCAACGAAGTCCATCCAAAGCATTTGAGCATGAAAGGAAACCGAATTTATTTCACCGTACCGCTACAAGCCCTGCCCTAGATTTTATTTCGTTTGTATCTGCCTTGTACTACGAAATTAGGTAATCACCATTTTAATAAATGATCATGTAGAAGCTGTTACCGGGAAAGAATCCTTGTGTTCACAGGCTGTGCTAATTAAAAGCATAGATCAAAGGAAAAAGAACAGACACTTGAGACTTGCTGGAACGCCCCGTAATTCGATCAGTCTCATCTACAATTTCCTTCCTTACCAGTGCAAAGACCGTGGATTTCTTTCTGGGAAGCGAAGGACCTCGCGCGCGGGTGAGAACGAAAGAGTTCTTGAAGGGGGGGCGTGGGAGGACTCCCGCTACATGTTGGTGGACAGGTGGGGCGCATACAGCCTCAAGTCACGTGGGTATGGGGCTGTGTGGGAGAGAAGGAAAATATGCCCGCTTTACCTTGATTTCACGAGCCGCGTGGCCTCCTTCATGCACGATGTAAATACCAAATAAGGTATAATGCATAAGGTTTAAAATTATTTTAGTTTTTATAATGTTTTAATTATTATAAAAAACATATAATAAATTTTACGTTTTAAATGTTATTATGTTTTAAATTTTGTATTTATTTTAATTTAATTTAAATTAAACTCAAATTATATAATAATTAAAACATTATTCCATAATGTGTAATTATTTAAATACATTTTTATTTATTTATTATAATTATTTAAATTAAATTTTGTTCAATTGGTTAAATTAAATTTTGTTTTAACAAAAATATATTAAATAGAGGGAACAATATATGTTTTCTTTTAGGTCAATTAATAAATAAAAAACATATAAATCAATTGAAAATAATAATAATAATAATTAACTTAATCCAAAGTTATTATTATTATTATTATTATTTTATTATTTTGGAGTAAGTTTAATAAACTTTTATTTTTATTATTTAACATTTAGTTGTATTTACGTTAACCAATTTTATTGTGTTATAATGTGATGTTTAATTAAGCTATGTTTAATTAAGCTAAGATAAGGTGAATGATTAATATAGAGTTTAGGTTAATAAAATATAATAGGAATTTTGCCTTAATGTAACATTAAATGTTTAGCTATAGCATTTAAATGTTATGTGATTGAAGTTGAATGTTAATTCTAAACCTAACAATATAGATAACATTAAAATTTAGATAGGGTAACGTTAGTTAGTCTATGTTATTGGAAATTCAAATATTAAACTTAAAGCATTACCGAAACTTTGACTGATAGTCGAAGAGGTGAGATGGATGTAAAATAAGAAAAACAAGACACTGTTGAGACCAGCATTATGAGCTGAGCATTAAGGCATAGATTAAACCCCAAGACGAAATCGTTTAATGAAAGCAACTATGCAAGTTTTACATGAATATTGACAATTTGTCTCCATGCGTAAATAGAAGCATTGCATAACTAAAATTTTATCTCTGCAATTATTAGATTAAGATAATAATGGCATAATATTGTTGAATATGTCAGGAATTATCATGGTTCAAACATGCAGAGGTCGAGTTCGAGGTCGAGGGCAAGGTCAAGGTCAACCACCCTCACCGCCACCACAGATCCCACCACCGACGCCGCCAAGGACAACCTCCAACCCTAAGAAGGGGGTGATACTGAGGTCCTTGGAAACCATCATGGCCACACTAAACAGGCAGTCAGAGAGGATCGTAGAGGTAGAAACCACACAGGTGAGCCGAGAAAACTCTGAGAGGGAACAGGGACCAAGGCAAGAACCACTTCAGGATATTTCCAGAGAGCTGCAGAAGATCAAAATTCTTATAATGTCCCTCTTATATATATCCCTACGCAATTGAGGATATCAAATGTATGTTGTACTTATTTTTGTTGTGAGGAGCTCAAGGCAAAGGCCCCACAAGAAAAGATGATGAAAATAATACAGTCTAAGTTCCATGCTGTAGGACGAGAACACAACATAACGACGGAAATTGAACCGATGAGGGTAAAAGGGTGCGGTTAGGGATTTCCTATTTATTGCCAAAATTAGGCCAACTAAACTACCACAGCCTAGCCTTCAGCTATAAGTATGATTAAGATATGAGGAGAATTACCATTTTATTGACTACGATGGGGACAGAGGCTTACCTCAAACTTAAGTCATTTGCAGTAATTCCACACTCATCATTTCCCTACATAGTTGAAATATTGATCCATCTTAATTGGATAAATAAGAAGACTCCTTGAGCGAACCTAGGAGCGAAAGTGCTCCAGCGCTCACTCTCGCCTCGCAAAAGAAAAAAAAAACGATGGAAAGTAATATATATAGACATATATATATTAATAGATATAAATAACCTTGAGAAAAAGAATAAGTATATGGAAATATTATTATTACCGTGAAGAAAAACTTCATATACTTATTAAAGTGGA
>LPNX010522898.1:605927-653294 GCA_001517045.1 Pseudotsuga menziesii | reverse complement strand
TATATATTTCTATATCTAACATAGGCTACCAATGGAAGATATGTGGGGAAGGAAACTTGAGGAAAAAGCGCTGTTGGAAAAGGAAAGAAACATATTTCTCTTCCATCGTTTGTCTCTTGAGAAACCCTATGAGTCTTATTTAAAGCAGGTACCCTTCTTGGAGAAGGGGGAAGGAAAGAATGCATGTTCCATCTTTTGCACGCCATAGGAGTAAGCCCTTTTTTTTCTCAATTAGGCATGCAATGTTGTTCTCTGCAGGGATGGGGGGAATAAAACCCTTTGTTTTGTTAATGCCGGGAGGCTGCATGGTTGATCGCGATGAGGGTAACTTTTTCTGCTGAGAAGAAATTGTTTTTTTCTGCATATATGAACGCCTTATTGCTGCGTTGATGTGAGCAATGGGGTGAACCCCTCCCCTCTTTATTTGTTTTGTTATGAAAATTTGCATGATTGCATGGAGGATGCCATGGGAGACCCTTCAGCGAATGCATGTAATTCCTGTATTACTGCACACGATGGGAATGAACCCTTTCATTGGTTGATGCGACTTAGTATTATTTATCTATTTATGCACGTGGACTAGATTGAAGTTATGCACGCTAATCATGCTTGGACTGATTTTTTGGTTCTGGATTTCCTCCTTACTTTTGATACGAAGGCATTCATCAAGATTATTAACTTCTGGTTATCAACATATATATATATATATATATATATATATATATTCTGTATCTGATCTAGCGTTGCCATGGTGACCTGCGATTTGAATGCATGCATTTTTCCAAAGGTTAACGCCGTGTTGTGCTTGTTTGCGCTTTAGATCTTGCGGTTCCTTGTTCGCATGAGTTTTATTTCTAATGCAGAAAATCAACTAGAAATACGACCTGCTAATCGCTCTGTATGTGTGAACTCTGTTCTGGTTTGGCATCCCCTAGGTACTTGTGATCCTGTTTTTGGATCTAGAACCGGGTGTAGGTGGAATGGCGGCCTAAGTTTTATTTCTGTCTTTTTGTTTTTGTTTTTCGATGCAAAGGAATAGATCGAAAACCTTCATGGAAAACCACATTCTCTGTGGAGTAGCGGCTTGTGCCACTGTGATTCTTTTCCATGCGGTCTCTTACTTTAGGTCTGGAAAAATATGCAGTGGCACTATAGCTTGTACCTAAATGATTTATCTTTTATGCTTTTCACTTCATCAATCCTCATGGGAATGGCAGGAGGGTCAATCTGACTGCTGCATATGCCCTCTCTTAAAGTTACCTGGAACCCACCGTCCCTAAAATAGGTAAAGGTATTTTCTTTCGATCTGCTTGAAAGTAAAGGTTTTCCTTTTAATTTTATTAACCAGGTAGTAGGAGGGGTTTTATATTCGTGGTTACATGAGAAGAGGATTGCAGTTTAACTACATCTTTGTTCCTAAGGAAGCTAGCAGATCAAACAAAAAGGGTAGTTGAACTGATCATGCGTTTGTTTTCTGTTCTAGGTTCCATATCAGATCGGTTAAGATTTATGATAATGTTGTGGCTTGAGTTTTTGTTGTTCATACATAGAAAAACTTCATCCTTAGCCTTTTAATATGAGCAACTCTATGCTTGTTTCCACTAGATTTTTATCTACCTCTAATTGGGTAGGTATGTCGCATCATGGGTTGTTAAGTAGAGATAAATGACATGTAGTGTGCCCCAGAAATACAAGTCCTTGCTAATAATAATTGCACATTTAGTTCCCAACACATCGACAGGGAAAATAAATTTTGTCTGCTAGGAAAGTGAGCTATTGTATTAGTGCACCTTTCTTATACTTTACCAGAATCTTGAGTTACTGCTAATAGGGAGCTCACTTCAAGTGGTAATGCTTTTGGATTTTGCTAAGAATCAAGGTTTCCTATTAATGTATGAGGATCGGATTGACACATCATTATGATGTAGGTTGTACGCCTTGATAGGCGAATTTTTTAATGAATAAAGAAGCAGGCCTAACTTTTGGTGGATGTAACCCCACGGTTGGAGTGAACCACATATATCTGTCTCACCCTTTTTTCCCTTGACTTGTTTTATCTTATGTTGTGAGTTCTTGATATTTTGTTGTTGTTGTACTATGACTTTTCGATGTAGTTTCTCATGTGCTATTGATGCTTAATACTTTATGTGCTCTTGATGCATCTTTATGAAATCATGGTGTAATTAAATTCATGTCGTGATGTTAATGATGAAGTAAATCGTCGACTAATGACACCAAATATAAATGGTTTATTTGATGTTTTTATAATGTGGGGCAGTTGCAGGCATATTAAGAGCTAGATCTATTGATAAGGGTCTTTTCCTAATGTGTATGTTTAAGAAATATCTTGCTGGTGGACATCTTGAAAATAACAATAGTTAGCATTATTGTACTGCAAGTTTAATTGATACCTTTGATAGGAAAACTCTTATCTGAACTCGGAATGTCACAAGTATCTTGATGATGGATACATGGTGGCAGATAAAAAGGTCATCCATATGTCATCGAAGATTAATGTGGGAAAATATGGTTAAATGAACAGATGAGCATGTTATCAAATGACAGTTCAAATGCTTCACCTAAGTAATCAGCTATTAGGTAAATATCTAATCATTTGAATACTAGAAGAGCATAACATGTATGTTTGGTTTATGTTCTCTTCAGAAATCCTAGTATCGATAAAGGTAAGCCAAGTCGTAGAACACAAGGTGAGTCCTTTCATTGGAAGGGCGTAGTCAAAAGGTTCCTCCCTAACACGTTAATTATTATATCAATCTTATCATTAGGAAGTATTTCATTGAATGACCCTTATGTTGTTGATTCATGATATTTAGATGATCGAATTACCTTATGTTTTACCATTCACAAAATGGTTGTCCAAACGCAGAAAGAATATTTTTTTGTCCTAATGTTGACATTCAAAGACGCATGTGAGTATTTTTCTTTTAAGAAGAAATATATTTATGTGAAATCTAGAAAACGCAATACATAGGTATGTCTCTTTTGGTGAATGATTTCAATTGATTGAGCTTTACCACTCATAAACCCTGAATGAGTTGTGAAAAATCTCCCACAAAGAAGTTTTCTTTTTGTTAGGTATTAGAGGTACACGACAATCATCGAGTTCTCAGGAGGACGACCGGGTAAGCACGCCGAAGCGTGGCTCGAGGGTATGAAGAGGTGCTTCGCACTAAATGAGTATACTTCAAGTTCCAAGGCTAGAATGGCCATCTTCCAGCTAAAAGGCGATGCCATAAATTGGTGGTCAGACCTTGAGAAACAATTTCACCTTACTCCTTTGTCTGTTTGATGGGAATTATTCAAGGAGAGGTTCAACATGAATTATCTTCCGGCTTATTACAAGGAACAACAGGTGGGTTCCTTTCATGCTTTGGTACAGGGAAACATGACAGTGGAAGAATATGAAGCTAGATTCATGGAACTAGTAAAGTATGTTCCATACTTGGACTCGGATGATCGACAGGTGGAGCGATTTGTGTATGGACTCAACGACAAGATCAGGGCCGCAGTACGGATGTGGAAGCCATATTCAGTTGCCATGGCAGTTGAGTATGCTCGCTATGCTGAGGATATGTCAGATGCAAAGGGAGAAATCAAGTTTATAGGGTCCAATCAGTATGTTACAGGGAAGGCCCCACGACCATACTTCCGAGGAGGGCAATCCAGACCTCCTCCTTATGGTAACAGGTTCACCCTGAGGGGTAACACTTCAGTTAACTCAGTATCGCAGGCTTCATCAACAAACCATGGGAACCGAGGACGAACACAGGGAAATTCCTATAGAGGATCGGGAGGTTTCAGAGGATCTCAGGGAAGGAACACATCCCAGAGGACTCCTCCCAGCAACATGCAAGCACCACCTAATGTATCTTGTTGGGGATTTGGAGGTCCTCATTTTCAGCAAGATTGTCCTAAAGGGTAGACCAGTAGCAGGCAGCAGGGATGAAAAGCATCCATGAGCAATTCTGACAACACTCATAGGATTCATGCAGCTGTTCACAACCACCAGGCAGAACATCAGTCCACTGTAGTAGAATCCTTGAGTAAAGTAAACAATGTCAAAATTAAAATTTTATTTTATCCTGGTGCAACAGATAGTTTTATTTCACCATATTCATTAGATAAATGTGGGTTGGCAGCCTGGGAGCACGATGATTTTGATTCGGTCGAGATGGCTTTAGGGGTTAAACAGGCAGTTGACTTAGGAGTATGCACCACTAATTTGGATGCTTATGTCACCAATTTGGGCACCTATGACCTCATTACTGGCATGGATTGTTATGCAAAGAAAGTCTTGTGCCTTGATGACGAGGGTCGAGCAATTCAAATCCAGGGTCGAAAAAGGAAGATATCCCTCCATTTCATGTCTGCAGTGAAAGATAAAAGATGTTTAAGACAAGTATGTCAGTTGTTTGTAGTTGAGATGGTGAGCGATAGTAAAGGACCTTCCTTGAATTCTTACCCAATATTATCTGAGTTCAAGGATGTCTTTCCAGAATAACTTCCACAACTACCTCCTGAGCGAGAGCTTGATTTCACGATCGAACTAAAACCCGGTGTGGAGCCGATATCAAAGACTCCTTATAGAATGACAACCCCTGAGCTTTGAGAGTTATAGATCCAGTTAAAAGAGTTGCTAGACTTGGGACTAATTAGACCTAGTATCTCACCATGGGGAGCACCAGTGATCTTTGTTAAGAAGAAGGATGGATCTTTGCGACTGTGCATAGATTATAGGGATTTGAACAAAGCCACAGTGAAGAATAGGTATCCTATACCAAGAATTGATGACCTATTTGATCAGATGAAAGGCGCATCAGTCTTCTTTAAGATTGATTTGTGGTCTAGGTATCACCAGCTTAGGATTAAAGAAAATGACATTCCTAAGACTACTTTTCGAACTCGATTTGGGCATTATGAGTTCGTAGTAGTACCATTTGGTTTGACCAATGCTCCAGCAGTATTCATGAGCCTCATGAATAGTGTCTTTCAGAATTACTTGGACCACTTTGTTCAGGTATTCTTAGATGACATTCTTATATATTCTAAGAACGAGAAGGAGCACGAGGAGCACTTGTGGTTAGTCTTGACTTGCTTAAGGGAACATAAACTATTTGGTAAATTGTCAAAGTGCTCCTTCTTCCAAAAGGAGATTCACTACTTAGGGCATATCATCTCAGGAGAAGGGATCTCAGTGGACCTAGAAAAGGTGAAGGCCATCGAGGATTGGCCAATTTTGAAGAATGCGCATGAGGTGCGTAGATTCATGGGATTAGCAGGGTATTACCGAATATTTGTGGAAGGATTATCCAAAATTGCAAAACCTATCACCACCTTGTAGCGAAAGGGAATCCGATATGAGTGGACCAATGAATGTGATGCCGCTTTTGCTGAATTAAAGAGGTTGCTGACGAGTGCACCAATCTTACGGGTACCGAACATGGATAAAGACTTCATGGTATGTACCAATGCCTCGAAGCAAGGGTTAGGAGCAGTTCTAATGCAGGAAGGCGGGGTAATATCTTATGCATCTCATAAGTTGAAGTCTCATGAGGAGAAATATGCCACCCATGATCTGGAATTGGTAGCAGTTATGCTGGCACTAAAATTATGTAGACACTAACTGGTTGGCAGAAGTTTCACACTTAAAATAGATCATCAGAGTTTGCAGTATATTTTTACACAAAGGGATCTAAATGCTATTCAGTGACGATGGAGTGAGTTCATGAGTGAGTATGACTTTGGTATCTCATATATCAAAGGAAAGGATAATGTGGTGGTAGACGCTCTAAGTCGAAGGCTGAGAATTTTCTCCTTAATTCCCTTGAGAGTGGATTTGAAGGAGAAAGTGCTCGAACAACTCTTGGGAGATGGTTGGTATAGCAAGGTAACCTCAGATATTCAGAGTGGGAAGAAGTGTGAGTCAAAGTATTATGGGTACCATATTGAGGAATATGGGTTGCTGCGGTACCAAGGGAGGATGTATATCCCTAAAGAAGGTGGTCTCAGGGAAACAATCCTTAGAGAGTCCCATAGGGCACATTATTGTGCGCACCCTGGAGTGAAGAAGATGTATGCAGACATGAAGAAACCCTTCTTCTGGGCCGGTATGAAGAGTGACGTAGTGGATTTTGTTTCGAAATGCCTAGAATGTTAGCAAGTCAAGGCAGATCATTGACACCTAGCTGGTCTCTTACAACCTCATGATATTCCTGAGACTAAATGGGAAGTCATTTCCATGGACTTTGTTGTGGGATTGCCCCTCACATCCTCGAGACATAATGCTATACTCGTGGTGGTCAACAAATTGATGAAAAGTTCCCACTTCATTCCAGTGAGAGACACTTATGAGGTGACGTATGTAGCAAGGGTATTCATAATGAAATTGTATGCCTTCATGGAGTTTCGAAGAAGATAATTTCTGACCGAGACCCTAAGTTTACCTCCAGATTTTGGACAAGCATGCAGTCAGCATTAGGGACAGAGCTGAACTTGAGCTCAACTTATCATCCCGAGACAGATGGGCAGACGAAAAGGGTGAATCAGGTGATGGAGGACATGCTTAGGATGTATGTTATGGATCAGCAAACACAGTGGGAGAAATATCTTCCTCTAGCAGAGTTTGCTTATAACAACAGTCATCATAGCTCCATTGGTATGCCTCCATACCAGGCATTGTATGCGAGACCTTACAGGACTCTACTCAATTGGGACAGGTTGGAGGATCGTGTTTTAGTCGGGCTTGAGTTCTTCAGGAGATGGAAGAACAAGTGTTACAGATCAAGAAGAGGCTTAAGGAAGCACATGATAGACAAAAGAGTTATGCTGATGCACACAGAACTGATAGAAGTTATGAGGTAGGGGATCGCGTATTTATACACATCCAACCGAATAAAAGTACAATTCGGTTTGGAAAGGGGACCAAGTTGTCACCTCGCTTTATAGGGCCATTTGAGATTCTTGAAAGAATCAGACTGGTAGCTTATCGTCTTGCACTGCCACCCCACTTGTATAGGACTCATAATGTATTTCATGTTTCAGTATTGCGACATTACATAGCCGATGAGTCTCACAAGATTCATTGGAAGGACTTGCAGGTCTCGGACGAGGGAACCTTCATGGCTGAACCATTACGTGTACTGGATCATAGAGTTCGACAGCTCCGTAGTCGACACGTGGAACAACTCAAGGTCCAGTGGGACAAGTATAGCCCAGGATCTGCTACCTCGGAGGACACAGAGACTATGCATCGAAATTTTCCCTCACTATTTTTACCATGACTTCAGGATGAAGTTTCCTGAAGGGTGGGTGTATGTAGTACCCCATATTTTGACTCTGGCATATTTATCACTCAGACTTATTACAGTATATTTACTTATTATCTGTGGACTCAACTATACTTCATGAACTATATTTTGGCAGGTTATATGTGATTATTTACGGATGTTATGATGTTAGCAGGATTATGCTCTAATTATAATATTATGATATTATCATGATTATACTACACTTGATCATGATGTTACGACGATTAACATGCCTATGTAGATGCTTTGATTATTATGTTATGATGATTATCATTATATGAATTTATTGTGCTTATGCGATTATCATGCAGTAATCGTCATCAGATTCATTTATTTCATAACTAAAACACATAGTTGATTGTAATCCTTGGTATGATGTGATATGTATGATGAGGTACATGGGTACCCATCCATGATATGATTTATTTTGTGATTTTATGAAGAAAGGAAATAATGTGAATGATATGGACCAGCTATTGATTTAATATTGTTATGAATGCATGTTTTGCGTAGTGCTAACCTGCAGGGTACAGGGGCTAGGTGATAGCCGAGTATGTGATGCAAGTATGACTCAATACATATCTTGAAGAAGAGCCTTAATTGCCAAATGATGATACGATGACACGTACCAATAAACTCGATAGCAATGCAATATGGTTTGATGATTATGTACCCAGTATGTTGAGAGGGATGGACGCATTTCCCACCCTATGTCACTTTGATACTCGAGGTCATGGGAGGGCAGTGCTGAGACACGCTCCCCAAGTTGTTGTGATGACGATGGTCGGATGCCTCCTAGGAGAGGCTAGGTCTGCTAGATAGCCGATGCTACTGCTATCAGGTTCTATATGGGAAGGTCAGTATAGCTAGCATCCACTTTGTACTAGTAGAGGAAGGATAGCGAGGATGCAGACGTAGGTTAGGATGGGTGGACATATTAGTTATTATTGTTGAAGGTTGGACATTGCGACACTGGATTAGTGATGGTAGGTACCAATATTAACTGACCAAAAAATAAGAACATAATTGTTAAATAACTCTGAATGTCACAAAAAAATCACATTATATATGTATATGGGTCATGTTGCGTGAAATATTATTTGTATCAGTTAGAATTTAGGGGTTTTTGCTATAGTACATGTGCAGCCTGTGCATGTACTATCCATACATGCACACCTGACACATGCACACTAGTATGAAATATTTAAATAGTTGGATAGGTTAACTAAGTAATTGTGAGTTGCTTTAAACATATAAATGTACCTTGAATTGTTTTTAACCTATAAATGTACCTTGTATCCCTATTTTGACCATAACTTCAGGACGAAGTTTCCTGAAGGGTGGGTGTATGTAATGCCCCATATTAATGTTTATTAATGTTTATTATTAAGTACTTTTATTTAATTAAACATATACTACGTATTTTACTTTTTTTACCATTTGCGTAAAACATTAAATAAACAATATTGAATAATGCATGACATTTGGTTAGGTTTTGTAAACACGTACAACTCAAGATTCATTAATACATAACACATGTCAAACAAATCTGAACTACACTGCCCAAGATCGAATAAAATAAATTAATTTATGAAAGAGGCGGTGGAAGGAGGAAGGCGGTGGAAGAAAGGGAAGAAAGGAGGTATAGGGGGGGGGGGGGTTCTGGATTTTGGGGAAAAACAATCGGGAAGAAGTCTTTTTTTTACTGAAGAAAAAAAGTGATGCAGCAGAGAGGGAAGATAGTTGGAGGAGGGGGTTAACTCCAGGGGACAGATTTGCACTCAAAGAGAAGGAATTTGCTATCCATTTTATTGGTACGTGGGCTCGGGGGCTAGGAAACCCGTCGGTTTCCTAGGGCCAGCAGGTTCGCTGGTCGGCAGGGTGGATTATCCGAGTTGGAATTAAGGCTCCTATAGGCTCGGGCAAAGCAAAGGCAAGGCTAAAAGGTGCGAGAACCAGGGACAACCTTCAGCACTAAAGCACATGTATTTTTCAGTGAACTGAACTATCTCTTTATTGCACAAAATTTTAATGAAAATCCGAAAACGAACTAAAATTATTTTTCTTTGTTGTTTAAGGATAGGATTGAGTGCTCTTCCCGACAGACAGAGCACTACATCATCATACTTATTTATGAGTAATTAAATGAAATTTTGAATTTGTGTATTCTCATCAAATTACTGAAGAGCTACCACGTTATACGAGGGAAATCCAGCATGCAAGGATGTTTAGAGTTTCCTAGCCTAGTATACCTAAGCCACCTATCTATTTGACCTTAATGAAGAAGTGTCATTAGGTTTAGGGATCATGGTACATGATGCTTAAAGACATTGTTAACAAGTGTTATAATACTATTTATTTTATACATAGTATGTATAAATAAATAATTATCATTAAATATTTAATTAAATAAAAGAAAGAAGATAAGCTCCATCAACTATTATTTATTATTAAAGGATTAATAAATAGCATAATACCTATGAAAGTTTAACTAGGAACTAGTTATTTAAAGTTCCTAAGTTAAGTATTGAAAATTTCCCCAGTAATTAAAGCTTGGATTAAATCAAGAAATCAAGGATTTCTTGATTTAACTATCCCTTTGACTCAAAATTCTATCTATAAACACTCAATCCAAGAAAAGTCTTGGGGTTATGATTTTTATCTTCGGAGAATTATTATTCTTCCTATTTTTTCTCTCAAATGTTTTCATGGAGAACTTTCTCCTATAAGTAAAAGAGGATTGATTCAGCACTGAATACCAATTAGGAAACCCTACCTTAGGAGCTCTAAGCTACTTGCATGTTGGAGTCCAGCTCGGGGGGATCAAGATTAAAACTAGGAATAGTTTCAGGTCATGGTTGGGAGGAATGTGGTAGTTCCTAAGTGATTTGGTGATCAAAATTAGAGGTAAGATCTATCTTAAATTTTTAATGCTGGTTATTAAAAGTTTGCAGGTTCAGCCATTAAAGGAGCTTCAGGAAGAAAAAAATTATAGGGATGAGCTCTTAGTATGTCAAGTTCATTTCTAGGGTAAATGATGGATTCTTTATATAAATGCCCTTTATATGTTTTAATCCTGGAAATGATGGTTCTGCCCATATATCCTAGGGTTACATTTCTTAAAATCTAACCCTAGACTATCTATATTATCTTCTAGAATAAATGATGGATATGTTAGATGAATTTTTTCAATGTATCTACTAACCCTATGTATTTGATTTTCTGGCTAGACTCTACTAGGGTTTGTATTTTATTCAATACTCCCTTGGGTTGTAAATGTTATCATAGGCTATATATAGCTAGGATTGCATCTCTAAGTTTGTTTTTCTAATCATTCAATATTCATAAATTATTACTGTAAACTAGGTAAATCCAGACCTACTATTTATTTCTCACCTATTCTTTATAACTCTACTTATATATTACATTTGTCAGTAGAGACATGTTCAGTTATAGTAGATTTAATCATAGGAGCAAGATTAAAGGAATAAATATATTAATTAGATAACTTAGGGTATTACTTACAAACATAACTATTTTATAGATAAATATATATGTATATAAGGTCATAAGGTATGAACATTTCTGAAAGCTATCTGTACATTTAATTCCAAAAATAAATAACTCATCTAAGACCTTTCAAGGTTTGTAATAATAAGAATACACTAGTATCAAAAATTCACATTATAAATTATCAGTATGAGAACTAAATAAATGAAGGAAGCATCACGACCATCCATGTGGGCCTTTACAAATATTTTTTCATACTTCATATAAAAGAATCCACATTTCTATCCATTTTCCATCTATACATAACCATAAACAAAATTACATAACTCATCAAACATTACCATAAACCCATCTTATACAGTAATCATATCGTATTAAAATAACATCAAAATCCTACTATAAACCCATGTATTTTAAACAGGAATAAGAATCGAATCCTGTGAGCATGGAAGCCCAGTTTCTTTTATTTTATAAAATACAACTCGTTACAATAAAACCCTTCTTTCTAATAGATGTCGCGACATCGATTCCCACAGATGTCGAGACCCAAGGAAAGGCCTTAATAACAACACATAAGTATTCTATGTACAAAACCACAACCAAATCCTATAACCATTCTTACACAGTCCACGCTATACATCAAATTGTATGCGGGTTGTGGTTTATAAATTACATCCAATACAATATAAATAACAAATGCAAACATTAACGCCCAGGTATTAATACCCTAATCCAATCACGACCTTGGCCAAGTTTTAATTTAATGCATAGTCCTACCAAATTAACCCTACACTATACTATCGTAGCACTGTGGGAAAGGCGCATGACATTCACAGCATGGAATATACCCATGATGTCTCTATGTTTACAATACAAGCTAAGTAACGTCGTTACACATAGAACCTTCAAACCAGTGAATGCCTGCATAAATCCATAGTAACAACATAATAACGTAGTGAAATCGTGCTATGCACATCATATGATAAAAATCATGGTAAATCAAATAATAAAAATAGTATGCATCCATTTACATAAAGCGTACCAAGTAAAATACACCATCATCATATTAAATATTATAAACGATTTTACACAGGAATGCCAATGGGTTAACACACCATTACAAGAAATGGTGCATCCCATGGCTAAAAGGCCCCAACTAATCCACAATTTGCATAAACAAAGACCAAGTGTGCAAGAAGCCCAAGCATTCCTCTCTTCCCTGCTAACATCCCAAGTAATTTTACAAACCCAAGATTTAAACACAGAACTCGAGGGAGTATGATTTCACTCCATGGTCGAAGCTATTAAGACATTGTTAAAATCCAATTCTATAATCATATGCCTGAAGGAGAATATTAAAAAAACCCCACAACAAAACCCATAACATAAAAACCCAACCAAGAAACAAATTTATGCATAGTCTGCCCAAGAGGGCTAAGAGGTGGCAAGTAGAGACTTTCCCACAATCTTACCATGGCCAAGATTGCAAACACTTGGAGCCAACAGAGTTAAAGCCACACTGCTCCTCATTCCATTTCGACAGCTGCAAACACAAGCAAAAACTGGGGATGAGAAGTATGGCCATGTTAACAAACAATAAACAAGCAATGTGCAAGAATATAAACCCGATGAAGCATACCTCATGGTCTGTGTGTTGCTTCTATGGCCTTCCCCCTGCGCAGAGCCAAAAACACAAAAACCAAAAATGACAAACATAATGCAAAACCATCGTGAGCCAATCCTAAGCAAAGGTTGTCATGCTTTTTCAAGGACATTAAATGCACCAGCTAGTGGCCATTAACATAACACTAAACCCACTCTCCATAGTTTAAACATCGTTGCATTTTTTACCTGGAACACATAGGATTAACAATGTTGACATATGGTATAACCATATTTTATAGTTTCGCCACCCTATATTTCATATCACCAAGAACAAGAAACGTATACTTATAACAAGGTATAATGTATTGCAAATATAAAGCTTAAACATATAGTCCATGTATTGTCTACGTCTTCCTTAATTAAACTATAAGAATTATGTAATTTAATATAAGGTATGTACCATAGGTTTAAAACCTATTAACATAAAAATTGTAGGCTTTAAGAAATAACATTAATACAATACAATTAAGCCCTAAGCCTTTAAAATTAGGGGAATTTTGAGGTCTAAAACTATGGTTGAGTTAAATTGAAAAAATGTCTATAAATATATATATTTGATATGACTAGAAATATAAGTACTTTAGTACATAGATGTTATAAAAGAAAGTAGTAATAAATAAAATAAAGTAAAATACTTTAATTATGAATTCTAAACTTAAGTTAAAGTTTATATATATATATAAACCCAATTTAACTAATATTTATTTAATAATTTTAAACTTATATTTGTAATTATAAATTAAAATATAAAAAATAAATATTAAATACAATTAAATATAATTAATATTATTTAGTTTAATTTAACTAAAAGTTAAATCTACACACATTTAAAATTTAAACTTTAAATTTATATCAACATTAAACACCATTATAAAAAAGGGAGTATGTACAACATAAAGCGCAAAACATATGTGAGACATCATTGTACGTGGTTCAACCCATCCATGAGGATGCATCCACAAAATCCCTGAGTCATTTTATTTTTTTATTGAACAGAAGAAATTACAAAGTGGTGGCACATCCATTGCCATCTTTTCTTACTTCAAATATCTTTGCAAAGAGATGCTTTCAAATTACAAATTTCCCTCTTTGTAGTGCCTTGTGATAAACTCAGAAAATCCACAAAATCTCTGAGTCATTTTATTTTTTTATTGAAGAGAAGAAATTACAAAGTGGTGGCACATCCATTGCCATCTTTTCTTACTTCAAATATCTTTGCAAAGAGATGCTTTCAAATTACAAATTTCCCTCTTTGTAGTGCCTTGTGATAAACTCAGAAATCATCAATAGATCCTTGTCTTTAACTGAAACATTCGAGTACCCAAATACGTTAGTATGATTGAATATTGAACTTATACTTAATCCTACGGGTTGTAATCCCAACATTCACTTCTAGTCAACATGCAAATGGGGACTACTTCTTCTTAATAATTAATGGTTTCATACCTCTAAAAGGGATAAGGATACTCCAAATATACATATAATGTATCCTCTATAGTGTTTTGATAGAAAACATACTTATATACAACAAAACAATCTAATTTGTAAACATCACTTACAATAATATTAGAAGATAGCTCCACCATATATAAGGGGTGGAATTTGTGGTCATTATAGTTGTTACCTTCAAGCATCCATCCATTTACTAAGTAACCACGATAATAATGTTGAGATTTTCCAACAATATGTCATACAAATTATTATCACATCTCCATACCTAAGTAGGGACATATATATACATCTATATATTCCAGAGACAATACTCAAGCTTTAAGAAAATCGCTAACCACGAGTGTGTATACTAAAAAAAATACATTTACCCATACTGTACTTTGAGAATGAATCCAAATCCTATGTAGTATACTACCCTTTAGATCATAAGTGGTATCGAACTTGCATACTCCATATCTATACAAGAGTTCCGAAAATAATTACTAACATCATTTTACCCAACAGAAATGTATGACCCAACTTTTATTCTTCGGATCCATACAAGAAGCAACACAAACATTGGTTCTTCCTACATTTCGACTCTACAAATTTTTGATCGACAGTTACTCATTTCGATATTTACAATGCATAAGTTGGATCTTATATTTTGTACAAGGCTTATATGAATTCTCTACACTAGACAATGCAAACATTGGATCTTAGCATTGAGACCCTACTCTTCAAGACGAGGCTTATATTTTAATACTTATGATGTATACATGGATCTACACTTTGTAAAAATAACTTATATATAATCAGTACATTGATTAGCGCACGTAAGGATTAGCTCCAAGATAAGGAATAAAATGCACCCATAGGTTTTCTTCGAGATATGCAATGAAAAATCCCAAAAATATAAACATGAGATGCTGGATCGCAGCGAGACACACAACCATGTATTAACTCCAAAATACAAATGCATGTGGTTTCAAAAATCCCCAAAATGTAAACACAAAATTCTAGATCGAATCCAAACACACAGCCACCTAATAACTCTAGAGAAAAACACATATGTTGTTTATTCCATATTTATAATGAAATTATAAACACAAACATAAATGCTAGATCCATACATAAAACCACACACAGTTAGGTATTTTAGCATTCAGAATAACCACACAGTCAAGGGAAAATATTATTGGAATCATTTAAAAATAACAACGATAGGGTCACCTCTTACCCAAATAGTTATCAACCTGACTTTCCAAGAGGCCGAGCAAGGATTGAAGGTAACGCATATCATAGTATAAAAACTTAAGATTGTGGCTGGGCCTCAAAATTAAATGAGTATACGCGTAGGAAGCGATATCTAGTTGAGATCTCGTCGTAGACGCTAATAACCAATTTTTTTATTTAACCACACAACAAGCCATGGATTTAAGGACACTTTCAGTAATATCTTGCACTGTCTAGTAATAAGGAAAAATCAAGGAATGGAGAAAAATGTCTTAATGCATTTATCATACCTATTGATGAAGCATTCGCAGGATTGAACTATGGGAAAACAATTTGTATAAGGGATTTAACCTATTATTGTGTTTCAGCTTCCCCTTTGATGTCGAGCACTCTTCTCTTTGAATTGATATTAGCTTCCTTCCATAGTTGGGTTTCTCCTGTATTTTACAAAATTTCCAACCAGAAACAAAATGCCAACCCCCTCCTCCCATTGAGAGCCCGTAGCCCCAATAAATAACTATCAGAAAGAAGACCTCCCCCACGCAACCTCCCAGAAATCCCACAAAATATTGCATTAAGTATGCCATCGAAAATCATGATTTGGTTTTTCCCAAAATTTTCGCCAACCCGCAACAACCTCTAACAACACATCCAACTGCAAAACGTCTTGTTGAGTAAAATAAGTTAATGCTGAAAACTCCTCGCTTGTGGTAGAAAGAGCAATACTCTTATTTTCATCTACATGTTTTTATAAAGCATCCTTCATAGGTAACTGCGATTATTCTTATTGAAAATAGGGTAGTGACACATCCTCCCCTCCACAAAACAAGAATCTTGTGATACACGTGGTGCGCCTTCTTGAGTAACTGACCATTAACTGAACGTCAGTTTAGAGAAAATGCTTAATCATTACCCAACGAAAGGTATCATTTTTCAAAGAGGATTCCCGTAAAAACATGGGGGGGCTCGGCAATATTTTATGGAGAAAGGAAATCTCCAACAAGGATGTATCTCTCCACTCGTACCTCTCCTCAATGAATTAGTGGTTAATTAATGCCATACCTAAAATAGATGACCGAGAATTTTTTAAGTGGCTTCTCCACTGAGTACTTAGTCATTTTAATAGTGCGGTTTTTCTCTTTATCCTAGCTTAATATAAGGGATTGATCACATCTTTTTATTACCTGACAAATAGTATATTGGTATACATAATTACTAAATGTTCTCTCTCTTTTTTCCTTTATGATAATTAGTCTCTTATGCCTATATATGTATATATATAGGCAATGCTATTATGCCCCCCTCTCTCTATATGTTATGTAGATAATGCTATTATTTTCTAGTTAATTTTTGAAGGGTAAGGTCTAAATAACTTTGTTTAGAAACTCCCATAAAATGATAGAGTATTGCCAAGCATATTTGTGGAAGTTAAAATATCCAGAAAGTATATCAATATCATTGAATAGTAATATTGTAATTAAATGGTTAATATCAACCTTACAAGTTTATTAACAATAACTTGCAGAAGTAAGCTACTAATTTTAGATTAGGAAGGGGCTTAAACCAAAGGATCCAACCTAGTGTCCATGACACTTACGAAGACACCCATCATCCAACGACATGGTTTCCCACCAAACATCATTCCTATAAATGAATTTCTTTCCAAATTTTCTTTTAGTTGTTCCCAGATTTCAGCCTCCTAAACTTATTAAATTCATTCACAATTTGATGAAGTTAGGAAAATACTTACAAAGGCTTTTAATTACACTCTGTTTTTTTAGATGGGCATAGTCGGGAGGGATGTTACATCCTTTCCCCATTAGAATTAACAACGTCCTTGGTGTTACATGTTCCTCAAGCATTGTCTTCTTTTCTTGTTAGTTCTTAGGGCTTGCTTCTGCGCCCTTTGTGATATCCTTCAACTTTGTTGTATTTTAACATGTTCTCTACAAGATCTTTTAAAGGTGTCAAAATTTTATTGAAATTATCCAGCTGATAATTCCTGAGTTTGTCTTGCATACATACCTTAGTCTTCTATATTAAAGAGCTTAGGTCACCAAATTGCACTATAAACATATGTATATCTACAAATATCCACATCGATAGCAATGTATAACTCAAAAATCCAACATTATTCAATTTCCTAATTCACACTGGTTTTAATACACACATTGGTTCTATTCACCAATAGATAAACATATTACCTTATAGGAACAAATTTACCTATAGTGCATATACCTTTTCCAAGTAATAATTCCTTATAAGTGTCTTTCTAGTCTCTTCGGATGTCCTCTATCTAAGCAAGCACTTCAAGTGCTGACAGTACTTCAAGTATTGATACCAGCTACCCAAAACAAGGACGATACCCTTCTTGAGGCATATCTCCTACCCGTTCTATTTTGGGTGCTTCGCCAAGCTCAAGTGCTTCCTTTCTCGCACACCATAATACCTAGATTTTCTTCATGAAGCCCCCAAAACTCTCGTGACTATCCTCTTATGGCGTGAATGTGTGCGGAAAGAAGTCTGACTAGGCGTCTTACACCTGTGCATCCCCATAGGATGCATGCTGGTGCCTAGCTAGCGAAGGGGAAAATATGTACCTCCTATACAAACATGTACCATGTGTAGATTCTACTTTTTATTTTCTCATAAAACCCACTTCTATGTTCCAAGTATGTCTTATTTCACTTTATGATTTGCAGTCATGATACCATGGCCTTCATCATGGATCTTGGTATTATTTCCATTTATCAAGTCGGTACCTGTGATTTTTCTATAGGAAATAGATTACAATAACTATCATGGTAAAATTCCAAAATATACAAAGAGAAAGGAAAATACATCATGTTTCTCAAAAGTTCTTAATGAAACTCAACCAAAATTTAAATCACAAACTGATACTATACGACAAAGAAGATACAAGCTTAGATTGACAAAGAAAGGAAAGTACAAACTAAAGACAAATACCATATAACAAATATTTAACTTCTTTCATAATCCTATCAAAGATTAATTTACGCTAAATTTAATAAATAAAAAACACATTAATTACACTCCATTTTCATGTCTAGATAAATTTACAGTAAACCAGAGGTACACACTCAAAATACAATCCATGGTAGTATAAGCTCAAACTACATTCCATGACAAATGCATCATGTTTCTCAGGAAATTCAAGGCAAGTGGGATAACTTGAGTTGTTTAATGATTGAGTGCTTTGAGCTTAAAAAGCAGTAGGTCTATGGGTTAATCCATGGCATGGATGTATAAAGTCAAAATACATTCGATGACAAATGCATCATATTTCTCAGAAAATTCAAAGAAGTGGGCTAACTTGAAAGGTTTATGATCGAGTATACTGATCATCTCCATTGTATTCCTCACTCAAGGTCCTTACCGCATAATCAACTTAGTAAGGCTACGCTATGTACCATTAGCCAAATGCAGGTAAGTTCCTAGAATTTTCCTTCGAGTTTTCCTTGAAAAAATATACATATATCCAGAGAGAAAATTTAAATAGTAAGCTAAAAGTAGAAGCCAAAACTTAACCAAAAGAGATACACATGGAAATCAAGCTTGAAAATAAGATTTAAGCTAAAAAAAAGCAAAAGATAACAGATCTTTATTTTTTTTTATTTTTAACAGATGGATTAATATACACTAGGTACCATGAGAAAATTTCCAAAAAGTGCCAAAGGTTTTCTTATTAGAAAACCAAAATGCATATGCGTGCACGTCGTTTTCTTAAGCAGTCAAGAGTCTTATGATGAGGTCACACCTATTCTCCCTTAGGGTTAGGCTTCATGATCAAATCCTTCATAGCCAGAACTGATTATCCCATTTACCATCCAAGGAATTACTTGGAAATTTCTGTTTCATCGAAAAATATAGAGGAATGTGATATAGACTGTGAGTCGAAATTTAACTAGAAAAGACACACTAAAATTAAGCCAAAACAAGTGCAATATGATAGTTGTTTTAGCTTTTTTTGTAGATCAATCAATATAATCGACTAAGAATATATACCAAATGTCACCAAAACTTAGAATACACGAATCAAACGAGGAATCTTTATGTCCAAACAAGTTAATAGGGAAACAAAAAGTACAGACTCGACATACAAAAAAGCAACACATTTCTCATAATTTATGTTAGGAGATAACCATAATTGCAATTTCAATCTGAAACTTAAACAACAAATGAAGATGCACGCTGATTTTAAACCAAAAAACAAGGTGCGAGGTAAAAATTAGTATGATATAACAAATTTTGGACTTGATTTACAAGACGATTTGCTTAGAATACAGAAAGAACGGTACAAATGCCTGTAAAAATTTCAAGCCAACACATGAGATAAAGAACCAGATTTCAATAAAATACATAAAAGATATGATTGCTTATAGAAAAACACAAATGCCGAACTTTTCTAAAAATCTTCTTTTTCCCGAAAAATAGACTAAAATAACCATAAAATTTGAATTATTCTAAAGATTGACCATATGGAAAGCCTTTTTTTTTTAAATTCCCAAAACTGAAATTTTTAAACACATTTAAATAAAACAAAATTGATATACAAGATTTGAATATTTTCAGAGCGATTTAATATATGGAAGCTGCATCCGATCTATTTGTAAGTTCTGTATGAACATTTTCACAAACTTGCATACCTTCACGAAATCTTGGGTTTGATCAGGATTCGATTCCATTGAGCTTAACTAGTACATTTGAAGTGACCTACAGAGATAATTTATACCTTATCTCCATTTCATGTCAATCAACCCAATACTTATTTCCCAAACTATATACCTTCTTATTTGCATTCTGCCCATATAGGCCAAACTGTTGCAACTTGGGCTTTGATGCCACCTGTAACATCCACAAAATGCACCATTGCAGATTCTGAGAAAATGCGGATAATTTTTCTACTTTACCATCTCAACAAGTCAAGCATGAGTAATCTCTTGGGCATTGAAAATAACATAATGGAAAACTAATAGCACTTTACCCTAATATAATAGGAGGGTAGTAAAATGTTACAAACCATTAATCACTTACACTTACATCAATATGCTAGTTCCTTATCTTGAACTCAAAACAAGAGGTATTAAAACATTTATCCATTGAGTAGCCTTTCTCCAGAAAATATACTTTGAAATTGTATGCTTACAAAACGTGTTTTACAATTCATCGTATTAATATAGAAAAGGTAACATAACTCATTTATAGTGCACCCTACATTAAACACCATCATAAAGAAGGAGTATGTACAACATAAAGTGCAAAGCACAAGTGAGGCATCCGTATACGTGGTTCATCCCATCCATGAGGCTATGTTCACAAAATATGTTAGTCATTTTCTTTCTTTATTGAAGAGAATAAATTACAACGTGGTGGCACATCAATTGCCATCTTTCCTTACTTCAAATATCTTTACAAAGAGACACTTTCAAATTACCAATTGCCCTCTTTGTGGAGCCTTGTGATAAACTCAGAAATCATCAATAGATCCTTGTCTTTAACTGAAACATTCAAGTACCCAAATCCGTTAGTATCCTTGAATATTACACTTACACTCAATCCTATGGGTTGTAAGCTGAGCCTTCACTTCTAGTAAACATGCAAATGGGGACTACTTCTTCTTAATAACTAATGGTTTCATACCTCTAAAAGGGATAAGGATACTCCAAATACACATATCATGTATCCCCTATAGTGGTTTGATAGAAAACATACTTATCTACTAAAAAAGATCTAAGTTGTAAATATCACTTACAATGATATCAGAAGATCTCTCCACCATATATAAGGGGTGGAATATGTGGTCATTATAGTTGTTACCTTTAAGCATCATCCATTTACTATGTAACCATGATAATAATGTGCAAATTTTTCAACAATATTTCATACAAATTATTCTCACATCTTCATACCTGAGTAGGCACATATATATACATCTGTATATTCCAGAGACAATAATCAAGCTATAAGCAAATTGCTAACCACAAGTGTGTATACTAAAGTAAAGAGATTTACCCATGCTGTACTATGAGAATGAATCCAAATCCTATGCATTATACTACCCTTTAGATCATAAGTGGTATTGAACTCTCATACTCCATATCTATACAAGAGTTTCGAAAATAATTACTAACATCATTTTACCCAATGGAAATGTATGACCCAAATTTTCTTCTTCAGATCCATACAAGAACCAACACAGACATTGGGTCTACCTACATTTCGACTCTACAAATTTTCGATCAACAATTACTGATTTCGATATTTAGAATGCATAAATTGGATCTTATATTTTGTAGAAGGCTTATATGATGTCTCTACACTGGACAATGAAAACATTGGATCTTAACATTGAGACCCTACTCTTCAATACGAGGCTTATCTTTTAATACTTATGATGTATACATGGATCTACACTTCTAAAAAGAAACTTATATTAAATCAGTACATTGGTCAGCGCACACAAGGATTAGCTCCTAGATAAGGAATAAAACACACTCATAGGTTTTCTTCTAGATATGGAACGAAAAATACCCAAAATATAAACATGAAATACTGGATCACAGCTAGACACACAGCCATGTATTAACTCCAAAGTACAAATGCATGTGGTTTTAAAAATCCCGAAAAGGTAAACAAAAAATACTTGATCGAAGCCAAACACATAACCAGGTACTAACTGTAGAGAAAGATGCATATGTGGTTTATTCCATATTTATAATGAAATTATAAACACAAACATAAATGCTAGATCCAGACATAAAACCACACACAGTTAGGCATTATAGAATTTAGAATAACCACACATTCAAGGGAAAATATTATTCAAATAATTTATAAATAACAATGAGAGGGTCACCTCTTACCCAAATAGTTATTGTAACACACCTATGTGAGTTCCAAAAAAAATTTCCATCCGAGAGACTGATTATGCGTTTAATATTACCATGGTTGCCTCCATGTTAACTGTGACATAAAATATCAGTACTTGCATTACATTTTTAACCATAGTAATAACATAACTTTGTTATTTAATCATCATTCATATAATGGATTCTAGTAACTACATAGAGATACTGGATCTTGATAAAGGACTAGTTATATGCAGCTTTGACCATCATTCTTTTAATGTACTCAAGTTTATTTTAACCACCCTTCGAACCTACATTGACTTGCGACTAACATACGGTTCTCTTAATTGATTTAAATTCACTTTCTTCACTCGTCATCTTGCATCCATCATGCATCCCCATCAAAGACACTGGGTTATAAAACTACCCTTCCTTTAAGCAAGGAAAGACTACTAATGAAACATAAAAGGTACATTTTCAGTCTTATCTATAGCATATTCTTAATATGTTTAATCAGCCATATTTGACATGTGGATGACAATGTCTTAGTGTAATTCCAGTAATTATTATTCAACATAAAGAGGTGTAATCCATAGGCATTTGTTGTGTCTTTAAACAAAAGTACTGAATGGACAAAAACATTATGACAAGAATAACTCTCATTGGTTTCCATTACTATTGTATTTAAACAACCGACGACATTGTAGGAAACAAATGTTAAATACAGAAAGCAAAATACAAGGAAAATGAAACAATTAGGCATCAATACAAGAGAGACGCCAACTTACGTGATTTTCCCAGTCTTTGGGTTACGTCCACCAAACGGTTATCACATGCTGTGATATTTATTTTATTAAAAAATGAATTACAACCTACAATATCTTGGTTGCCATAATTTTCTTCTATTCACATAAACTCTCTTCTCGAGAGTAACTCTAGCTATTAATGAATGAAAGTTAGAGGTTCTTGTTTTAAGTAAAACCATTGAACTGATATGGATCAAACCCTAAATCTTTGTGTCACGATAATTAAACAATATTTATAATCAAGTTTTTACACTCAATATTTAATCTTTCATTTACTTATCCCCTTTTTTGTTTGGTTATCACTCTGGGTAAGCTTCAAGTCATTTTAAGCTACCTAGGACACTAATGGTGAACTAAGTTAGCTATGGGGAGATCCAAGTTCAACCAAATGGCCAAACCCTTTGTAAGACCAAAATATTGGTGAAGAGTTAACAATCAATAGGCCAAGTACCCCTAGAAATCCTTCCTTGATCTAAAAGAGATATTGAGCTGAGGTTTAAGTTAAATATGATGAAAGCAATTCAATTGAGGCCCAAGTTAAAAGTGAGATCAAAGAAGAGAAGTACTAGGGTATAAAATTCCAATCTTTCTCTAGTTCTGAATAACATAAAATAACTTGAGATGATTTAATTGTAAACCACAACACTGATTCAACTTGTTATATTCACTATCAAACACTCTCGAACAAAAATGCAAGTCATCACACATCATTGGTGGAAATGACCTTTAACCTCAACATCCCATAGATAGGTTTAACATATCAGTGCATTGGATGGGCTACGGAGTCACAATGAAATCAAAAGGGCTGATTATGATGACCGTAAGAGTAAGACAACCCTTAAATAGGAGATTCAATATCAAAATCCTGATGCTATTTCATTCCGACGGATAATTACCCCATGAATAAAGATACGAGGATAGACTGAATTCACTATCGTCCAGTAATGATTCCCTAGCGCATACAATGGTAACCCAAGAGGGAAAATGATTTCCTCCCAATAGATTCGGCCTTCAGAAAGATGAGATAGCATACTTAAACTATACTGATGTTCACTATGTCAAGGGTTCAGACCCTTCGTCATTTTGATGCAGGTGGGGCGTAGGGTCATATATTTACACATACAATATTTATAGATCAAAGACACCCAAAGGTTCCATCACTGAACTATCCTACCAACATGCGCAGAGGCTAACCATCTTTCCTATACAGAGAAACTGACCCCAAAACTTGTATTGATGCTTCAATGTTCTGACAACAAGCAAAATTCACCCATTATGCATAGAAGGTGCACAATTTTCCTTTATATATGAACTCTGGTCACAAAGAACTCAATAACAGGGCATGTTCCAATCATGTAATTCAATAGCATACAGTATTTAAATCTAGGAAAATTTTGAGACCTTACCTAAGACTAAGTACAGTTTCGGCTGAGGGTAGGTAGCGAGCAAGGCGTTTGCTCACACTGGGCATTATCCCTCCACCATACCAGATCGAGGATTTCAGACTAAGTGTTGTTTTATTTGGCTACATGATACCCCTTCTTCTCCATCCTACCCTCTCTCTCTCTCTCTCTCTCTCTCTCTCTCTCTCTCTCTCTCTCTATATATATATATATATATATATATATATATATATATATAATTTACTCATTTATTAGGCGAATCCATGTTCTTCCTATTATCTCGACCAATTCCTAAACATAGTTTTTCCTTTGCAACTGTCGAGCATATTTTTATGCTAGTAATTGCCCTGATTATGGCAACCGTTTCTACCCTAAATGCTGGTCACGGCTTTTACGGTTCAGGCATGATTTATTCCCTTTATTCAAGCTGAACCTCTCCTTCTATCATGCCAAGATTAAAGCATGAAAAAATAGGGGATCGATTAAAAATTCATGTTTTCAGCTCAAGGAATTAATCCTTACTTTCCATATTATAAAATAATAATTATTCATTCACATCTGTTTTTATAAGAAGATTTGACCCATTACTGTTTCCATTTTCTTATGATATAGTAATTCATGTCAAAAGAGTTTGTTCGTCTCTTTTTTTTCTTCCATTATGTATAAAAGGAATTAATCCATCCTTAGAATTTATGATAATAATGATTTATGTCTTCTTTTTTATAAAAGGACTTAATGTCTAATAGGACTTAATAATGCATGTCTTTCTTAAAAGGACTTAATAATTCATGTATTTTTTATAAAAAGACATAATGTCTAAAAGGAATGAATAACTCACGTATTTTATAACAAGACTAAATCTATCATTTATCTTCCTTATGATATACTTTATATCATTATACTCAATGTCTTCTATCTATCATTTTTATTATAGATAGACTTCATGTAATAATAATACTAGTATTTTTATAAAGACTTAATCTATCCTTTCCTTTAATAAATGGATAGTTATTATTATTATAAATATATGAGCTCATATATTTTTAATTTTTCTAACCTTTTTCCAATCCCTTAGTGGAATCCATCCACCATCCTAGTTCTTGTCGCACATATGTTTGTCATCCCCCTTGCGTTATTAAATGTTCGCTTAACACATTTTTTTTTGCAAGAGACTAGGGTTTTTAAATTACGCTCTCCTCTTTTGGGTTGCGTACTGAGGGATATATTATGGATCCCAAACCATCCACTTTTTGTCGTAGTGGAATTTAGTTGCCCATCTCAAGTTGTGTCAATGTCTTTAAGTCACCTAAGTCTACCGCTGAGGAGATTACTTAATTTGATTGCAAGGTCTTTCTGGTGGGGACTTGTCCTTGAGATCCTCACAAGAAAAACAACATTCATAATTACGAGATACTTTAGGGAATACAAGAGGTATATTACATCCTTTCCCCCTAAAAAAATAACACCGTTCTCAGTGTTTTTGTCTTTCAACAATTTTCCTTCCTTTCTTGAGTCGTCCTTACTTGCTTTGTATTTCCTGTCATGATCCTATAGAATTTTCCCTCAACCTTGCAAGTCTCTATTTGTTCAGCTCCTGTAGTTTCCTGTAACACAATTTGGTTCTTCCCAAAATTTATTTAGTAAACTACATCATAAATTATAATTTAGCTTAAAACATAAGCAAAAGATCCTTGTGCAACACCACAATTACAATTTATGGAATGGTTTCTACCTTTTTATTGGTATCATAATACCCAATTATTTTCCATAATGTAAATTATTCGTCAATAAAAAATTATTACTATCCTTTGGGTGTCGGTTTTATCACATTACACATTAAGCATGTAATAGTCTAATTACTTAGAAATTCGTTATGCTTTCCAAACTCCCTTGAGTTTCATTTTCCATTCTTGTGTGGACTTACAACAATTTCTGAGGTTACTCTCCCTTTTAACCGCTAGTTAAAATTTTTCCCCTCAGTGACATCAAACAGCATCCTATCTTTCAGATGTCCAATTTTTCCTAGGTCTTATTCTTGCAACACCATATGCTTAACACCAATGTGCTCACATGGCAATTACTTACCTAAAACCATTCTTCTCTCACAGCATATATTCCTAACACCGATGTGCTCACGTGGAAATCACTTGCCTAACACCATTGTGCTCCCATAGCATTCAATTTTCCTTGTTCGTATTTAGTATAAATTTCAACTTCGACTATCTGTAATGCACACTCCTTGGTGCTTCGCATGACTTTACTGTCATTGTCCTGATTCATGGATCGGCTAGACGATTAGTCAAAGCATAAATGTTTCATTTATTAACCATCAGAATTTCATCAGTTGCAGTGATATTAATCATCATTCATGAGTTATATAACCCTATAAATCATCCATTAAAATTACCCGTTACTCGTTTCTGAGCAATTGAGTGCAACTTATATATGCAGGAGGATTTATATACCGTAGTGAACGTCGATTGTAATAGTGGTCATACTCTTGGTGAAGCCTGCAACATTAGTATACAAAAAACATCATCCATATTTAATCCTTGGTTTATAAAACCTCACAATTTGACAATTTATAATAAGTAGACATCACCCATTCTTAACCTTATTATTTAAGGTAGCGAATATTTTTACTAACAGTCAATTCCAACTGATAGTGTTCCTAGCATATCCTGCAATGTTCGCACATAACATTAGACAACATTCATAAACTTGTCATTTTTAATATCAATATCTTTAGCCATCCTTGCTCGTCTATATTTGTATAATTACTAGTGAAAGGATATTCCAATGGTACACCACATTCATGAGTGGCAATGCTAGGGACATGGAAATTCCAATAACATTAGTAATCCAAAGTAAACAAAGTAAACTTCCTACCATAACTTCATACCTCAACTACTTATGTCATATCTTACAACTTTTATAGATCATCAAAATAAGAGCCTTATATAGGTGTACTCCTTCCAGTAACGTTAGGCACAACACACCAGGCTATTTACCAAGTTCATAAGTAGTCTAGTTCTTTTCTTCCTTTTCTTGAATAAATATTGAAGGAATGTTGTCATTTTCATGGAAATGTATAAGAATATCGGTAATACCAATGAAAATGTATAAGTAGCTCAATAGTCTTTATGTGCATAACCCAATTTCTTGCACACTAATAATTATATGTAACAGATACATTATAATAGTGGTATATTGTAACTAACTTGAATTATCTTCCTAATAATTCTGAAATTCAAGTCCTACCTTTACTTAGCATCTATTTAGTTTGGTATTGGTATTCAACATTCACAAGTTAATCAACAACTTCTAATAAAGAAGTTAACATTCCCTATCCGAGAGTTTATTGTTATGCACAGGTTTTGAATCTTAACTAGCATTAAATTCTCTCATCATTAACATATTATGTGCAAAAATTAACCATTTCATAGGTTGCATTAGCTCACGGTATCCCGACTAAAATAATCAAACATAATCCGTCCTTATGACAATGCATTCAGGACCCAAGTCGTATGATAGTTATGTGCATACATATAGGTGAAAGAGTTTTGTCAAAAATTGTCGACCCAAATCTTGAGAAGCACTACTTCCTCCTACCTTTGATCTAAATGCTCAATCATTAAATAAGTCATGCACCTTAACCAAATTATCCATTCGACTAACATGTATCAATGTATCCATATGATTTAGTGCAATGAAATTCCAAATGTAAGGAGGGGTTTCATATTTCATATAATGTCAGTAATTTCTTAACGCCACTAGCATTCATTTGATACCATTTGTACTTTGTATAACCTGGACAATATAATATATTCCTTTAGCATATCCACTCTCTTAGAATTACTTACATTTGTGCTTAAACCATTTTACTATAAGTGATAGTTTGCGGTTAATCTTTTGGAGAATTTCCAGGGGTAATACAGTTACTCCTAAATGGTCAACTATCAAGTTCCCTTTAATAGATATTTTCAAGGAATTTTTAGGTAAGTTATATATGCATGCATATAAATATATAAACAGATGCTTCTAAGACTTTGGAGTATACTCTCATGAGCCACCCACATTTGTTTTTTTACAATAATGCACCCCAAATTAGGTCTATAAGACTTATAATCAATATTCAATTCTCATTAGAGCTTTTGACAGTCCTATATTTTATTGTTAGTGATGTAACCATTTCCCACTAGTCCTGAACAACAATTGTTCAATGGTTTTCAATGTAACCTATTACAATTTGTCAACCTTGCAGTTCTAAGAGTCCTTTATATACCAAGGTTATTAGTAGTGGGTTCAACTATGCATGTAGGTTTCAAAGGTCACTTTTCAAAATTCCACATTAATATTCATTACAAATATTGCTATAGTAACTTCATCGACCATGAGTTTTTCTAAGAAGACTTCTATAATTCATTAAAATTTATTGGCGCGACTCAAATAGAGGCGAAGCAATTGTCTTAGCCATTCATAGACATATTCGGAAGTAATCAAGGAAATTAACCAGATACCTATGTACTTAGATTATCGGGCCTGACATTGAACTTGTAAGGGTAATGGGCCATCTTCATTGTGATTTTGAGAAAATGTTCCACCTTCTCTTGCACAACTACAAGGTCAAAAAATATCTGAGGTTGGTACATCTTCATGTACTTGTATTGCAGAACAGTGTAAACTTGTTGATTCCTGTTATCACAAGGCAAAAATCAATGATTAGTTCTGAAATGAATTATGTAGGAGAATTTTGAGCCCAAATAGGCCCATGTATTTCAAATCTCGCTCTGTTACCATCTGTAACACACCTATGTGAGTTCCAAAAAAAATTACATCTGAGAGATTGATTATGTGTTTAATATTACCATGGTTGGCTCCATGATAACTGTAACATAAAATATCAGTACTTGCATTACATTGTTAACCATAGTAATAACATAACTTTTCTATTTAATCGTCATTAATATAATGGATTCTAGTTACTACATAGAGATGTTGGATCTTGATAAAGGACTAGTTATATGCAGCTTCAACCATCATTCTTTTAACATACTCAAGTTTATTTTAACCACCCTTCGAACCTACATTGAATTGCGACTAACATACGGTTCTCTTAATTGATTTAAATTCACTTTCTTCACTCATCATCTTGTAGCCATCATGCATCCCCATCAAAGACACTGGGTCATAAAAGTACCCTTCCTTTAAGCAAGGAAAGACTACTAATGGAACATAAAAGGTACATTTTTAGTCTTATCTGTACCATATCTTTAATATATTTAATCAACCATATTTGACGTTTCGATGACAATGTCTTGGTGTAATTCAAGGAATTATTATTCAACATAAAGAGGTGTAATCCATAGGCATTTATTGTGTCTTTGAACAAAAATACTGAATGGACAAAATCATTATGACAACAATAACTCTCATTGATGTCCATTCCTATTGTATTTAAACAACCGACAAGATTGTACAAAACAAATGTTAAATACACAAAGCCAAATACAAGAACAATGAAACAATTAGACATAAATACAAGAGAGATGCCATCTTACGTGGTTCGCCCAATATTGCGGTTATGTCCACCAAACAGTAATCACATGCCATGATATTTATTTTATTAAAAAAGGAACTAAAATCTGCAACATCCTGGTTTCCATACTTTTTTGCTATTCACATAAACTCTCTTCCCAAGAGTAACTCTAGCTATTTATGAATGAAAGTTAGGGGTTCTTCTTTTAAGTAAAACCATCGAACTCATATGGATCAAACCCTAAATCTTTGTGTCACTATAATTAAACAATATTTATAATCAACTTTTTACACTCAGTATTTAATCTTTCATTTATTTATCCCTTTTTTCGTTTTGGTTATCACTTTGGGTAATATTCACGTCACTTTAAGCTACCGAGGACACTAATGGTGAACTAAGTTAGCTATGGGGAGATCCAAGTTCAACCAAATTGCCAAACCCTATGTAATGGCAAGATACTATTTAAGAGTTAACAATCAACATGCCAAGCACCCCTAGAAATGCTTCCTTGATCTAAAAGAGATATTGAGCTGGGTTTTATGTTAAAGATGATGAAAGCAATTTAATTCAGGCCCAAGTTAAAAGTGAGATCAAAGAAGAGAAGTTCTAGGGTATAAAATTCCAGTCTTTCTCTAGATCTGAATAACAAAAAATAACATGAGATGATTTAATGGTAACCCCCAACAATGATTTGACTTGCTATTTTCACTATAAAACACTCCTGAACAAAAATGCAAGTCATCACACATGATTGGTGGAAACGACCTCTAACATCAACAACGCATAGACATGTTTAACATATCAACACATTAGACGAGCTATGGAGTCACAATGAAATCAAAAGGGACAATTATGATGATTGTAAGAGCAAGATGACCCTTCCACATGAGATTCGATATTAAAACCCTGATGCAATTTCATTTCGGTGGATAATTACCCCACGAATAAAGATACGAGGACAAACTGAATTCACTATGGTCCAGTAGTGGCGCCCTAGCACATACAATGGTAACCCAAGAGGGAAAATGTTTTCTTCCCAATAGATTCGACCTTCAGAAAGCTGAGATAGCATACTTAAACCACACTGATGTTCATTATGTCAAGGGTTCAGACCCTTCGTGGTTTTGACACAGGTGGGGCATAGGGTCATATATTTACACGTACAATATTTACAGTTCAAAGACACCCAAAGCTTCCATCAGTGACCTATCCTCCCAACATGCGCAGAGGCTAACCATCTTTCCTATACAGAGAAACTGACCCCAAAACTTGTATTGGCACTTCAGTGTTCTGACAGTGAGAAACATTTACCCATTATGCAGAGAGGGTGTACAATTTTCCTTTATATAGGAACTCTGGTCACAAACAACTCAATAACTGGGAATATTCCAATCCTGTAAGTCAATTGCATACAGTATTTAAATCTAGGCAAAATTTGGGACCTTACCCAATACTATGTGCAGTTTCGGCTGAGGGTAGGTAGCGAGCAAGGCATTTTCTCACACTGGGCGATATCCCTCAACCAATTGCTGATTTCAGACTAAGTGTTGTTTTCTTTAGCTATACGCTGCCCTTTCTTCTCCATCCAACCCTATATATAATTTACTCATTTATTAGGTGAAACCATGCTCTTCCTATCATCCCGGCCAATTCCTAACCATAGGGTTTCTGTTGCAATTGTTAGGCAAATTTTTATGCTAACAATTTCCCTAATTATGGTGACTGTTTCTGCCCTAAACACTGGTCATGGATGTTAAGGTTCATGGATTATTTATTCCCTTTATTCAAGCTAAACCTCTCCTTCTATCATGCCAAGATTAAAGCATGAAAAAATAGACGATCAATTAAAAGTTCATGATTTTAGTTGAAGGAATTAATCTTTCCTTTCCATATTATAAAATAATAATTATTCATTCACGTCTTTTTTTATAACAAGATTTGACCCATCATTGTTTCCTTTTTGTTATGATATAGTAATTCATGTCAAAAGACCTAATTCGTCTCTTTTTGTTTTCTTCCTTTATGTCTAAAAGGAATTAATCCATCCTTAGACTTTATGATAATGATGATTTATATCTTCTTTTTCATAAAAATACTTAATGTCTAAAAGCACTTAATAATTCATGTCTTTTTTATAAAAAGACTTAATGTCTAAAAGGACTTAATAATTCACATTTTTTATAAAAAGACTTAATCTATCATTTCTTTTCCTTATGATATACTTTATATCATAATACTCCATGTCTTTTATAAAGACTTGATTCTATCATTTTCCTTATAGATAGACTTCATACACTCATCTTTTTATAAGGACTTAATCTATTATTTTCTTTTTCCTTATGATATACTTTATATCATAATACTCCATGTCTTTTATCTATCATTTTTCTTATTCTTGATGTATTTGTAACTTCGGAATGTATTCACATATGTATCTTATGTATTGTAACCCAATGTTTATTTCAGGATGTATCTATAATGTAATTGATTCATGTTGTGATGCCTCGATGTTTCGATCGGGAGGATCAATAATGTAAACAAGTCATGTCAAGTTATTGTGGGTAACCCTCTGATTGTCTAAGGGTTAAAGTCCTCGCAGTTCCGGGGCACTAGGGTTATTAGACTATCCGAGTAGAGGTCGACCCTGGTAGGGTTTTAGTCAGGTGGGGATTAGTATAAATAGAGAACTGGAGTCTCTATTTATCACACAACTCATACACACTCAAGTGTAGTGCATAGTTGAGGAAGGAGAAGACACTGGGACTAAACGAGAAGAAGATTACTACAGCCGGGAGATCACTTACTATTTTGGGCTTTTACTGTTTTGGTGTTGATTCCATCTCTGAGGAAGTTCTGGGCTTTTCTCGATTTGTGGTTTCCCGAGGAAAAACACCGTGTTCATTGTCTCTTGTGTTTGATTATTGTACTTGTTATTCTCTCAGTTAAAGATCCTAATAATGCTAGCTTAATGTTGAAAAACTAACATGGTATCAGAGCTAACCTGAGAAGAAGACACTGTGCAGCTGCGGGAACTAGGGATCCTAGTTTGTGGATCTTCCTCCATATATTTTCAGCAAAATTAAGGTGGAATAACTCTTCTCATTAGGGCACATCTTTCTATCGAAGCAGAATCCAATTATGAGGTTTTTTAGTTTTGGACCCGACATTGCTACCAGAAATTAGGGCTTTTCACAGAAGAGTAATTTTTCAATGAGCCTAGGCCTGGATTGATATCCTCCCAAAAATTGAATTTAGGGACAAATTTCAAGACATTTGGGTGGATAGATATCCATAAAAGAAAAACCCTAATTTTCTCCTGAACAAGCTCTGCAGGATTTTAGCTCAAGTTTCAGATCCGACATCTTGACCTGGTAAGATCTAAAATATTTTGTATTTCCATTTGAGGTTCTTAGTTAAGATGTCTCATCATACCAAGCTTGATGAAAATTTTGAGGGAGCTGATAACTTCCCATATCGGAAGTATAGGATCTCCCTGGTCCTGGAAGAGAATGAGTTAGACTCCTACATCTATGTGGAGGTTCCAGTTCCAGAGGGAGATGAGTCAAATTCCTTACATAAGAAGAAGATGGTTATGGAAAAGAGGATCATTGCTGATTCTATCAAGGATCACCTTATACCTAAGGTGTCCTCTCTCAAGAAACCTAAAGCTATGTTTGATTCCCTAACTAAGTTGTTTGAAGGGAAGAACATAAACCGAAAGATGACTCTGAGGAATCAACTGAGCAATGTGAAGATTCAGAATGCAGAGACTATCTGGTCCTACTTCACAAGAGTTTCTTAGATCAAGGAACAATTAGAATCTATAGATGAAGAAGTGGAGAATGCAGAGATTGTGATGACAACACTGAATGTCCTTCTTAGGTAATGGGATTCTTTCATCCAAGGAATCTGTGCTAGAAAGAAGTTAGTCAAATTCAGCAGACTATGGGAAGAATGTTCTCAAGAAGAAGTATGGTTAGCAGCTCGAGAAGAGAAGATGGGAAGTAAATATCAATCTCTCACAGTTCACTCTAATAAAGGAAGAAGAAAACCTCATCACTTCAAAGGTAAGAATACTCATCATAGTAATAACAATAGAAAGGACCCATCTAGATTAAGACGTTATACATGTGATGAAATAGGAAAATTTGCAAAAGAATATCCTAAGAACAAGGTCTACTCTCATAAGAAGAAGGGGAACAAAAGAGGACATCATGCTCATGCTGCAGAGGATGTGAACCATCCAAGAAAAGAACCAGATATGAAAGTGAATATTCTTCAAGCGAGGATGAATACGTTTTGATTTCCGCTCTCATAGGTACATTACTCATGGTAGTGATGATTCACTTATAGACAGTGGGGCTTCCAAACATATGAATAGATTCAAGGAATCCTATGTAAGACTGTCAGAATATGAATCACCTCACAAGGTGAAACTAGGAGATGACTACCAATATCCAATAAAAGGTAGTGGGGAATCTTCCTATAAACTAGACTCTGGAAAGTCTCTAACAATGAAAGAAGTATTGCTTGTTCCATGAATCAAGAAGAACCTTCTCTCCATATCATCATTGGATGGAAAAGGAATGAGGGTTTCATTCATAGATGGTCAAGTCATCATGTGGCCAAGAGGTAAGACTATTGATGATGCAGTGGTGATTAGAGAGCAAGAAGGAGGTTTGTACAAATTAAAAGGCCATCCAGAACAAGCCTTGATCCATGACATAGTAGAGCCAAATGAGCTTTGGCATAGAAGGCTTGCACATGCGCATTACAGAGCACTACCTATTGCAAGAAAAGATCTTGAAGGTCTTCTATAATTCCAAACAAAACATTATGGTATCTGCAAAGGATGTTCGAAAGGAAAGAATACAAAGAAGAAATTTCCTAGTAGCAAAGGCAAAGCCAAAGGAATCCTAGAAATCATCCACTCCGATGTATGCGGTCCTATGTCATCAAACTCACTAAGCGGGTATGCATACCATGTTTATTTTATTGATGATTTTTCTAGGAATACATGGGTTTACTTCATGAAGAAAAAAGACAAAGTATTCAGCAAATTCAAGGAATTCAAAGCCTTGATCGAGAACCACACTGAAAAGAAGATCAATACTTTTCGATCAGATAATGGCAGAGAATTCACTTCAAATGAATTCAAGGAGGTATGCAAAGAATCGGGGATCAAGAGGGAGTTGTCCACTCCTTATAATCCTTAGCAGAATGGGATTGAGGAACGAAAGAACAAAACTATCATGGAAGCTGCAAGAGCCATGCTTCATGATCAATATCTTCCTATGCATCTTTGGGCGGAAGCTTCCAGAACAACTATGTATGTACAGAACCATACTCCACATAAAGTACTTGAGAACAAGACTCCTGAAGAAGTCTTTACTAAAAAGAAACTAGAAGTTAGCCATCTCAGAATATTCGGCTATCCTGTGTACATACACATTCCAAAATAGAAGAGAACAAATTTAGATCATTTAGGAAAGAAGGGTATATTTGTGGGATACTCTGAAAGCTCGAAGGCTTACAGAATATATATTCCAGGGTACAAGAAGATTGACATTAGCAAAGATGTGACATTTGATGAAGACACAACTGACAACAAATCTAGAAAGAGACCTGTTGATGAACCTAAAGAAGCAGAAGTGGAAGCACCCAAAATTCATGATATAACCATGAATGAAGAAGCTCAAGAAGAAGATAGAGAATTTGAAGAACCACAAAGACCTATAGATACACTTCTAGAGAGGAATCCTCATAAGAGGAAACCTTCTTGGGTACAAGAACTTATCCAATGTATGAAAAGATATGGGGCTCCAGAAGAGAATCACGGAGAAAGAAAGAGAACTAGATCCTACTCCAGGTATCTAGCTTTACTATGTGATTTCATTAATAAAGAACCTTCTAGTTACGAAGAAGCAGCATAACGAAAAGAATGGAAGGATGCTATGATCGAAGAATACCAATCAATCATGAAGAATGATGTTTGGGGTGTTGTCCCAAGACCAGAAGGGAAGTCAGTGGTAACTTCCAAATGGATCTACAAGATCAAGCATGTTGCAGACGGTAGCATTGAAAAATATAAAGCAATATTTGTGGCATGGGGTTTCTCTCAGAAGGAAGGAATAGATCATGAAGAAACCTTTGCACCTATAGCCAGATACACTTCCATCAGATCGGTACTTTCTTTGGCTATAGTGATGAAATGGAAGATACACCAAATCGATGTCAAGACTGCTTTCTTCAATGGTGTAGTAGAAGAGGAAGTGTATGTAGAACAACCACTCAGTTTTGAGAACATGACAGAGATTCTCATGTATGGAGATTGAAGAAATCCCTGTATGGTTTGAAACAGGCACCCAGGATCTGGTATGGCAGAGTTGACATCTTTCTTTCTAGTTTGGGATTTACGAAGAGTAAAGTAGATTCCAACCTTTACTACAAGGTTGAATATGGAATCCTAGTGATGCTTCTGTTATATGTAGATGATCTATTTTTAATAGGTACAGATGGGTTGATTGCTAACATGAAGAGAGCTTGCGACTGAGTTCAAAATGAAGGACATGGGGATGATGCATTACTTTCTAGTTATGGAGGTGTTGTAGAGTATAGATGGAATCTTCCTTGGACAAGGGAAGTATGTATTAGAGATCCTAAAGAGGTTTGAATGATGGACTGGAAGGCTATGGCAACACCTATGGCATCAAAATTGAAGCTATTAGGTGATGCTTCATCAAATTCGACTGATGCTACGATGTGTCGTCAGATGATTGGGTCATTGATGTACCTGGCGAACACAAGACTAGACATTTGCTTTGCGGTGAACACCTTGAGCCAGTTCTTGACAGATCTGAGAAATGTTCACTTGATTGCTGCAAAGCATATTCTGAGGTACCTGAGGGGTACAATTGATTATGGGCTCAAGTACAATGTGAATAAGAAAATTAACCTAGAGGGTTATGTTGATTCAGATTGGGCAGGCAGTGCCATCGATAGTAAGAGCACTTCAAGGTGTTGCTTCAGTATGGGATCAAGTTTGATCTCTTGGTTTAGCAAGAATAAATCCTATGTGGCACTGATTATAGCTGAAGCAGAGTATGTCACAGCTTGTTAAGCTAGTTGTGAGGCAGTCTGGCTATGGAAGATACTGTCTGATTTATTTGATCTCCAGTTTGATGCTACTTGTATACATTGTGACAATGTTGAGCCATGGAAATTTGTAGGAAACAACAGCAAGCAATTCTCCCCAGTCAACGTTCCCAACTAGCCTGTGACTGTTTGGAGTAGGGAATCTGTCCGGTTTGTGGTCCGGCTACCGTAGGTCAAGTAACAAAAACAAAGGCTTTTACCGGTTACGGCCCGGTCCACCATGTATTTTTTGTATTTTTGACTTAATGTATGAGATGCACGTGCCTAACTAAATGCGGGGTGATAAGCATGCAGGGAGCAGTCAAAACATGATGCGTAGGTTCTTACCTCTCGTCTTAGCACTCATAAGCATCTAAATCACATACAACCAGAAATTAAATCTAACTACCTAACCTATCCCTAGGGAGCAGGATTGTCATTCATTGGTGAGTAATATATTTTGTACATGCATTATGAAAAGTTACAGCTACCTGATACTTCTTTCAAGACACATGAACAATTACATATATTTGAACAACCATATAGCCAATTGTTTATGAACAACATTCATTACTCACAGTGGAAAACATCACAAAATATACTGAAGAATGTTCAAACAATAACATAGGTTCAGGGAGTTAGAACACTCTCACAGTTAGTGAAATAGGACTGAAAACGAAATAGTTTCCCTTCAACATTGCTCATTTAATCACATTGACACATTCCACGTTACGCTTTCTCCAACAGGGAAAAGTTGCAGTTTCTAATTGTAAAACGAAATAGTTCGTCTTACAAGCAAATGGTTTACAAGTTTTTCCAGGGAAGAAGTCCTTTGTAAGTTCTAACTTTTCAATATTTAAACTACAACAGTAGATTGTTTGGGCTGCCCCGAAATGTGTGACTTTCCAGTCCCTTGAACGTTTCAGAACCTTCTTTTCTATATTTTCTGTGCATGCTCATGATCGGCTAAGTAACTGACGGACCTTTCAGAGCTGCTCCTTTGTCATCATTCATTTTGTCTTTTGCTTCGTTTGTCCTTCTTGCGATCCTGCTAGTTTCAGCTCTACCTCTACCAAACGGACCGTCTATACCTTCACGCCATAGTGGTTCGATCAATCTCCATAAACCACCTGCAATCAAACGATAAGCATCATCCATTTGAATCGCAATCAAATCATATCAACTAGAACAGCTAAGCATTTAGAGAGGCCATGCACAGTATTACTACCATGAAGCTTAACAAACACCGGAACTACTACCTCGTCTACCCACGGGTTCGCAAGAAACCACCAATGACAAGAACAGAGAAATCATCGAACGCTCAAGGAACTCAAATCAAAATCTAAAAGCTCTGCCCCAGCCACAACGGCGGAAGAGAAACAGATTAAGGACATGTGACCTGCAGGTGGGAAAACTCTCAATTGGAAGTCGAAAGATATTTGCATCGGAAGCTAAATGACTTTCCTAGCCACAATGGTGGAAAAGGGAAGGTTAAAGACATGCAAGACTTAAAGAATGATAAGCATAGGCAGTCGGAGTGCTTTACACTTCGAGTGGCTAGTTGATTTGGGAGCCACAACGGTGGAAGCGAAAAGGTTATAAACATGTGACTAGAGGGCCGACACGCATCGGCGAGCAGAGCGCTTTACACATCGGGCGCTTAGTTGCTTTGTGAGCTGCAACGGCGGAAGGGAAATGGACAACAGCCGCCGATTTACCATAGTATGATGCCCTATTAATAGAAAAATTTAAGTCTTTAGACAATTTTTTTAAAAATAAACAGTTGTCAAAATACATTTCACTTCCGGAACAACGGCCTTTCAAAGATCCATGAGCAAAAACAAACTCACAATCGGCGACTAAAGAACTTCAAACACACGCAACCTCCGAAAACAGGCCGAGAGTTAATCTTTTAAAATGATCCAAGATTAAAGCACGACCAAAAGGTTCAAAGGATCCAACCATTGAAAACAACACTAAATCATGAGGAGGGGCCCAAAATTTAAGAAAAAATGGGGAGAACGGTTGCAGCTGCAACAATGGCAATTACCTGGTGAACCTAGATCTCTGGGTGATTATTCTTTAAGTGACAGACTGTTTAACAACAAAAGCATCTATTGAATTCTTCCAGCTATCTGGATTTCTCAAATGATGGAAGTTTGTACCTTTAATCATTGATGATAGTCCAATTTGGGAGAGTGGAAACCAAGACTTTCATGTCCAGATAACTCTATTGAGGCCAAAGGATGAGTTTCATTATTACTTTTGTCTTCAGGTAGCTGATAGCTTGGACACCACAGGATTGTAGCCTATGGTAAACAGAAATACTTGTTTGTTCCTCATTCCCATGCCACGTTAGCACTTTTGTGCTTTTGGACTTTTGTCCTTTTTCATATGAGTCCTCCTGCATGCCTTTCTTTCTGAATTTCAATCTAGGATCCTCTATCCCATAGTTTCGTTTTGTGTGAGCGGTGTACTTCATGTTTCAGCTCACGGATGGAGAGGAACTTTCGGCAATTTAAAACTTATGATGCAGGATTTGCTTTGATGTATGATGCTTTCATAGGATTTTTTGACTCTTATTTTCCTTTTGGCATTCGTTTCTTGGCATGGGATCATTTATATTTAATATACTGTTCACCTTGCTCCTTTCCATGGGTCCTTTGCTGTGATGCCCTAGAACATCTTAAGTGTGACATGGATGGAGCCTCAAAATAGTATTCCAGACTCTTTGAATCTAGTTTATTTTACAGGGATTAAGCAAGACTTCAATGCACTTAGAGCTATTCGAGAAAACTGCTAAAATGGAATAAGTTCTTTTAGACAAAAAGCAACACGCAGTCTTATACGTAAGAATATTAATCATTCCCAAAAATTTTGATGCTCCCCATGCAACCGCAGGTTCATTCCCTTTATTGAAATCAATAAAACTAAAACTAAAACAAACTAAAAAACATGACACAGAAGATAGCCAAACAGATTATTTATATACAAGATAGAAGAACTCAAATAAACTCAGGAAAAATAAGGCTTGAGAACCAAACCATTTACTGGTAATTTCTCTTCCCACCCTTGTAGATCTTGCAAATTATAAGTAGAAGGGCCAAGCTTTGCCGCAATCTGAAAAGGGCCCACCCAAAACTGCTGAAATTTAGTATGCTTTCCTTTCTCATCATGGGGGTGATCCCACTTGAGAACCAAATCTCCTACTTCAAAGTCTTTAGTTCCAGCCTTATGTTTGTCGAACCATCTCTTTATTACCCCTTGTTGTTGCTTAAAGTGCTCTTTGGCCTTAGATCTAGCTTCTTCTGCTTTTAGAAGATTATATATCCTCATTTGTAAGACTTCATCCTCTGACCCTCTAGACTCTTGAGCTATTATGGAAGAGGGTAGCATGATGTTTGGGGGAAGAATGGCTCCTTTACCATACACAAGGGTATACGGTGACACTCCTGTCGAAGACTTAGGGGTGACTCTATCAGCCCAAAGGGTGTTTGGTAGCGCTGAGTGCCAACTCCTCTGGTTTTCTATCATAGTCTTCTTTAAAATTCTAATCAGATTTTTGTTAGTAGATTCAGCCAGGCCATTTCGTTGTGAATAGTAATTAGCAGAATAATGCAACTTTATCCCTTTATCATCAGCAAAAGCAGTTAATTTCATTGATGAAAAGTACGTAGCATTATAAAAAACTAATGAAACTGGAACTCCAAACCTGGTCATGATGTGGTCCTGCAAGAAGATGATGACCTCGTCTTGATTTATTTTGCGCAGCAGGACTGCTTCGACCCAGCTAGTGAAATAATCGATCGCGGTCAGAATGTACTTGTGTTGTAGGGAGGAATTTGGTTTTATTTCTCGAATGATATCCAACCCCCATTGTTCGAATGGCTCTGTGATCATCATAGGATTTAGGGGCACTGTTGCTTTAGGTTGTCTCCCACTACACCTTTGGCAAATATCACATTTCCTGACATGCGCGTGTGCATCTTTGAATAGTGTAGGCCAATAGTAACCGGCTCTGAGGATTTTGTGGGATGTAGTATCCCATGAATAATGTTCCCCAGTAGGCCCATCATGCAAATATGTCATTACTTTTCCCGCATCTTCTTTTTCTAAGCATCTCAGAAGAACTCCATCATAATTTTTTCTAAATAATACTCCTTCAACAATTTGATAGGAAGCTAATTTAAGATGCAGCGCTCTTCTTTGCTTAGAATTCCAATGTTCTGGAAACATCCCTACCTGCAGGTAATGCACGAGGTCTCTATACCAAGACTCGTGAGCCGTAAACAAAGGACATACCTCCATTAAATGTAATTCAGCTTCATCCTCCCAGGCGTGTTCTTCATTTTTTCCATTTTCAGTCATCAGTTTGCACAACCATTGTCCTTTAACTATAGAGGCTGGCTTGAATTCAAGGTCGTACTCTTGAAGAGCTGTTACCCAGTTGCCCCTTCTTTCCCCTAACTCCTTCTGTACAAGAAGGGACCTTACAGCTGGGTAGGGGATGATCACCTTGGTTCGATTTTTTAAAATATAAGGCCTGAATTGCTTCACTACTTTGAATACCACGTAAGCTTGTTTATCAATGGCTGGGTAATTTAATTCGGTCCTTTGCAGACCAGTGCTCATGAAAGATATTGGGAATTCATCCCCCCCATCTTCCTTTTGCGTAAGCACAGCTGCTAGCGAATCATCGGATGCAAAGTTATACAGAATAAAGTCTTTATGCAAATCTCGGATTTTCAGGGAGGGTGCGTGTGCAACAACAATTTTAATTTTGTTGAAAGCATTCTTCTCAATCTCAGTCCATTTGAATTGTGCATTTTTCTTCACCATCTGCTGCGGCGGCTTGACGATCTGAGTGAAATCAGGCACAAATCTTCGCACAAAGTTTATAGTTCCCATAAATGATTGCATCACTTTTTTATTATGGGGTAATGGGATCTGTTCAATGGCCTTACTTCTTTCTGGATCTATATAGATTCCTTTCTTTGAAACTATATGACCCATCAATTTTCCCTCCATGACAGTGAACACACACTTTTTGGGATTGAGCGATATGCCATATTTCCGACAGCGTTCAAAAATCAGCCTTAAATGAAACGCATGGTCTTCTCTCTTCTTTGAGAATATCGTAATATCATCAAGGTACACTACAGCACTATGGCCAATCAATTCACGGAAATCTATGTCCATAGCCCTCTGAAATGTTGCTCGAGCATTTATAAGCCCAAAGGGCATCCTTCTGTAGGAAAAGGTTACCCATTTGGTCCTGAACGTTGTCTTCAATCTGTCTTCTTCGGCTACTAATACTTGATTGTAGCCAGAGAAACTGTCTAATAATGAAAACAGTTCAGAACCTGAGACCATTTGTAGCAATTTCTCCAAGGGTGGCACAGGATAGTTATCTTTATCTAAAGCACGGTTTAAATTTATGAAATCCACGCATAGTCTGATTTCTCCAAAAAATTTTCTCACTGGTACCAGATTTGATACCCACTCAGAGTGTCTGACCTTAAAAATGATTCTAGCATCCAATAATTTATTCACTTCATTCTGAATCAACGGTTCCAATTTTGGATGCATTTTTCTTAAAGGTTGCTGATACGGCTTGACGCCGGCTTTGATGGGGACAACATGCTTGATGATGCTGGTGTCATATGTTTTCAAATCTTCGTATATCCAGGCAGAAACATCCTTATATTGTTTAAACAGACTGACGAACTTATCTCTTTCTGCTGGTGAAAAACATTTGCCAAGATTCACAAATTTAGGATTCTTCTCAGTCCCTAAATTTATCAGCTCGAACTGTAGAGATGAGATGTGAGTCTTTACGTTGGCCGGTCTTCTGAACTTTTCATTTAAATCAAACATTCTTTCTAACGTTCTAACTCCTTTCGGGATGAAATTATCATACTTTAGCTAGGCCTAATGTTCTTCATCATCTATAATTGCTCCTTTAAAGACCTTATCATTTGTTAAACATTCTATAATCTTATGGTCATCATCGAACACTCGTAGGTTGGTAATCATATCAGCTACTGAGGGCCTAAAAAGCAATTCAATAGAGCATTGATTATTAGTAGGTACCATCCTAGTGGCTGATGTGGCCAACAGGTCAGCTGCTGCATTTTTAAGTCTTGGAATTGAAATAATATTGAATGCATCAAAACATTTAAGTAGATCCCATAGCTCATTTTGATAGGCCTTTAAGTGAGGAGAAACACAATGTATTTGATTCCGGATCTGTTTTACAATTATTTCAAAATCTCCAAAAACTTTTAAATTACTTACCTTTAATTTGATTGCCTTCCTTAAGCCCTGCACCAACGCTTCATACTCAGCTGTATTATTCGTACATTCAAACTATAATCTACATGAAAGAAAATGTTTATTCTTCTGAGGGTCGATCAGGACATAGCCGACCCCTGACCCTTCTAGCGTCTTAGAGCCATCAAAAAAGAAAGTCCAAAAATCACTAACTACTGAATGTGAATCTATTCCTACTGCTAATTCTACTATATTACAGTCGATTTCATCAGCCCGTGAGAATCGAAGGAGATCAGGCTCGATTTTTGGCGTGTTGCTAGCTTCTTCTTCTTGGTAATTTCCTGGTTCCAACTCAATAAAATAATTTCCCAACACTGAATCCACTGGTTCATTCTTCTCCTCAAGTCGAGTAACGTTGTATTTCATGTGAGGCTCCCTCAAAATCTTAATTTGGTTTGGACTTTCTTTATACATCAACCACATATGTGACCAATTAGAGGCGAAACATCCATTCAATTTCGTTGACCAATCTCTACTCAGGACAAGACCATAAGAATCTGGTATATCGGCCACCACGATATTAATGACTTGGCACACTTTATCATTTTACGATAGGCGGGTCAGGATATCCTCCATCTCGCCCATTACCTTTACATCCGTCCTGTCCAACTGAACAACTCTCCATGTGGATGGCTTGGCCTGCCCATTTATCCTTTTACAGACTGATATTGGCATGACATTGACCGACGCCCCTAAGTCTACCAGGAAATTATGTACGTTGTGATTAAAAATTTCAAACGTGAGGAGGAAAGGTGGATGTTTTCACTTAGACTTACCTCCAATGATGGTTTCTCTAATTTCTTCTTCCTCTTCAGGCCGATTGTCAATGGGAAGCCTCTCATCTGATGCTTCAAGTGCTTTCAATAGTTTTTCTTTTTGTTGCAGCCCTTTACACATTTCGAATAGTGAAACGTTTGCCTTTACCTTCTTTAAATCCTCCACGATGTCATAATCCATCTGCTGTTCAATGGGATGAGGTTTATCGGCATTCATCTTTTCTTCATTTAGCTTGGCCAATGTATTATTCTGCTTATGATCTTGGTTGGTAATAGTGAATTTTGGAATTTTATCAGCTAAGGATTTATTTCGAAATTTCTTAACATTTCGCTGAAGCCTCTTAATCTTTGGGAGTATGAGACTATCTTCTTTAACCGACCCTTGGCTTCTTGTTGCTACATTGGTTTCCATGATGTCCTTGTACCCCTGATTCTTTTCCTCTTCGCATCAAATAAGGAAACAGAATCCCACAAAACCATGGTTTCATCTTCTTGTTCTTTCGTTGAAGTAGTATTCTCTTTTCTTTCTTCATCTCCCTCTTCTGTTAATCTAGAATCCAACAGTTGATTCATGACCAACGTCACCGAGTTTATCCATTGAGGACAATTCTTTTCAAAGTGTGGTTGTTGGTGAAAAGTGCAAAAATTGTCCATTCCTACCTCTGTTAAATTCATAGATGCAGAATTGTGTGGAGGAGGTTGAGACTGATTGTTATCCTCTCTTTTATTATAATAGGGCTTATAGAATTTTTGTGCTTCCTTTTCTTTCTCCAAGTCTATGATTTTATTAGAAAGCTTCTGCATCATTTTGGCCATACTTTCATAATCTGGTGATTTCTCTTCCTTAGGCTTAGTAAACAATAAGGCTTTCCTTCCCCCACCTTTCTCTCCTGACTATTCGGGATAATATTTGATACTTTCTCTTTCCGCTTCCACTATTTCCCCCTCTTTATAGGTTTCCGTCAAAGTAGGATTGGCCCTACCTGTGGAAAACATGGCCAAATTAGGGCCTAAAGCTGAGGTATAATATTCAATTAGGACCTTGTCTGAAGGTTTTTTAGCATCAGAAAAATTCTTGAGGTATGCTGCAAATCTTTGAGTAAAACTGTGCACCTTCTCCTTTCTCTCTTTCTTCAAGGCGCATAGTCATTTCATGAGGGGTGCATGAGTCTTTTGAATCACATACTTACTTCTGAAAATTCTCTCGAAGGTATCCCAATCAGGGAGAGAGTTACCAGGAAACCCAAAATACCATGATGCTGCAGTTCCTTTAAGGGTATGCGGAAATAGTCTGCAAACTACATCCTCATACTCCCCAGCCCTCAACCCTTCTATCACCAAGTAAAAAAATTTCATGTGATCATCTACTAGTATCTTCTCATTTGGGTCAAATTTGGGCAGCATCTTTTCAAAGGATTGAGGTAAATCATGTAGCGGAGGCGTTAGATTTAAAGGTGATCTGGCTCTCCAGGCAGGTGGTGGATTAGCATTTACTCTTCCCATGAGTCTGGGTGGAGAGTGAGGAGGTGAGCCAATAGGAGTGTGAGCAAGAGAAATGTGAGGGGTATCTGGGCCTTCTTGGTTCAAAGTTAGTACAACTTCCTGTAAGGTTGTTTCTACAAGTTCTTCCGAGTCTCCAACCAGCACTGAGTCTTCTACTATAGGACAATCTTTCTTTTTATATTCTCTTATGGGTAATTCAGAGATAATTGGAAATCCTCCAATATTCTTTACATATTCCTTGGTGTGTCTTCTCAGGTTATTAAAAAATTTGTTGCCAACAGAATATAGATTTCCTCTATTCCTTTCTTCCGGAATTGGATTAGGAATTCCACTACTTTCAGAATAGTTATCAGTGGAATAATCTCGGGAAAACGGGTTTCCTCGGCCAGCCATGCACTAGCGGCCCTCCTTCTAGCACCAGAACTGTTGAGGCCTTGAAATTCACAGGCAACAACAGCAAGGGATTCTCCCCAGTCAATGTTCCCAACTAGCCTGTGACTGTTTGGTGTAGGGAATCCGTCCGGTTTGCGGTCCGGATACCGTAGGTCAAGTAACAAAAACAAAGGCTTTTACCGGTTATGGCGCGGTCCACCATGTATTTTTTGTATTTTTGACTTAATGTATGAGATGCACATGGCTAGCTAAATGCAGGGTGAAACGTATGTAGGGAGCAGTCACAATGTGATGCGCAGGTTCTTACCTCTTGTCTTAGCACTCATAAGCATCTAAATCACATACAACCAAAAATTAAAACTAACTACCTAACCTATCCCTAGGGAGCAGGATTGTCATTGATTGGTGAGTAATATATTTTGTACATGCATTATGAAAAGTTACAGATCGCTGATACTTCTTTCAAGACACATGAACAATTACAGATATTTGAACAACCAGATAGCTAATTGTTTATGAACAACATTCATTACTCACAGTGGAAAACATCACAAAATATACTGAAGAACGTTCAAACAAGAACATAGGTTCAGGGAGTCAAAACACTCTCATAGTTAATGAAACACAGCTGAAAACAAAATAGTTCCCCTTCAACATTGCTCATTTAATCACATTGATACATTCCACATTACGCTTTCTCCAACAGGGAAAAGTTGCAATTTCTGATTGTAAAATGAAATAGTTCCTCTTACAAGCAAATGGTTTACAAGTTTTTCCAGGGAAAAAGTCCTTTGTAAGTTCTAACTTTTCAATATTTAAACTACAACAGTAGATTGTTTGGGCTGCCCCCAAACGTGTGACCTTCCAATCCCTCGAATGTTTCAGAACCTTCTTTTCTATCTTTTATGTGCATGCTCATGATCGGCTGAGTAACTAACGGACCTTTCAGAGCTGCTCCTTTCTCATCATTCATTTTGTCTTTTCCTTGGTTTGTCCTTCTTGCGATCCAGCTGGTTTCGGCTCTACCTCTACCAAACTCCTTGTCTATACCTTCGCGCCACAGTAGTTCGATCAATCTCCGTAAACCACCTGCAATCAAATGACAGACATCATCCATTTGAATCACAATAAAATCATATCAACTAGAAGGACTAAGCATTTAGAGAGGCCATGCACAGTATTACTGCCACGAAGCTTAACAAACGCTAGCACTACTACTTTGTCTAACCACGGGTTTGCAAGAAACCAGCAACGACAAGAACAGAGAAATCATTGGACGCTCAGGGTACTGAAATCAGAAGCTAAAAGCTCTGCCCCAGCCGCAAGGACGGAAGAGAAATAGGTTAAGGACATGTGACCCGTGGGCAGGAAAACTCTCAATCGGAAGTCGGAAGATATTTGCATCGAAAGCTAAATGACTTTCCTAGCCGCAATGGCGGAA
>LPNX010522898.1:591677-604120 GCA_001517045.1 Pseudotsuga menziesii | reverse complement strand
TTAGACAATGTCTTGGTTACCTACAGTCAAGTAGAGTCATCAATTCAAAATTCCTCATGTGGATTCGAATTGCTTGTGGCTATTAAAGCCATTTTACATCATTGTAATTATTTATTCAGATTACTTTTTTGATTAATGAAAGCATTCACAGCTGCAAGCCTTTTGCACTGTTTCATTCTTCAATTGCTGAGTAAAATGTGAGATCTTCTTTGTGAGTTGTGTGTTTGTCTACAGATCTATATGCTCAAATTTACAAAAGGAAGGTTAAAGACACACGTGACTAAAAGACTGATAATCTTCAGCAGTCGGAGCACTTTACACTTCGGGCGGCTACTTGATTTGGGAGCCACAACGATGGAAGTGAAAAGGTTATAAACATGCGACTAGAGGGCCGACATGCATCGGTGAGTAGAGCGCTTTACATTTCGAGCACTTAGTTACTTTGGGAGCCGCAACGACAGAAGTGAAATGGACAACAGCTGTCGATTTATAATAGTATGACGCCCGATTAACAGAAAAATTTAAGTGTTCGGACATTTTTTTTTAAAATCAACAGTGGTCAAAATACATTTCACTTCCAGAACATTGGCCTTTCAAAGATCCATCAGCAAAACCAAACTCACAATCGGCGACCAAACAAATTCAAACACATGCAACCTCTGAAAATAGGCCGAGACTCAATCTTTTAAAATCATCCAACATTAAAGCACGACCCAAAGGTTCAAAGGATCCAACCATTAAAAACAACGCTAAACCATGAGGAGGGACCCAAAATTTAAGAAAAATTGGGGAGAACGGTTGCAGCTGCAGCAGCCAACTAGAGTTGTGTAAAGTTTCTAGAGAATCTAGTGTTCCATGACAAGTCAAAGCATATCGAGATCAAGTAGCACTATATAAGGGATGTGGTGCAGAGGGGAGAAGTGAAGCTCCAATATGTTGCGATGGAGTAACAGATAGCTGATGTCTTGAGAAATCCATTAGCTAGGGTGATGTTCAAGTACTTTAGGGAGAAGCTTGGTGTTCTCCAAATCGAGATTTCCTCCAAGTGAAAGTGATGAGTCCCATATCCTTTCTGTCATGGTGAGAGGATTGGTTCCTTCGATGGTCAAATGTAAGGGCTCATCCATTCTGTCATGGTGAGAGGATTGGTTCCTTCCATGTCAAATATGAGTGCTGAGATCCATATCCATTCTGATGAGTAGGTCAGATATAAGGGATGAGCCATTCTATCATGGTAAGGGGATTGCTTCCTTCTATGTGAGATATGAGTGCTGGCCATTGTATTGAGTAGGACATATGTAAGGGAAATTGCCATTCTTTTAATGGAGCTACCTAGTGAGGTACCAAGAAAACTCAGTCTAGGACTAAGAAGCCATTCTGATGTGATAGAGGGATGTGTTCCCACTTGATCAGATGTAAGGGCTGAACCATTCTCTCATGGCTAAAGGATTAATTTCCTTCCATGTTGGATGTGAGTGTTGGCCATTCCGATGAGCAGGTTAGATGTAAGGGCAACTTCCATCCTCTAGGAGAATGGAGGCAGATGGTCAATTACCAGGTAGCTCGGTTGAGAAGGAATGGGGGCCATTCTAATATGACTATAGGATTGGTTCCTACAAGATCAGATGTGAGTGCAGAGCCGTTCCATCATTGCGAGCAGGATGTGTTCCCAATTGGATGGATGTAAGTGTAGAGCCTTTTCATCATTATGAGTAGGATGTGTTCTCACCTGGATGGATGTAAGTGCAGAGCTCTTCCATCATTGTGAGTAGGATGTGTTCCCACCTGGATCGATGTAATTCTAGAGCCTTTTCATCATTGCGAGCAGGATGTGTTCCCCCCTAGGTGAATGTAAGTGTAGAGATATTTCATCATTGTGAGTAGGATGTGTTCCAGCCTGGATGAGAGTCTTTCATTATTGTGAGCAAGATGTGGTTCCAGCCTGGGTGGAAGACCATAGTTCTTCCATCATTGTGAGCAAGATGTGGTTCTGTCTTGGATGAAACTGAGGAAATCTTCCATCATTGTGAGCATGATGTGTCTCGGCCTGGATGGAAGTGTGGAACTCTTCCATCATTGTGAGCAGGACGTGCTCTATCCCAGATGGATGTGAGTACTGTGCCTTTCTGACGAGTAGGTTAGATCCAAGTGCTGAAGAAGAGCTACGTGGGGGCTAGGTCTACAACCAACATGAAAAAGGGCTGGCTCTGTAGAACTTCCTGTGACCGGAAGAATCATGAGATAGCACCAGTGATGATCAAGATCGAGTGATGATCCATATCTAATGATGATGATCTAGCAGTAATGATCCAGATCGAGTGATGACCCAGATCAAGTAATGATGCCCAGTGATGATCCAGAGCTAGTGATGATGATCTAGATCTAATGATGATCTAGATCCAGTGATGATCCAGATCCAGTGATGATCCAGATCCAGTGATCATGTCCCGTGATGATCCATATCGAGAGATGATCGAGATTCAAATATGAATATGATTTAAAGATGAAGATGACTTGAAGATGAAGATGACTTGAAGACTCAAAAGACTTAGGATGCAAATGACGAGATCATGAGAAGTCATTGTTGGTAACCCTCTGATTGTCCAAGGGTTAAAGTCCCCACAGTTCTTGGGCACTATTGTTATTAGACTCTCCTAGTAGAGGTCGGACCTGGTAGGGTTTTAGTCATGTCGGGATTAGTATAAATAAAGAATTGGAGTCTCTATTTATGACAGAACTCATACACACTCAAGTGTAGTGCATAGATGAGGAAGGAGAAGACACTAGGACTAGACAAGTAGAATATTGTTGCTGTTAGGAGATTTGTTACTATTTTGGGCTATTACTATTTGGTGCTGATTCTATCTCTGAGGAAGTTGCGGGGTTTTCTCCATTTATGGTTTCCCCGAGGAAAAACACTGTGTTCATTGTCTCTTGTGTTTGATTACTGTACTTTTCATTCTCTCCGTTAAAGATCCTAATAATACTAGTGTAATGTTGAAAAACTAACACTTATAGATAGAATTCATATAATAATAGTACTAGTCTTTTTATAAAGGCTTAATCTATCCTTTCCTTTAATAAATGGATGGTTATTATTATTGTAAATATATGAGCACATATATTTATCATTTTTCTAACCTTTTTCCGATCCCTTAGTCGAATCCATCCACCATCCTATTTCTTGTCGCACATATGTTTCTTAGCCCCCTTGCATTATTAAATTTTTGCCTAACACATTTTTTTTGCAAAAGACTAGCGTTTTTCACTTACACTCTCCTCTTTCGAGTTGCATGCTGAGGGATATATTATGGCTCCCAAATCATCCATTTTTTTTCGGTAGTGGACTTTAGTTGCCCATCTCATGTGGTGTCAATGTCTTTAAGTCACCTAAGTCTACCACTTAGGAAATTACTTAATATAATCGCAAGGTATTTTGGGTGGGGCCTTGGCCTTCAGCTCCTCACAAGAAAAAAAACATTCATAATTACAAGTTACTTTAGGGAATACAAGAGGGATATTACAGTTATCAACCTGTCTTTCAAAGAGGCTGAGGAAGGATTCAAGGTAAGGTATATCACAGTCTAAAAACTTAAGATCATGGCTAGGCCCCAAAATTAAATGATTATAACCTTAGGGCAGTGATATCTAGTTGCGATGTCGTCTTAGACGCTAATAACAAAGTTGTTATTTAACCACACAACAAGCCATGGATTTAAGGACACTTTCAGGAAGATCTTGCACTGCCTAGTAATAAGGAAAGATCCAGGAATGGAGACAAAACATCTTAATCCATTTATCATACCTATCGATGAAGAATTTGCAGGATTGAACTATGGGAAAACAATTTCTATAAGGGATTTAACCCATTATCATGTTCCAACTTCCCCTTTGAATCCGAGCGCTCTCCTCTTCAAATCGATATTAGCTCCCTTCCATAGTCAGGTTTCTCCTATATTTTACAGAGTTTCCAACAAAAAAACAAAATTCTAACCCCCTCCTCCCATCAAGAATCCATAGCCCCAACAAAAAACTATCAGAAAGAAGACCTCCCCCACGCAACCTCCCAGAAATCCCAAAAAATATTGCATTAAGTATGCCATCTAAAATCATGATTTGTTTTTTCCCAAAATCTCCACCAACCCGCAACAACCTCCAACAACACGTCCAACCACAAAACATCTTATTGAGTAAAGTAAGTTAATGTTGAAAACTCCTTGCTTGTGGTATAAAGAGAAATACTCTTATTTTCATCTACATGTTTTTATAGAGGATCCTTCGTAGGTAACTGCAATTCTTCTTATTGAAAAAGAGGTAGTGATAGATCCTCCCCTCAACAGAACAAGAATCTTGTGATACGCTCGGCGCACCTTCTTGCTTAACTGACCATTAACTGAACGCCAGTTTAGAGAAAACGCTTAATCATTACCATACCAAATGTGTCATTTTCCAAAGAGGATTCCAGTAAAAAAAATGGGGGGGATCGGCAATATTTTATGGAGAAAGGAAATCTCCAACAAGGATGCATCTCTCCACTTGTACCTCTCCTCAATGAATTAGTGGTTAACTAATGCCATACCTAAAAGAGATGACCGAGAATGTTTTAAGTGTCTTCTCCATTGAGTACTTAGTCATTTTAATAGTACGGTTTTTCTCTTTATCCTAGCTTCATATAAGGGATTGATCACATCTTTTTATTACTTGACAAGGACTATATTGGTCTACATAATTACTAAGTTTTCTCTCTTTTTTTTCTCTTTATGATACTTAGTCTCTTATGCCTATATATGTATACATATAGGAAATGCTATTATGCCTCTCTCTTTATATATTATGTAGGTAATGCTATTATTTTGAAGTTAATTTTTGAAGGGTAAGGTCTAAATAACTTTGTTTAGAAACTCCCATAAAAGGATAGAGCATTGCCAAGCATATTTGTGGAAGTTAAAATATCGGGAAAGTATATGAGTATCATTGAATAGTAATATTGTGATTAATTGGTTAATATTGACCTGACGAGTTTATCAACAACAACTTGAAGAAGTAAGCTACTAATGTTAGCTTAGGAAGAGGCTTAAACCAAAGGATCCAACCTAGTGTCCATGACACTTACTACGACACCCCTCATCCAACGACATGGCTTCCCAACAAAACATCATTCCCCTAAATGGGTTTGTTTCCAAATTGTCTTTTAGTCGTTCCCATATTTCAGCCTCCTAAACTTATTAAATTCATCCACTATTTGATGAAGTTAGGAAAATACTTATAGTGCCTTTTAATTACACTCTGTGTTTTTAGGTGGGCTTAGTGTAGAGTGATGTTACATCCTTTCAACCTTAGAACTAACACGGTCCTTGGTGTTACATGTTCATCAAGCATTGCCTTTTTTTTTCTTCAGTTCTTAGGGCTTGCTTCTGCACCCTTTGTGATATCCTTCAACTTTGTTGTATTTTAACCTGTCCTCTACAATATCTTTTAAAGGTGTAAACCTTTTATTGAAATTATCCCATTGATAATTCCTGAGTTTGTCTTGCATACATATGTCAGCCTTCTATATTAAAGAGCTTAGGTCACCAACCTGCACTATAAACATATATATATCTACAAATATCCACATCGATACCAATGTATAACTAAAAAATCCAACATTATTTAATTTCCTAATTCATAGTTTTTTTAATACACGCATTGGTTCTATTCGCCAATAGATAAACATATTACCTTATAGGAACAAATTTACCTATAGTGCATATACCTTTTCCAAGTAATAATTCCTTACAAGTTTATTTCTAGTATCTCTAGATGTCCTCCATCCAAGAAAGCACTCCAAGTGCTAACAATACTTCGAGTACTGATACCAGCTACCCAACACAAGGATGATACCCTTCTTTAGGTGTATCTCCTACTTGTTCTATTTAGGGTGCTTCACAAAGCTCAAATGCTTCCTTTCTTGCACACCATAATACCTAGAGTTTCTTCAAGAAGCCCCCCCCCCCCCCCCCCACTCTCGTGTCTGTTCTCTTACGGCGTGAATGTCTGTGGGAAGAAGTCTGACTAGACATCTTACACCTGGGCGTCCCCATAGGATGCATGCTGGTGACTAGCTATCCAAGGGGAAAAGATGTACCATGTGTACATTCTTCTTTTTAGTTTCTCATAAAAGCCACTTCTATGTTCCAACTATCTCTTACTTCACTTTATGATTTGCAATCATGATACCATGGTCTTCATCATGGATCTTGGTATTATTTCCATTTATCAAGTCCGTACCTACGATTTTTCTATAGGAAATAGATCACAATAATTATCATGGTAAAATTCCAAAATATACAAAGAAAAAGGAAAATACAAGACGTTTCTGAAAAGTTCTCAACAAAACTCAACCAAAATTTAAATCGCAAACTGATACTATATGACAAAGAAGATACAAGCTTAGATTGACCCAGAAAGGAAAGTGTGAAATAAAGACAAATACCATAGAAAAAACATTTAACTTCTTTCATAATCTTATCAAAGATTAATTTACACTAAATGTAATAAAAAAAACACATCAATTACACTCCATTTTCATGTCTAGATAAATTTACAGTAAACCAAAGGTACACACTCAAAATACAATCCATGGAAGTATAAGCTCAAACTACATTCCATGAAAAATGAATCACATTTCTTATGAAATTCAAAGCAAGTGGGATAACTTGAGTTGCTTAACAACTGAGTGCTTTGAGCTTAAAATGCAGGAGGTCTATGGATTAATCCACATCATGGATGTATAAACTCAAAATACATTCGATGACAAATGCTTCATATTTCTGAGAAAATTCAAAGAAGTGGGTTAACTTGACAGGTTTATGATCGAGTATACGAATCATCTCTATTGTATGCCTCACTCAGGGTCCCTACTGCATAATCAGCTTAATAAGGGTACACTGCGTACCATTAGCCAAATGCAGGTAAGTGCCTAGAATTTTACTTCCAGTTTTCCTTAAAAAATTATACATATATCAAGAGAGAAAATTTAAACAGTAAGTTGACAGTGGAAGCCAAAACATAACCAAAAGAGATACACACTGAAATGAAGCCGAAAAAGAATATTCAAGCTAGAAACAAGCAAAAGATAATAGATCTTAAAATTTTTAATTTTTAATAGATGGATCAATATACACTAGGTACCATGAGAAAATTTCCTAAAAGTGCCAAAGGTTTTCTTAGAGGAAAAACTAAATGCATATGTGTGCATGTCATTTTCTTAAGCAGCCACGAGTCCTATGATGAGGTCACACCTCTTCTCCCTCAGGGTTAGGATTCATAACCAGAGCTGATTATCCCATTTACCATCCAAGGAATTACTTGGAAATTTTTCTTTCATCGAAAAATATACACGAATGCTATTTAGACTGAGAGTTGAAATTTAACCAGAAAAGACACACTGAAATTAAGCCAAAACAACTGCAAGCTAAAAACAAGCGAAATATAACAGTTGTTTTAGCTTCTTTCATAGATCAATCGATATAATCAAGTAAGAATATATACCAAATGTCATCAAAACTTAGAATACATGAATCAAACGGCAAATCTTTATGTCCAAACAAGTTCACACGGAAACAAAAGTAAAGACTTGACATACAAAATGAAACACATTTCTTAGAATTTATTTTAGGATATTTAACCGTAATTGCAATTTCAATCTGAAACTTAACAAGAAATGAAGGTGCACGCCGATGTTAAACCAGAAAACAAGTTTCAAGGTCAAAATTAGTATGATATAACAGATTTTGACCTTGATTTACAAGGCGATCAGATCAGAATACAGAAAGCATGGAACAAATGCCTGTAAAAATTTCAAGCCAATACATGAGCTAAAGAACCAGATTTCAATATAATACAAAAAAGTTATGACTGCTTATAGCAAAAGACAAATGCCGAACTAATGGAAAACTAATAGCACTTTACCCTAATATAATAGGAGGGTAGTAAAATGTTACAAACCATTATTCACTTACCTTTACATCAATATGCTAGTTCCTTATCTTGAACTGAAAACAAGAGGTATTAAAACATTTATCCATTGAGTAGCCTTTCTTCAAGAAATATACTTTGAAATTGTATGCTTACAAAACATGTTTTACAACTCATCGTCTCAATATAGAAAAGGTAACATAACTCATTTATAGTGCACCCTACATTAAACAACATTATAAAAAAGGAGTATGTACAACATAAATAGCAAAACACAAGTGAGACATCAGTACACATGGTTCACCCCATCCATGAGGCCATGTTGACAAAATCTGTTAGTCATTTCATTTCTTTATTGAAGAGAAGAAATTGCAAAGTGGTGGCACATTCATTGCCATCTTTCCTTACTTCAAATATCTTCACAAAGGGACACTTTCAAATTACCAATTGCCCTGTTTGTAGGGCCTTGTGATAAACTTAGAAATCATGAATAGATCCTTGTCTTTAAATGAAACAATCAAGTACCAATATTTGTCAGTATCCTTGAATATTGAACTTATACTCAATCCTACGGGTTGTAAGCCAAACCTTCACTTCTAGTCAACATGCAAATGGGGACTACTTCTTCTTAATAATTAATGGTTTCATCCCTCTAAAATGGATAAGGATACTCCAAATATACATATCATGTATCCTCTATAGTGTTTTGATAGAAAACATACTTATATACTGCAAAACAATCTAAGTTGTAAACATCACTTACAATAATATTAGAAGATCTCTCCACTATATATAAGCGGTGGAATTTATGGTCATTATAGTTGTTACCTTCAAGCATCCATCCATTTACTAAGTAACCATGATAATAATGTGCATATTTTCCAACAATATGTCATACAAATTATTCTCACATCTTCATACGTGGGTAGGCACATATATATACATCTATATATTCTAGAGACAATAATCAAGCTTTAAGAAAACTACTAACCATGAGTGTGTATACTAAAACAAAGATATTTGCCCATACTGTACTCTGAGAATGAATCCAAATCCTATGCAGTATAATACCCTTTAGATCATAATTGGTATCGAACTCGCATACTCCATATCTATACAAGAGTTCCAAAAATAATTACTAACGTCATTTTACCCAACATAAATGTATGACACAACTTTTCTTCTTCGGATCCATAAAAGAACAAACACAAACATTGGGTCTACCTACGTTTCAACTCTACAAATTTTCGATCAACAATTACTGATTTCAATATTTATAATGCATAAATTGGATCTTATATTTTGTACAAGGCTTATATGAGGTCTCTACATTGGACAATGCAAACATTGGATGTGAGCATTGAGACCCTACTCTTCAAGATGAGGCTTATATTTTAATACTTATGATGTATACATGGATCTACACTTGTTAAAAAAAACTTATATTAAATCAGTACAGTAGTCAGTGTAGGCAAAGATTAGATCCAAGATAAGGAATAAAATGCACCCATAGGTTTTCTTCTAGATATGCAATAAAAAATCCACAAAATATAAACACGAAATGCTGGACCGCAGTGAGACACACAACCATGTATTAACTCCAAAGTACAAATGCATGTGGTGTTAAAAATTCCCAAAATGTAAACATAGAATGCTGGATCGAACCCAAACACGCAGCGAGGTACTAACTCCAGAGAAAAAAACATATGTGGTTTTTTCCATATTTATAATGAAATTATAAACACAAACGCAAATGCTCGATCCATACATAAAACCACACACAGTCAGGTATTATAGCATTCAGAATAACCACATAGTCAAGGGAAAATATTATTGGAACGTTTTAAAAATAACAATGAGAGGGTCACCTCTTACCCAAATAGTTATCAACCCATCTTTCAAAGAGGCCGAGCAAGGATTGAAGGTAATGTATATCATAGTCTAAAAACCTAAGATTATGGTTGGGCCTCAAAATTAAATGAGTATAAGCTTAGGGAAGTGATATCTAGTTGAGATCTCATCTTAGACGCTAATAACAAAGCTGTTATTTAACCACACAACAAGCCATGGATTTAAGGACAGCAAGATATTGGATTGTCTAGTAATAAGGAAAAACGAATGAATGGAGACAAAAATCTTAATGCATTTATCATATCTATCGACAAAGCATTTGCAACATTGAACAGTGGGAAAACAATTTGTATAAGGTATTTAAACTTTTATCGTGTTCGAGCTACCCCTTGAAGCCGAGCGCTTTCCTATGTAAATCGATATTAGCTCCCTTCCATAGTTGGGCTTCTCCTGTATTTTACAGAATTTCCAACTAGAAACAAAACGCCAACCCCCTCCTCCCATCAAGAGATCATATCCCCAATAAATAACTATCAGAAAGAAGACCTCCCCCACGCAAACTCCCAGAAATCTCACAAAATATTACATTAAGTACGCCATTAAAAGTGGTGATTTGGTTTTTCCCAAAATTTTCACCGACACGCAACAACCTCTAACAATAGGTCCAACTGCAAAACGTCTTGTTGAGTAAAATAACTTAATGCTTAAAACTCCTCGCTTGTGATAAAAAGAGCAATACTCTTATTTTCATCTACATGTTTTTATAAAGGATCCTTTGTAGGTAACTGTGATTCTTCTTATTGAAAATGAGCTAGTGACAGATGCTCCCCTCCACAGAACAAGAATCTTGTGATACGCTCGGTGTGCCTTCTTGAGTAACTGACCATTAACTCAACGTATGGTTAAAGAAAATGCTTAATCATTACCCAGCCAAAGGTATCATTTTCAAAAGAGGATTCCCATAAACAAATTGGGGGGATCGACAATATTTTATGGAGAAAAGAAATCTCCAACAAGGATGTAGCTCTCCACTCATAGCTCTCCTCAATGAATTAGTGGTTAATTAATTCCATACCTAAAAGATACAACCAAGAATTTTTTAAGAGGATTCTCCATTGAGTGCTTAGTATTTTAATAGTAGGTTTTTTCTCTTTATCTTAGCTTCATATAAGAGATTGATCACATATTTTTATTACTTGACAAGGACTGTATTGGTATACATAATTACTAAATCTTCTCTCTCTTTTTTTTCTTTATGATACTTAGTCTCTTATGCCTATATATGTATATATATAGGAAATGCTATTATGCGTCTCTCTTTGTATATATTATGTAGGTAATGATATTATTTTTGAGTTAACTTTTGAAGGGTAAGGTTGAAATAACTTCGTTTAGAAACTCCCATAAAAGCATAGAGTATTGCCAATCCTATTTGTGGAAGTTAAAATATCCCTAAAGTATATCAATATCATTGCATAGTAATATTGTGATTAAATGGTTAATATAGACGTTAAGAGTTTATTAACAACAACTTGTAGAAGTAAGCTACTAATGTTAACTTAAGAAGAGGGTTAAACCAAAGGATCCACCCTAGTGTCCATGACACTTACAACGGCGCCCCTCATCCAACGACATAGCTTCCCAGCCAAACATCATTTCCCTAAATGGATTTTGTGACGTACCTCTCATACCCCAATGTCGTTATGTGTGAAAAAGGGGTAAAATAGTTTTGTTTTGCTATTACTACAAGCGAGTCAAACATTTTAGTGGCAGATTCTCTTTTTTTTCAAGACGTTAAATGGAACATGTCCAACCAAATTTGTTAATGTTAAAACTACACACATTGTAAAACAATCATCTGACAATTTACATCCATCCTTTAACATCTCCAATGAGTAACACCAAGAGAAGATTTACTTATCTTACAAGTTTTATGAATTCATTATCCTTAAAGGAAAACTCATACCTTCAATATAATACCTTAAGACCAAGAGTGATAAAACAAAAAACCATGTTGTATGTCAATCGCTGAAAAGTGTTAGTTACCAAGATGAAACTTGTCATCTTCGAAATAGCAAGTGACTTGTAAGAAGTTAGCCATTTTAGTCCTTTCTAAGATCCATGCTTTGAATAATAGTGAACACATTTGGCAACAATCCTACATCTATAACTCTAGCTTTTATTCCACATTCAACTATATACAAATTATAAACACTAAACAACTAATATTCCTTGGGATTTAGAAATACTCTTATGGAATCATTCACACCCTCATTACAATTGGAAACATAGGTTAAAACAAAAAGAAAAATGAACGAGGATACATAATATGAAAATACGTTAAGCTCATCACATCAAATACTTTCAAAGCACATAATATAAAATACATCAAGCATGTAAGAGACCAATGTGTGTGGTTCACCCAATCCCATGGGCTATGTCCACAAAATTTGTCACGTCATGTGACATTTATTATAATAAAAGGTTACAATCTGCAACATCCATGTTGTTGTACTTTCTTTTTGTTTCTCCTCGGGTACCCCTTAATATATCAAATGATGGACACCAATACCTACCCAGCTAATCATCATTTTATAACATTTTTCCTTTCAAATGTATCAATTTACATTCAA
>LPNX010522898.1:578707-589445 GCA_001517045.1 Pseudotsuga menziesii | reverse complement strand
CTGTAAATATTTTGAAATTGGCAGACAGTTTGACCTTAAACCATGGAATGCAATGCTGAATTTGCATTGATTATGATGTTTTAACTTTCCACACTTACTTTCCTTACTAAATAAAAATTAAACCGTTAAATGAACCAGTTTTCAAAGAAAAGGAAATTGGTTTCTGCATAAACCGGTAGAAGAAACGTTGCGTTTTTTAAGAAACCGTTTTTTGGTTGTAGAAACGAAAACGACCGTAGAAAACGGCGTTTTCCGTGAGGTTCTCGTTTCTACAACGTTTTTTATAAGAAACGTGGACTCCCGTCACGTTTCTGGTAACATAGCTGAGAACGCAGAGGGGTGGATGCATCCTGATGCATCGGCTCTAGTACACCATCCCGAATCTCATTCCAGTGTCCTTTTCCCCAAAGCACTATGTTCCCTCATAGCTTGATAAAAGAAAAAAGAAAAAAACCAATTTCTCCCTCTTTACAGCATAAGGCAGAGCGTTTTCTAGAAGAATGCTAGGTTCTTCCTCCCCCTTTCCTCTCGAGTAGGTAAGTGCATAAATATCTCTATAGAAAACCCTAACACCTCTATCAACGCCTATGTATGCTCGAATTTCCTCCTCAATCGGTGCTGGATTGTTCAGGGTAATTAAAATCTGTCGGTTCAACGTCTCTTAGTAGTTAATTCAAATAGTGGAAGTAATTTAGTGCCTTCATAATTCTAATAACCATTTCGACCATCATTACCTTTTTCCATAATCAAAGGAAATTTAATGGTAAGTATATGATATGTCAATCCGTGATAATATATATATACACATATATATCTTTATATATGTAATTGTTTTCCACATAATTTTTGATTTCATGTAGAAGGCGTTGCTCCCCGATTGTATGTAAAGTTCTATATATGTCATATGCTCATTTATTATGCATAAGTCTTTCATATATTTATTGTATATGAAGCTCATTCTCTTTGCTTATATTACTCTTTTAATATATACACATAAAATAATGCCCGACCCCCAACTATATATTTCCTTTTACGTGAAGCTCCTTTAGGTGGTTTTCCCTTGTCTTTCCTGTTATCTTTATAACTAAACTACCCTTTTGTGTCGATTCAAAAGAAGGTAATTCTCCCCTATCATAGCTAAACATACTTTTAGCTAAAGGCTAGGCTATGGTAGTTTTGTTTGGGCTTATGATGGAAATAAAAATAGGAGATCCCTAATCTTACTCTTTTGCCTTCATAGGCTCAATGCCCCAATCGTTAAGTTGTGTCCCCTTCCTCAGCCTACAACTTGGAATTTAGACTCTATTTTATCATTTTTACTCCCACGGCCTTGGCCTTGAGCTCCTCACAAGAAAAAAAATGAGTACATCATACATTTACAATCACCCACTACTTGGGGTATATAGGAGGGTCATTACAGATTTGTTTCCAAATTGTTTTTTAGTCGTTCCTAGATTTCAGCCTCCTAAACTTATTTAATTCATCCACATTTTGATGAAGTTAGGAAAATACTTACAATGCCTTTTAATTACACTCTGTGTTTATAGGTGGGCATAGTGGGGAGGGATGTTACACACTCTGAGAAAGTTTGTAGTCTAGGGAATTCATTTTCTTCCTTCTGAAGAAAGTAAGAATAAGGATTCGACCCCTTGGTAAGTGTTTGATTTAGTTTTCGTGTTCTAAGTAATGTGAGCCTAAAGGATTTGATCCTAGGATGTCAAATGTGTGGATTGGTGTTTCAATACAATGTTTGTGTGTTTTTGTTTTGTTAGAGATGCCAACAGGATTCAATTCTTGATATAAAATTGTTTCTTAGGTTTGGTAGTAAATAGTAGAGATATTTGTTATAATAGTTAGACATATCGGGACCTTAACAAGTCTCGATGGTTGGCATGTTATGCATAGAATTTGATAATGGAAAATATTGTTTGGGGTTTGTTTTAAGAATTATCTTCGTTATGTTTATTTGTAGGTTTAGGGTTTAATTATGTTAATTATTTTTATCTTAGTTATGCTATAATGGTTTAAGTTTTAGCTTTCGAATGGTATTTAAACTTATGTTTTATGCATAGTTATGTATAATAGTTTCGATTGGTGAATTAATAAGCACATTGGCAATATGTAATATGCCAATAGTGGAAAATGTAGAGTTAGATTTTAATTAGTTCTTTGGGTGATAGTTTATGAGTTAATTTTAATGTTGTTTATAAACACATAAACTCTATTTTTACTTTTGTATTTAAGTTGAACAATAACCAGGAAATCTAGCTAACTTAATTAATATGAAATTTGTTAGAACAAATATGCCCTTTAGAGAAGGATGAATTTAACATGTAAATGATGGAAGAATAATGTAGAAATAAAAAACACCAAATTCTCTTATGGTTTTGAAAAATGATAAGACTATAGAGGACAGTCTATCATTACATAATATGAATAAGATCTATATTTTCATGACTAGAAAATCATGTTTAAGTACAGAAAATAACCTAGCTACAACACACACATACTATTTATCCTTCCACAATATAATCTCTTCATTTAATAAAAAAACCTGTGTAAATTATAAGGAAGATCAAGAATCCTCATTGTAACATACCTTGATTCATGAGATCCGTTTTTCTGAAAATAAAAAACCAAAAAACCAAAATGATAGTTACATTCCAAAAACAATTTAACAAGTCATTGCAAAGAAACAAACAAGTTCGACTTGACATTACTTGAATCAATATGAAGCACATCCATCCTCTTTAAAACTTACTAGCCGAATAAACTATAAGAAAATTTATTCTATCCACTAATCACAAAGGTATATATATGTTTTTAATCTAATGAATAAATACTTGAACAAGCATTCACTTGCTTCTTCTGATTATACCGTAAGGTATGAGTAGAACATGTATTCCAACATAATACGATCAAAGTTTCATGATAACATAGGTCAATACCAAGTGTAGGTTCTTAATATCTACAATTTTAAGTATTTAAACATAAGTATTATTAATATAGATCATAATCGTTTCATAAAACCACAAGTGTGTACCCATGCAGATTACATCAATTGTACGCCATTTGTAATAAACCCATTTCAAAATGTACAACACCTAGCTAGGAGCATAAAGCTTATATTATAGAAATGCACCATCTCTTTTGTTGCAAAACTATATATACCCTTAATGGTAGTGTCATACCTAACCATTTCAATTATTCCTAAAAAAAAACGTAGAAATAACTTTACATTGTGCTCATGACTCAATGTGCTTTCTAGGCATAACATCCATAATAAATATAAAGTACACATTCATGTCAAACAATAGTAACCATTTCTTTAAGCCTAACAAAACTCAAAAAATACCGAGATAATCAGCAACGTGCCCTTTGAAAGTTTATCCTTACCTCAACCTTTTAAAGGAATTCCATAAAGCATAATGTTACTACTTTGAATTCAAACGCTTATTTGGACACACATACTAACATTGTAAGAATTCACATGCTCCCAAGCATACAATTTAGTTCCGACAATGTTTAAGAGGTTGTTCACCCTTAATTTACTTTAACCATCAAGCATATTTAAATACTCTCAATATCACTATCGGGATACTATATTATTGGTTCGTACATCAACACCTTCAGTATATCTTTATTTACATTAACAATAATCCCCTAGCATAGGCATACCACTTCGAACAGTCAAATTTGAAATTGACAAAACATAGCTTGATATAGTCCCTACAAATTGGCATGTTAGTCTTAAAGAACAAATTAGGTACCTCATGATAATGATAATAATGATGAAGAAAACACTGTGATCATAATTCTATCAATAGAAAACTAAAGAAGAATTAATAGCATTATAGGAAAATACCATCATTTATACATATGAATAGAAACAAAACATAATGTAAACTTTCCTCCCAACTAACTAGGTCTTTGTTCAGCAAAGTTTCTCCCCCAAGAAACCACCTTTGAGCTGTGAATGAATCCACTAAGGCTAGAAAATTATTTCATGAGAATTCCTCCTAACCGAGAGTTAGAGATTTCATTCCTCATTCTCCAAACCCCATCATTCTAGAATTGCTTCTTAATTTACAATTTATATAATTAATAAAGGTTGGACCTTTTAATATCTACACCCTTTAACTAAAGTATATTTCTTTTAAATAGCTTCAAGGGACGTCCCTTTTTTCCTTCCTACGATGTATAAATATTTAAATTAAATACATAATACAAAAACTTCATAGGAACAATGCCATCCTTTCCTAAGGAAAATTGCAAAACATTCCAAGAGGATAATTATAGAGGAATTACATCTCCTCAAAACAATAGAAGTTCTTGACAACAAGCTATACGCTAGTAATCCTCCTCGATGAGATTTCTTAAATCCATCAAGTAAAGTGGATTGATGATAATCACCAGGAAAAATAGGCAGATTCAATCAATCTTGCTGACAAAGTTCTTAAGTTAGATCCAAATAGGTAAAAGTAACATTTAAATCAATATCCAAAATTTCAGGTAGAAGTCGCAAAGGAGATAACTTAGTTATATGTTATCGTTTTAGTTTGAAGCATATATATACCTACGATCTTAAGTTAGATCGTAGGTATTCTCTATTCAATTTTGAATGCAGTAAATCCCAACCTTGGGAAAATTTTCAATGCAAAATAGACTTTCTACGTGTTTATCTACTTTGATAAAGAAAAAGTTATAAGTTTGATGGAGTGCAAAATCGTGATGCTCTTGGTTTTCTCAAGGTTCTCTAAATCTTAATACTTACCATATATTTTATAACTATAATCTTTAAACGTGTTTAAGCCTAGAACTCCTAAGTTCCAAATTTATCATCATTAATTTGTTTTAGAAGTAATATACTAATTATAACCAAGGAAATCCTTCCTAGCATGTGCATAAACACATGCTATATATGATATATATACGATCCATGCTATATATGATATATATACTATCCTTAGTATATAAACAAAACATATAAACAAACTAACCTAGTTATAAAAACCAGGCATATCATATATATGATATATATACGATCCATGCTATATATGATATATATACTATCCTTAGTATATAAACAAAACATATAAACAAACTAACCTAGTTATAAAAACCAGGCATATCATAAATACTACGAAGGTTCACATATGTATAACATAACAAACTATATTTAAACTCCTTGACCTAAGGAACATAACATGCTCCCATATAATAAAAGTAGAGATAACACTTGCATAACTATTGACTATAAATTCTACCGAGAGTCACCATATTTTGTTATGTTTAAGAGGGGTTCCAAAACTATATCACGGCAATAAAATATTTTATAGAAAGTGGAATCCATGTGGAGGTGATTTAATCGAAACAAGTTTTGGGTAATAAAGCCTAAGAATTTCTTTCAATGTCAAACCTTAAAAATGAGTTCACTTCATTAGTCACTTGTTGTTTTGGGTGAAGGAGCAGCCGACAAGTCGCAGGCTCTTCGGCTTCTGCTACGAGTGCCTTTCCTTAGCTGCTCGTGGTGTTAATAGACCTTACACTCTACTCTCCTTGCTGATACCTTCTTCAACTATGTGCTGTCCTGATAGAAATCAGGTCTAAGATTATGATTTCTCCCTTAAATTCAACGAACTCTGTGTAAAGAGGTAAGTCTTATGCAAAACTTCTTAGCAATGAATAATTTTATGCTTCTTGTTATACAAACTCGACTTTATACTAACAAATATATTGTTTGTTTGTTGAGATGTAGGTTAACAATATTCTGCCGAAGGCTGAGGTCATTTGCTAGAAGGTGAAGAGTGTAGCATGATCGATTCGGTAAGCCTCGATTTCACCTTAGAGGTGCCTTCTGTCAGTGATGTGTTCACCGGGCTGTTTAAGGTGCTAAGAGATAGTTGTCATGATCAAAATTAGTTTTATTTTTGGTTTAGAAAAGGAGATAAAAAACAGTTATTGTTCATAAGCATTAGGGTTTTTACCAAAAGCTGCAGCTCTGGTAATTTCAGGTGTTAACGTATAACGGACATTGTTCCAAGGTTTTTTGGTAAGGGATACAGGAAAGTAATATTGATTTTCTCTTTTTTAAAAGGAAACCTAATCATAGTGATTTTGTAAATGTTTAAATAATTACTGCAAATATTTAGCTTGAACGCCATGTGGGCATGGATAATTCGTAGACGATGTCGAAGTATAATTTATTTCTTTAAATGCCAGAGCTACAACGGTAAGGTGTAAAATGGTATTAAAGTTTTATTTATTTATTAATTTTAAATGCATTGTGTGATTAAGAGTTTTATAAGAAAACTCGGTTCTAAAAAATGTATTGGGTTATGATTTATAAATTAAGGCTTTAAAAAAATTGGTAATGCTAATTGTTACGAGTCTTTTGTGTAACTTGTGAGATATCTAGTGTACTTCAGTGTCATCATTTTGTGTCAAAATGGTGAAAGTATTTTTGTTTCGCTGTAACTACAAAAGGAGACCATTAGGTTAGTGGTATATATTTCTCTCATAAAGGCATTTCAATTCAAAATGTAAACATTCATTTGAAGATTTACATTCCATCCTCCTCAACTAAAGCAAAACATGAATAATATGTTTGAATGTTCACATGATTAAGTAGTCCCCTCAAAGGAGGAATACTTAAGTGTATCAAACAACATGTTCAACTTCTTCTTAATCACATTGTCACTTATATTAACTAACATGTGGTTCTCTTAGGGAATTTGAATCATTATCTACATATTTAATCTTAGCCACTCAACCCTATATACTTTATCCGGGTGAGCTTACTTGATAAAGTCTCCTATTGCTACTCCCATTTGATTCACAAAATTATACCACCTAACATTTTGTGCAAGAATCTAAATCGAGCAGTTCTCATTATTATGTTATTTAGCCCTCATGTTGTAACCATCCAATAATGATATTTTTATTAATATGATTCGTGCAACACACTTTTCACCCTTATATTAAAGGGAGTAAGTACCTAAATAAAGTCCTCAAGAAATTAAAACTCGATGTAACAAACCCTAATTACCTTAAGGTAGTATATGAAAAGATGTGGTAAATCTTCTTATGTCTCGCCATAAGCAACAATTCCTAAGGTACCCATAAAACACAATTCAAAACATGTAATAACCCGAGACTCTTAAGAGCATCTTATTCAATTGGTTATTATGCATAGTATATCAACTACCTAGTGCTTTTAAGCAATTGCTAGTGTGCAAACCAATGTGTTCACGCCAAATATTTAACTCAATGATTACACAAACATGAAAGCATTTAAATAAATTTATGAGGGTATAGGACAAAATTCAAGAAGACAACATTATAAGAAAAAAAAACACTTAAACACATAACGAGTGAGACTATATACATGGTTCACCCAAATATACATGGTTCACCCAAATCCCTCGGCTACATCCACCAAATCTATTGCTTCATATCATATTGAATTTGCAAAAAGGATCCACCAAATCTATTGCTTCATATCATATTTAATTTGCAAAAAAGGTTACAATCTGCGATCTCCATATGCCATACTTTAGTTTTGTCCTTCTCATAAACGCTCTTGCCGAGAGTATTTCTAAGCTATATAACATTATATACATCATCATGTTTATTTTTCTTTTAAGATATCTAACCCATAATGTATAAATCCTATGCATAAGCATCCTTCTCTTGAGATCTTATCACATATTATATGTATGTAAAACATTAGGTATACATATCTTTATTATAAAAATCAAACACCTTTTTGAGACTAGCGTGAGGCTTTCTCTTCATTTTTTTTAAGGGATTTTAACTAGAACTAAAAGCATATCATCCTAAAAAGTCATGTAAAACGTTAGGTATACATATCTTTATTATAAAAAGGAAACACCTTTTTGAGACTAGCGTGAGGCGTTCTCTTCATTTTTTTAAGGGATTTTAACAAGAACTAAAAGCATATCATCCTAAAAAGATAGATTGCCTTACCTTTAACAAATGCATTACGTTTGTAAACTATACAAACCTTTAACAGCTTTATCTCGAAGTATAAATACGTTATTTAAAAAAGAGGCTTCTCGTTAAAGCTGAGTTCACCTTCTAGACTTAAACCATTATCCTTTATGGAGAATACCTCAGTCTTAAAAGACTCAAACCACGCATGGATCCCTTCGGTTTTTTAACACATCGATAATAAGACAAATCATCCTAAAGATAATATTGACTGAAAGGGCATAGTTTAAGTCATTATAGGGTCTCTTACCTTTCCGAAACCCAACCGTGCTGGAGAGAGGAGGCGTGTACACAATGCTGGAACCCTCCGGCCTGGTATTGATCCTTCTTAAGATAGATCAAAAGTGATCAAAATTAAAAGCATGACAGAGACAGATCAAACCCAACTAAGGTCGGCCGACGTTGACATGATTTGCCGAAATCAAACACCATGCCTTAACGCGGCTCTGGAGGATAAAGAAAATCAAGAGCATTGGCAGAGCTACCACTTCCGTGTTTGATTATGATGATGGGGATTATGCAAGGGCCAGGAACCCTATGTTTCCAAAGACACGCACTTAGATCTCATAGATCCGATTTTTCGATGGACTCAAAGATTTAAAACCGGCAGATTCGAAATCTACCATGCATATAAAAGTAGATCGGTCTACCAAAATCACAATCGAGGGGATGGTATATAAGTCATATCCTAACCCTTCGATGCCTTACGAGATATAGTGTATCGATCTACTTACCAGGAAGACATCCAATACCCTAGAGCCTGTAATCTAGTAAGGGATTTTAATCATGCAGACAGCAAACGATCATCATGGAAGAATCGTTTCAATATTACATGAAAAACATGCAAAGCATGGATCTCAGAGAAAACCTGGGTGTTTCATTGAGAGAGGACGCCATGCGATCTGTCTGAACCTGTAATGAGACTCTAAGTGCAGACATGGATTTATTCTATCCATACTACATCAAGTACACAACCAAGCACCAAACTAGATCGCGATCGCATGAAAAGGAAAAAAAAACGCTTAGAGATGAAGCAACGTACCAAAACACATACCCTTAGAGCTAAAGTGTATCAATTCGATCAATAAGCAGAGATCGTGAATGCTCTAACCCAGATCTCCAATCGCATCCAACCTACGGGTCAGCTGGATTCCACATCAGCTGGATTCCACATTCAGGCACCGGGGATTGATCCTTATCAGTACACAGAGATCATTATTGTCTCCACGCACAACTCTTTTCCTGCCCAATCTACCATGCAGAAAAAAGTCTCTCCTCAACGCAGTTAAATCAATTAACCACTCAGAATCGATGCTCTCCCCCCTAGAAGCCAACAGAAATCCTATTTCTAACCAAATGAGCAACAGTCCTTTCGTAGGGTGCACCAAGCGTCCCTTAATTAAGGCATAAATTCTGCCACCCATTTGGCCGAGGCATGTCTCCTCTTATTCAACTGTGAGGCAACCACCTTTGCCATCATTTTTGCCCATGCCTGTCTCCTCTTTTTCAGCTGTTAATTCAGCTGTCAGAAGAAAATCTTCTCACTTCACCAAAGTATTTTTTGTATGATAGACTTCATATTATAATTCTTGTCTTTTTAAAAGACTTAAAAATGATCATCTTACATGATAATCCGTGTCCTTTTAAAGACCTAAATCTATCATCTTTCTTTATGATATATTTCACAAAATAATAGTCCTTACATTTTATAAATACTTGATATAATCCATGTCTTTAAAATAACCCTTGTCTTTTGTAAAGACCTAATTAAGAATCCATCAATTTTCTCATGATCGATTTTAAATGATGATTATTCATGCCCCCTTTAATTTAACAAATAATTTAATATAGGGTTTTCTTCTCATAGCGATCGGTGTCTTTTTTAAAGACTGAAATCTATCATTATCTTCCTTATAATGATAGTCCATGTACTTTGTAAGTACTATATATACAATTTCTCTTCTACCAAGGAATTGTCTTTTCCACTACTAAATTTCCTCTCAAGATGACACCTAAGTCGTCGAAGGAAGATCGTCATATTTTCTTTGATTTTCTTGTAGTGTTTGATGTTCCTTTCAATGGAACATCCCATTACTTGTGTTACCTCTCATTTACTTAGTAGGGTTGACTACAATCCTCTCATATATCTATCTATCTATCTATATATATATATATATATATACGAATAACTACATACAATGCTTTAGGTATAATTAATCCGAGTAGATTGATGACGATATATATATATATATATATATATATATATATATATATCTTTCTTCTCCTTAATTTATAAGGAAACTAAATCATATAGTCTCTTAACCATTAATTATTTGGGATGGTTTTCCTTTGGGCTCTTCCTACTTTATGTTTAGGCCCTCGACCCTTTTGTCAAGGTCACTATCATTGAAAATTTCTTAGATCATGTCTCGCTTATGTTGAGTGTTAACTAGCTAGCTTGTAATGTCCCTCTCGCACACCTAGTTATTTATGTCATAGAATGTTATTGTACTTGTCTCCGGTTGAGGAGCTCAAGGCCAAGGCCCCACCGGAAACAACTCTTGCAAACTATGTAAGTAAATACATAGGAAGGATAAAGACAATGGCGTAACTTAACCATAAGGAACAAACGACTCGAAAAATAATCCACCAAAAAAAATATATAACAAGGGAAAAACATGGAGTTCGATTAGAGGTTGCTCCCATCTCACCTTACCACACTCCA
>LPNX010522898.1:532124-574666 GCA_001517045.1 Pseudotsuga menziesii | reverse complement strand
TTTTAAATATATACATATATGTGGAGAAAACAGCTTCATATATGTATAAAAGATATATTATTACATAAGGGATATCACGACTGCTGGAATTAGAATTATTTAAAGTTCTGAAGTAAAAACTTTAATAGGAAAAAGATAGGTATATATAAATATATATATCTAGGACCTTATGTTGCTAAGGAAAAAGCTATCGAGTATCATTGAACAGTGTTAAATAATTTATGTGATGGGAAAGTAATTTCGTCAAAGGAAAGTAATAAGCGCTTGAATAGCGCGAAGATCCTTTTTATTTTTACTGCAGATTTTTTATGGGGTTTGCAAGATTATAGCTTTCTTCTGAGCGACTTTTAGACAAAGTATCCTCATCGAGGACCTCCTTCACGCATGGTTCCCATTTGGCCGGGAAAACGCATGCCTCTGCCATAACGCACTGTTAAAGAGGAAAAGATCCTCATCGAGGAGAGTTTCGAGGCATGTCCTCTGCCTTTTCATCCTGGATTAAGGAAAGGAATTTGGGCTATGATAATTATATAGGGAAAAGGAGTCGTTAGGAAAGGGGGGGAAGCGGGGAGATCCAAAAAAAAAGAAAAAAAGATACCTCTGCGCAATTGGTTGATGGAACCAGTGGAGAAACCCTGAGTTCTCTTCCTAAATCCAATGAAGCGTATTCACCTACGCCTAGGGGACATCCTCCAAGCCAGGAACGAGAAGAGGAATTCAGAGGGAAAATGCTTGTGGACCGAGTTCTTGGTGGAATATCCAGGCCGCAGTTCGACAACACGTAACTGCGTTATCAAGTCTATGAATTTCGTTTTCTGCTTATTAATGCCTGAGTTTCTTTTTACACGTTCCCCCACCTCTGTATGAATTGTCGTAATGTATCGAGGCTAAGATCTCAACCCTTAGCAATTCTATAGGACTCATACCTTTATGACCTGTCATTTGTTGTTATCTTTTTATAGCTATCTATCAATAGTGTTCACATCACTGTGCGGTCTATGCTGCTTGTTGGATTTTACTATCCCGATCAAAAATTGAAATAGGCATCCTTGATAGTATATCTATCGGCTGAGATGATCAGCATAAAGAGGAAACTATCATAAAATAGCTAGATTTCCTTTAGTGTTAAATGAAGAACCAGAAACAGAATGTTTGTTTCACTCACATTAAATGGCGAGAATATAGTAAAAACATGTGAATAACTTAGGTTTCCCTGATGATGGCCAAAATATTTCTCGAAACAACAGAAGAATAGAAGTAATGGCGAAGTCTTGAAACCCAAAATTTATATGATGGCCGATCTTAGTTTTTGTAAAATATGATGGCCAATCTTAGAGTTTCAAAAGGGTTCTTCGGTGGCTTACATCTACTACGGATTAGATGACTGTGAATCGACCTTAAGGTAAAGGTTTAGCAGCTGACTTTTAACAATATATTACCAACCAGTGAATCAGATAGCATTCATAATTTCTTGTGTGCCTATGCCAGAGTCAACCTTAGACATTGCGGACGCAATGTACTTCAATACAAATGTATTTAAACAATTCAGGAGAAAAACAAGCTTACTCTGGTAAGATTAATAGTTCTGGTCGCTATATATGTTATATGACATTAGTATCCCTTTTATCCCAATAAAAGCAGTAAGATGATATAAACTATCATAAAGGTATGAAGTTTGTTGTCCTACGGGAGTAGGAAGAGGGGTAATAGTGTTCATTAAATCTTACATGGCCTTTAATGTTAATTAAAATAAATACGGCTATTTACTATGTGTATGAAAAGTTATATAGTTGTAGATATGGATGGTGTTACCGGAACCAAATTTGTAGTTAAATTTGAGGGAGCTTATCTTTTGAAGTCTCATTTGGATGATAGTCGGGCTAACTGATTCGTTTGATAAAAATGCTTTAAACTGAAGGAAAAGCCTTCAACAGGGAATTTGGTATTCTGAAAAATGTCTCTCTGCGAAGAGACTTGAGGTAAGAAAAAGGCCAATGAATGTGCCATAGGAATGTAAAATTATTTCTTTCCGATAGATCAATAAAAACAAATAAATTGGTGGATGTAGCCTAGTGGACGAGGTGAACCACGTGAATATGGTTGTCTCATTTTTGTATCATTAGGTTGTGCATGCTTATTTCTTTACATGATGAAGTTGTTGTGAATGCAGTATATATATACTTTAATTGGTGAAAGATTACTAAGATTTTATTTTGCAGACATTCTCGAATGGATTGTAGTTTTAAGAGATAAGAGGTATATTACATATGGTATCAGAGCGAGGTTGAAACGCTCGGGCCTATTGGGCTCAAAACGCTCCAACATGTTTCGTTTTTAACTAACGATTGAATTTTTCTCTGAGAAGTCGATGTCTTACGGGTGTTTCAGAAGGTAGCATCCTCTGCGATTTTTTCTAAGCAGTTTGATACGTTGGGTGTTGCCCAAGTTTGCATTCCCTCCCAGAAATACTACATAAGCGTGAGCTAGTTTATTTCTTGCTTGATCATGTAATAAGATTTCTTTGATTATGCGCTTTTCCATATTTTAATTTGATTTCTGCTTGAAAGATGGAAAGAAGGCGTGCTGAGGAAGGACATTCCTAGCATATCTTAAAAAAAAAAAAATGAGTACGCGTGGCCATTGATAAAAATTGTAGGCATTTAAGTTTTAATGTTTACAGGTTAACGCAAATGCACTGTATGCGAGGATATATTGGGTCCACATCAAGGGAGTTTAAGACTTAGACTAAACTAATTGTTTTGCAAAAATTTTGAATAATGAACAAACTGAATTTTGCTTGGCTAATGCTATCCATCACTGTTGCTTGCAAGTATTATTGCCCTATTGAATGCCTTGTGATAGATGACAACTCCTTGAAGTACATAGACTTAGTAGAGAAATGTCCTTTGTTGCTTCCCAAAGTTCAGAGAGAAGTTTGTTACTTGAGAAATAAATCAAAGTAGATCTCTATTGAAAACGTAGTAGCTTTCTATGGACTATTCCTTGTTCAGTGCAGTGTTAGGTTGCTTTGTCATAAAGATGACACTACTGCTGCGAAATATGTTTAGATTTATCTTTGATTAACTGAATCGTTTCTGAGCTACGAGGAGGTGACTTTTATTGTTGGTTACAAGAATACGCAAGAGTCAAGCTTATATTTCAGTGTTTCACAATGAGTTTTAGCCTTGATGGGATCTTGACTGCACACAGTCTTCAATTTCATTTTGTCCAGGATGTATTCTTTTAGTTTGTTTTTATTTGTTTGGCAGTTTCTGTTCATTCCTTTAGCACTGGCTTTTGTCTGGTTCCTCTAAAATTTTTTGATATCTTTGGCCATCCCAAAATCTGGGAGCAAGGTGTAACCAATAAAGATTAAACCTCAACTGCCCGGATTTGATGAAAGGAAATGTTGAAAATTAGTGTTGGAAGAAGAAAATAAAATAGAGTAAAATTTAAATTCAATGCCTTCTTTTCATGCACTTCGGGTTTCTTAAGCATGTTACAAACTGTATTGTGTTATGATTCAGTTTTAAATGGAGGGGGACATGCATATTACTCTAAATTCTAATGCAAGAAACTATTATTTCAACATATACTTTATTTCATTTTTATGTTGCAGCCATTTTTATAAGTGGATTGTGATAGGGAAGTTGCTTGAGACCCATTTAATATTTTAATCCATCCATGAGAGAATATGTACCAATCACTAAGCTATTTTCATTTTGTTATTTACTATCATTGCCAAAATATTGTACATTCGCACTGCTTCATTTTTTTGATGTCTCTTGAAACTTCATAAGTCAAAACCAGAAGTTTGCATAATATCGCACACTGAATTTGGACCCCATAAATAACTTTTAGCTTTTCTACTTTTAGGTTTCTGCTCATCCAAATGTTCCCCGTTACGGATGAGATAGATTTCCTTGTTTTGGAAATGAAGTGTGAATGGCATTTTTGCTAATCATATAGGAACCAATTTTGGCTCCTATATACTTCTATATTTACATATAATGATTGATAGTGTGTATAGTTGTATAGGTTGCAAATGCTCATCTTTCTTTTCAGTGTGTATGCTTCCTTGCTCACATGTGTTCATTGTGGAGAGTGTGTATGCTTCCTTGCTTACATCCAGTCTTGTCGGCATGCCTGAAAGTTTGTTGGAATCATGTGAAGTTATTTCAGTTATTTCATTGGTTCTACAAACAACACTTCCTTCTGTTGCTCATTTCGTTTTATGTATATATTTGCAAACCGCTTCTGAAACTCATGATAACTTGGAGCTAAATGTTTGTTAAGACTTTGCAGGTCATTTTGTGTTTGGTTCTTGCCTACAATGCCATCGTCCATGTAGTATTTTGGAGGGTGCTATCTCTTCCTATAAGATGATATAAGGCATTGGGTAGCTCGTAAATATAGAAAATAGTTTTTAGGGTTCACATCTACTCGTCTACTATAGACTAGCTATGGTGAGAGATTTTCGTTTTCACTGGTTTTGATGCCTCTCGTTTTATTCTTCTTCATATGCATTTGTCAAAGTTGAAATGGGCTTAAGTTTTTTTTTTAAAGGAAAATGACCATTCCTCTTTTGAGTTCGGGGTAATTTATTATTGTCATTGTTCATCAAGGTTTGTTGAGTTTTATAGCTATTAAATTGCACTCTATAATTCGATAGATACCAACAAATTCTGTACTTTCCATGGGATGTCAAACTTGATTAAATTCAATTACTGGGATAAAAAAAATTTGTGGTTAATAATTGTAGGAAATGTCTAATACTATTTCCAGACACCAGCTTCATAGAGACAGCTCTGCTAATCGATTTTTATTACTAGTGGTGATATCCACCTTATCTCAGGTTTTGTTTTGGTTGGTTTTGAATAATTATCAGCAGTTCATTGAGGATGCCCATCTTTGTGATTGATTTATGTTGATTATGGATATTGTAGAAGGGACAGTTTAACTAAAAGTACTTGTTTAATTGGTCTTTTCAATTGGGATTTTTTTACCTTATTGTGGTGAGGCTTAAGTTACTTTGATTAGAATTGTTAACAGGTTTGGATGTTGGTTTTATGACATTGATAAGCACTTTAAAAGTTGAAATGTAGTACATATAAAATGGCAACAGTAAGTGAATTTTTTTGTTGTCATAAATTGAAGTTAATAAGTGTTTGCATTGTCAAATTCTCAGGCTATTTATAGCTCCTTGCGAATTGTGTTGTTGTAAATTGAAAAGGTTTGTGGCTTAGTGTGAATGCCTTCTTGTCAATTCTCGTGTTAAAAGAATTGAAAAGGCTCTTACCGATGAATGAGAAATGGGGCAAGGCATGATTTATGATAAAAGTTTGATATTCTTTGAATTAATAATATGATAAACTGACTACATATGGAGTGAGTGCAGGCATGGAAAATTATGGCCATGAGAAAAGGCTAAAGCTCTAGGACTATGATGAGTTAAATCTCCTGTGTATAAAGTTATCCCGAGAAGAGGGAGTGGTGATGGAGGTAGTGGTTAAAGTCTACCTTGTTTTCCCCCGGTCCAGCGAGGGACCATTATGCATTCTGGGGATGCCTAGATGTAAGGCATGTGGTTAAGAATCGTTCTGTACACATTAGAGTACTGTCACATGGGTTGGGGGACTCTGTGAAGAGAATAACCTCTAGGCACTGTGGAGGTGTGCGAGAATGGAGTGCCTCATCTTTGTGAAGCACCCTGAAGAGCACAAAAAGGAGATACCGCTAAGAGGGGTATAGGGTATCGTCCTTGTGTTGGGTGGCTTGAATTGGCATTGGTGTGCTGGGATGAAGGAACATCCAGAGAAAAGAATAATGACAAGCACCCTGAATAGCACAGAGGAGATACACGAAGGGTTGGTATCGTCCTTGTGTTGGGTGGCTTGAATTGGTACTTGGAGTACTGTTGGCACTTGATGTGCTGGGATGGAGGACATCCAAAGGAAGGAACAATGTGGAAAAAGGTATGTGCATTGCAGGTAAACATGTACCGATGAGGTAGTATGTTGATTAATTGACAGATAGAACTGACAGGTATATATTGGAGCCATTGTGGAGTATAAAAATTGTATAATGGATTTCCAGCATTGACATTATTGATATAATGGGATTTCAATGCTTGTGGTCATGTTTTATTGATGAATGGATTGCATTGTGAAAAATAATTGGGTAATATGGCACCAATGAACACTAGAAAATTGCAGATTTCAAAAGAGTCTATGGTTGATATTTAAATTGTATTGTTATTTTGTATCTGATATGTTGCAGAAAAATTGGGCTAGACCCGAATTTGCTGCAGGAAAACTGCAGATTTATGAACATTAGCGACTCAAGAAGATACGGAAATATCCAAAAGGATCATGATGAACGACGAGGGTAAGAAAGTGACAGAATGGAAGCATGAAAGTGCTTAAACATAAGAACATCGAGGACGGTGTTATTTTAAGGGGGAGAGGATGTAATGTTCCTCTCACACACCTAGTTATTTATGTCATAGAATGTTATTGTACTTGTCTCCGGTTGAGGAGCTCAAGGCCAAGGCCCCAGCGGAAACAACTCTTGCAAACTATGTAAGTAAAGACATAGGAAGCATAAAGACAATGGCGTAACTTAACCATAAGGAACAAACGACTGGAAAAATAATCCACCAAAAAAAATATATGACAAGGGAAAAACATGGAGGTCGATTAGAGGTTGCTCTCACCTCACCTTACCACACTCCACAAAGGGTATTGGAAGGCAACATATATGTTTATTATATATAAGAACATATACATATATATGGATCATAACCGAAACTTACAGCGTGAGGAATTTCACGTAGTATATATATCTATATATGTAATATATATATATTAATGGAGGATTATCTGATAGTATATATATATACAAACATTTCATTACATATATGATTAGCCGAGCATTCATATCAAACTGAATTTCATAAGCTATGTAGATATATAAAAAGGGGGACAATATATATATAATGATGGAGCCTTGTTTTAAATATATACATATATGTGGAGAAAACATCTTCATATCTGTATAAAAGATATATTATTACATAAGGGATATCACGACTACTGGAATTAGAATTATTTAAAGTTCTGAAGAAAAAACTTTAATATGAAGAAGATAGGTATATATAAATATATATATCTAGGACCTTGTGTTGCTAAGGAAAAAGATATCAAGTATCCTTGAACAACGTTAAATAATTTATGTGATGGGAAAGTAATTTCATCAAAGGAAAGTAATAAGTGCTTGAATAGCGCGAAGATCCTTTTTCTTTTTACTGCAAATTTTTTATGGGGTTTGCAAGATTATAGCTTTCATCTGAGCCACTTTTAGGCAAAGTATCCTCATCGAGGAGCTCCTTCAGGCATGGTTCCCATGTGGCCAGGAAAACGCATGCCTCTGCCATAACGCACTGTTAAAGAGGAAAAGACCCTCATCGAGGAGTGTTTCGAGGCATGTCCTCTGCCTTTCCAGCCTGGATTAAGGAAAGGAATCTGGGCTACGAGAATTATATAGGGAAAAGGAGGCGTTAGGAAAGGGGGGGAAGCGGGGAGATCCAAAAAAAGAAAGAAAGAAAGATACCTCTGCACAATTGGTTGATGGAACCAGTGGAGAAACCCTGAGTTCTCTTCCTGAATCCAATGAAGCGTATTCACCTATGCCTAGGGGACATCCTCCAAGCTGGGAACGAGAAGAGGAATTCAGAGGGAAAACGCCTGTGGACCGAGTTCTGGGTGGAATATCCAGGCCGCAGTTCGACAACAGGTAACTGCATTATCAAGTGTATGAATTTCGTTTTCTGCTTATTAATGCCTGAGTTTCTTTTTACACGTTCCCCCACCTCTGTGTGAACTACCGTAATGTATCGATGCTAAGATCTCAACCCTTAGCAATTCTATGGGACTGATACCTTTACGACCTGTCATTTGTTGTTATCTTTTTATATCTATCTATCAATAGTGTCCACAGCACAGCGCGGTCTATGCTGCTTGTTGGATTTTACTATCCCTATCAAAAATTGAAATAGGCATCCTTGATAGTATATCTATTGGCTGAGATGATCAGCATAAATAGTAAACTATAATAAAATAGCTAGATTTCCTTTAGTTTTAAATGAAGAACCAGAAACAGAATGTTTGTTTCACTCACATTAAACGGTGAGAATATAGTAAAAACATGTGAATAACTTAGGTTTCCCTGATGATGGACAAAAGATTTCTGGAAACAACAGAAGAATAGAAGTAATGGTGCAGTCTTGAAACCCAAAATTTATATGATGGCCGATCTTAGTTTTTGTAAAATATGATGGCCAATCTTACAGTTTCAAAAGGCTCCTTCGGTGGCTTAAATCTACTATGGATTAGATGATTGTGAATCGACCTTAAGATAAAGGTTTAGCGGCTGACTTTTAACAATATATTACCAACCAGTGAATCGGATAGCATTCATACTTTCTTCTGTGCCTATGCCAGAGTCAACCTCAGACATTGCGGATGCAATGTACTTCAATACAGATGCATTTAAACAATTCAGGAGAAAAACAAGCTTACTCTGGTAAGATTAATAGTTCTAGTCGCTATATATGTTATATGACATTAGTATCCCTTTTATCCCAATAAAAGCAGTAAGATGAGATAAACTATCATAAAGGCATGAAGTGCGTTGTCCTGCGGGAGTAGGAAGAGGGGTAATAATGTTGATTAAATCTTACATGGCCTTTAATGCTAATTAAAATAAATACGGCTATTTACTATGTGTATGAAAAGTTATATAGTTGTAGATATGGATGGTGTTACCGGAACCAAACTTGTAGTTAAATTTGAGGGATCTTATCTCATGAAGTCTCATTTGGATGATAGTGGGGCTAACTGATTCGTTTGATAAAAATGCTTTAAACTAAAGGAAAATCCTTCAACAGGGAATTTGGTATTCTGAAAAATGTCTCTCTGCAAAGAGACTTGAGGTAAGAAAAAGGGCAATGAATGTGCCACAGCAATGTAAAATTATTTCTTTCGGATAGATCAATAAAAACAAATAAATTGGTGGATGTAGCCTCGTGGACGAGGTGAACCACATGAATATGGTTGTCTCATTTTTGTATCATTAGGTTGTGCATGCTTATTTCTTTATATGATGAAGTTGTTGTGAATGCAGTATATATATACTTTAATTGGTGAAATATTACTAATCTTTTATTTTGCAGACATTCTCGAATGGATTGTAGTTTTAAGAGATAAGAGGTATATTACATAGCCATTTAATTGGGCTAATTATGGTGACACTCGAATCCTTGTAGGATGCCATAGCTATGCTATCGTAATTAAGGCTCTTTGACCCGTTTCTTTTCTTTCTCCCTCATGGGTTCAGTAGCTCGTCGTTGAGTTGCATCCAGCACTTAAGTCTCCTAAGGAACTTTAGATAGTATCAATTACAAGGTCTTACTAGTGGGGCCTTGGCCTTGGGCTCCTCACCAGAAGACGAATACAACAATATTCAAAAATTAACAACACATTCAGGGGTTTACAAGAGGGACATTACATAACTGTTTGTAAAAGATCTTTCTTTAGGATTTTTAAGAAAAGGTTTGTTCTTTTACATTTACAAGAGACTTTCACAGTCATTAAGCTTGGCTTAGTAAACCAATTTGTAACTGTGGCTATTTTTTGTTTTTGGATATTAAGGTGACAGTTACTCTTTTAGACTCTCAAAAATGACACTTAGGAATGATTTGTTGTAACGTTATTAAATTTAGAAATTAAGTGGAAAGATTAACCTAAGTTCTTATTTAATTTCCTTTCTTTCTTTTTACGAAGTAGTTTGGATAAAATAAAATAGAAGAAGTTTTTATCTTTGATAGAATCTCGAAACTTTAAGAGAATCTTAACATAATAGCTTAGGTTTTTTTTTAACAAAACCTTTTAAAAAAAAAAAACCATTTACGAGTTATAACATTAGAAATATTTAAGGTTGTTTACACCTTAGTTTATTAGGTAATTAAATTAGTTTGTATATTATACTAAATAATATAGTTTTAACCCAAAAAGTCTTTTCTGAACAAAGGACTTTTGTGTTTGATTTTTTTTTAAATAAGGCAGGTATGAAGTTTTAACTTGTATAATAGATATTACAAGTTGAAAATAACATTGGTAAAAAATAGATTTTAGAGTGTTGAATATATGTTTTTAATTTGTTTATTTACCTAGTGCATTTAATTATATTGCATTTATTATTTAGTACAATTCTTATACTTCAACTGATTATTGTCTGTGTAACCTAAGGTTATAGTATTAGTCCTTTTGTAATATTTTATATGTTTTAAATATATGACAGAAATCTAGAACATAAAGAATAATTTTAAAAATATCCAATACTAAACTAACGAGTGAAAAACTGTTGAAGATAGAATAGATTTGAAATCATCTATTTCATGTTTAAATCATTCCTATTTATCTTTTAAAGAAACATATTTTACTAGAGTACTTCATCGTTATGATGAGTGGAAAAATACATCAAGGGATTTCATGCATTAATAAAATAACTCTAATCCTAGGTCAATTTATCAGATAAATTCTAACTAGTAAACTTCTTTCAATCAAAAATAGATTAGACACTCTAATTACAGAAAAAATATATTCAGTAATAATAATCATAGTTATGATAAATAATTTCATTTAAGTACTTTTACTTGTATAAGCTAAATAAAATAACACATAGGAACCCAATGACTTGTAGAGGAGACAAACAGCCTACGGAGTGTGTTCCAACCAAGAAATTCCTAAAGACAGTTGAAGTGCTAGTCTTAGGACCCATGAGCCTATCGACTGGTTAACCTGGTTGAAAGGATAGGATTTAAAACCCCTGCAACTCCACATAAATACTTAATAGTAATACTTTTGTCTTCTGCAGTAAAGAACTCATCCAACAAGATGCACTAGTTTTGAAAACAACCTTCACACTCAAACCACTTCTTCCTTTCCCCTCATCGAATCTCTTGTACACATTTTTCACTTCAGAAAATTCACAAGTAAAAATTGAACAACCTCCTGTTGAATTCGATGGGTAAATATAAGCATGCCTAGGTCTTTTGGTGAGTTTTTCACTTAATGATCCAACTTCTCTTGTTCCAATTTCTTGGGGAACATGACCACAAAACTAGGGAAGTTGCCCCCTGCAACATATAGAAGTGGTTGAGGATGCTTCCATGTGTGATTTTGCTCTCAACCTAGTCTATTCCATTTAATGGGCTAATAGACACTCATTCAACAACCTCCTTAAGTTGTTTATCTCATCTTTTATTTATTAACTAATAAAATATTCAACATAATTAATTACAATCATCCTTGAACCCACTTGGTCAATAATCACAAACATTACAATAAAGATAACACATAATATCTTCTTAAACATAAAATGTTATTGCAATTTGGGGTACCTGACATACACCCCCACTTAAGTCTAACATCGTCCTCCATTTTAATTTATTCATCATCCTTAGACCTTCCTTGGAACAGAATTGGATATGGTTCCCGCATATGGCTCTCCAATTCCTAGGTTGCTTCTTCTAGACTAAGGTGCTTCAAGTGCACCTTCACATGCCCAATGGTGTGATTATGAAGCAATATCTCCCTCTTATCAAGGATAAAATCTGGTTCTACAAAAAAATATCCTGTAGGTTCAATTTGCACATCATCCGAATTTATAACATGAATAGCATCATGTACATATCTTTTTAAAACAGAGATGTGAAAAACATTATGAACTTTAATATTTGGTGGTAAGGCCAGTCGATATGCCACGTGTCCAATTCTTGACGATATTTTGAAAGGCCCACAGCACCTGGGTGCTAACTTAGCACAACTTCCTAACTTTAAAGAACTCTTTTTAGGTTTTACCTTTATAAAAACTTGTTTGCCCACCTCGAGCTCTTTTTAATTCTGTTTAATATCTTCTAGACTCTTTTGTCTGTCTTGTGCAACCTTCAAATTACCATGTACCTACTTCACGATTAATTCCATATCCTTTAATAACTCAGGTCGTAGTACTAACCTGTCAACTAGGTTACTCCATGAGATGGGGGTATTGCACTTTCTTCCATAAAGAATTTCAAATGGATTGTATTTTGCTGAAGCTTGGTAGTGGTTGTTATATGCAAACTCAACCAAGTGTAAGTAATCCTCTCATTTGTTTGGTTGTTCTCTAACATACATCCTTAGGATATCTTCCCAGATTTGATTTACCCTTTTAGTCTGTCCATCCATCTGTGGGTGAAAAGATGTACTGAAATTTAAAGTAGTATTCAAACATTTAAATAAGTATTTCTAGAAATTCCCCATGAATTTAAGGTCCGTGTGAGAAATTATAACTTTTTTTATTCCATGTAAATGAAATATTTGTTTCATAAATATTTCAGAAATATTAGCAGCCTTATGAGTGGTCTTCACTTGAATAAAACAGGTTGATTTACTGAGTTTGTCAACGACTACTATTATTGAATCTTTTTTATTCTGATTTCGACAAAAACTATAATAAAATCAAGGCTGATTATTTCCCATTTCCCTAGCTAAAGCCTTGATAAAAGAAATAATATAAATCTAATAAAAGAATGAGGTAAATGAGATCATGTTACATGATGCATAGTTAAATGTTAACAATAATATAGTTCATATATATTATGAATAAAAGAATAAGTATATATAAAATGTAAAGAAATAAGGATAACTATAGATAATTAATAAAGAGTCCATGTATCTATTATTTACTAAAATCATTAAATACATATTTAATCCTAAAGAGTCAAATGAGGAACTAGTAGAAGAGTTCCTAAGTCAAGCAAACTAATTATTAAATCCACATAAATCAATTAAATATTTTTTTCAAGAGAATAATGGATTATTGATCTAACTAAAGTTTTAAAACAACTACCATTTTTCCTAAATATGTTTATAAAGACCCAAAGACAATGGAAGTCTTAGGGATCTAATCATCATGATTTTCCTAAGTAATTTCAGAGAGAAATTTTCGAAAGGCAAGTAATCTTATACAAAACCTCATATTCCAAATAAGAGAAGCCTCACCTTTAGGATCTCTATACTACTTTCATGTTGGATCTAGCTTGCGGGGATCTCAATTAGGACCAGGAACGGTTCCAAGTCATGGTTGGGAGCCACATGGTAGTTGCCAAGTTATCGAGTTAATAGATTTAAGGTCGGAGATAACATATGTTTAATAATTTTGTATGTTCAAGTGTGTAGGGTGTGTTCCATCAAATAAATTGAATAGTTACATGTACGAGGATTCTACCATTTCAAATTTCTATAAATCATGTTGACAAATTTTACTTATAATTCATATTCTTTTGATTAAAGACCTACAAATTGAATGTATGCTTTATATTTATTTCATTTGTTTTAATATCAAACTCATCATGCAATATTTTAGATAATGTCTAGGGTTAATTTTTATATTGCACGTCATGGCATTTGTTTAAACTTAGAATTTAGCCTTTAAATTCTTATGTAGGTTTTAAAATTAAATTTCCTCTTAGCATTATATTTAATTGTAACAAATGTGTGATTTCCTAAATACATATAAAGTGAAGACTATGGGTGGGGTAATAGCTTTTCTTTTTATATATTTGTATAATTGTAACACACTTTAAATCTTACATGGCATTGCAATTCCGTGTATCCCAATCAGATCTTGAATTCCTACATAAGCAAAAAGAATGTATACTATTGTAGAAGATGCTGCCATTTTCCACTAACATGTATTTTATGTAAATTCATATGGAATTTTAAGTCCAATGCCTCTCCTCATCATTTATGCATATCAATCATTCAAAAACATATAAGATATTGTTTAATGAGATCCTATACAAATTAATACCCATAAAATCTCAGTATAAAAAAAGAATATAAAAATGCCAAATGCAAACATAGGGAGACCCCAATGTATGTGGTTCAGCCCATACGTGGGGTTACATCCACCAAAGCTTAGTCACCTTTTCTATTAAAAAAATCAACATATTAAGGTATACATCCCACATCATAAATGATGTGCTATATTTCTACTCTTCGCAGTCTCTCATCTAATCGGACATAAGATTACATTATCAAGCTTTTCATTATCAACACTAAGACATATATATACCCTGGAAGCATCTGTACAAAATTTGTGGGTAAGCATGCCCGACCTATTTAAATCATCAATGATATAAATATATATATCTTTATACTTTGGTGTAAATTTTGAAATCAATGGGTGTCAAAATTCTTTCAACGTTTCTACCTTCTTGTGTAACATTTTAAACCAGCGAGACAAGCAATGTATCTGTGTTTAGAAGTATTTTAATTACAAGCATATGCTTTATATGCATTCACGTCTCGAGACCTATTTATGCATGCAAAACACTTGCACTAAACAAAACAATTTTATTGATGCTAATTTATAACTTTAACGCAGGTCTTCTACCACAAAATATAACACCTACGGAGATACAACCCAACAAACTATGGCTACGTAACTTGGATTAGATTCAAACCTATTGAGGTCAATATACCTGTATATAAGTAAGAAAACAATATTATACCCATAACTATCACAAAGGCTTGGAAATATTAGCATCAATCTTTAAAATATTTCTCCACACAGGTTGTAAAATGGATGTAGAGGTTTGATCCCATGTATCCATGGAACAATATACATTTCAAAAAAAGGAAACGAGATGCAAGGATTTCAAGTTATGTCTTAACCTTGGAGGGGTACATAGTAAGACCCAATTGATGGGTGCGTATCTCATCGATTGACATTCATGCGATCCATGCGTTCCATGGATTGAGGAATTGGTCTCTGGGACAAGGAGCTGCTAAGTATGAAAACATTAGAAAAATCAGTCAACTCCATCCAGATTGTAAAGAGAGGGAGAGTGACAATTACTTTTGTTCACGTTAAAACATGTACCACAGCGGTCACATATATGATACTCATTATTGAGTAGAGTTTAACGAGGACAAAGGAAAAACTTGTAGTGTTTATTTAACATAGACAAGGAACTGATATTTCAGATATGTGACATTATTAACACAATCTACAATGAGCATAGGCAAGAAGTGAGAGATCTGTAAAATATAAATCATATGCAGATTCGATCTATCAACTTGATCCATAGATTTCCAATCAGCAAGTAGAAGGTAGAGTATTTATGTATTAAAACACCATTCTAAAGGATTCTAGGAAGAGAATATGTCTATTGAAACCATAACTACCATAATAATAACACCTTCTGAAAACTGCGATACCATGTTGTTAAATCCTATGTTTTAAAACATTATTTCCCTTATTTCTTTGCTGTAAAGTCAAATTACTGGGCATCCTAAAGGAAATTAGCATGGTATATGAAGACACGTGGATCTATAACCCTTCAAATTAGCACAATGCAAGGTAAATATCTATCTCCAACAAATAGATGCATCGTCAATTAAATGTTTCGTGAGAATGTGATAAAGATACCTTCATCAATTAAATGGAACTCAGATATATGAAAGAGGTCACTCGGTTGCAGTGGTGATACATAGTGTTTGAAACCAGCCTTTTTCCATAGTCGAGATCAGACACGTTTGAACCTAAAATTTTCCTTATCAAGGTGCAACTAGAGGCCACAATCTCCTTCTATCCCACTCTGATTTCAGAACTTGACTCAACTCCTCTTAGCATACCCCCATTCATTAGGAAATGAAAACACAGAGAGCATTGTGAAAAACGTCGAGGTCATTACCTCATTGGAAAAATGCATAGGTCACTACCTTTCTACAAAAAACACAAAGATCGATTTCATCCTTCAAACAACGGAGAGATTTTCCTCTACCCAAAATGCATAGATCCCTCTCTTGAGATGCAATGATCTTTTGTTTAAAATTAAATAACTATAAGAACTTAGAGATCATTTTACCAGAGGGTGTAGAGCTCAATTTCTCCTTTCGGCAGAACTCCCCCTCATCCCGTGTGGAGATCCCTTTTATCCCATGCCCACCTTTTTTTCCTCATCCCCAATATCTAGAAACATTTATTCGCAAAACCCTAACGTCTCCATAATCAATGATTATGAATTTTCACTAACGCCTCCACAATCAGTGACTATAAATTAGAGTAAAATAAAACCTCCATAATTAGTGACCGTAAATCAAGTAATGGTTTCCACAATCATCGCCTACTACTAAAGGAAATTCAATAATCAATTGATGATATATCTATATGTAATAATATATATATATATATATATATATATATATATATATATATGTAATTGCTTTACACACATAATCTCCAATTATATGTATAAAATAATGCTCCATTATTATATATAATGTTCTTTATATATATTACACATGAAATTCCTTTCACTATATGCGATATGCTATTATATATAATGCTCTTATATATAACCTACATATGTATAAAATAATGCTCCATTATTATATATAATGTTCTTTATATATATTACACATGAAATTCCTTTCACTATATGTGCTCTGTTATTATATATAATGCTCTTATATACCAGTGTAGATCCAACTTAGGCTCTATCGAGCACCGAAAGGGATCAAATCTCTCGAGGTGCAAACCTTTTCTTAGGTATTGCACTCAATGAGATATCAACTTTGGTGTGTCCTATTTATACCATTGATTTGATTCAAACCAAAAGACACATCTTTTAATTTAAGGTCCACATATGATATTTTTATTATTAATATTTAATATTATTTATGGCCCACCTATAATATTTATTATTATTTTTTATTTTGTTAGGAACAAACATTACAACATATCCCCATACATGGTTTTTAAACCATATGCAAGGCCCTCCTAAAACCATGGGTTGTTTATAAGGTGTTGCATATGGTCTTAAAACCATTTGCAAGGCCCTCTTAAACCATGTACAATAAAACCATGGGTTTTTTAGGAGGCGTTGCACATGGTTTTAAAACCATGGCCCTCCTAAACCATAAATAATAAAACCATGGGTTGTTTAGAAGGCCTTGCACATGGTTTTAAAACCATGTACAAGGCGAACATTTTTTTGCAAATAATTGAATTTTTACTTTTTTATTATTTTGTTAGGTGGGAACATTACAACATCTCCCCCATATTGTGTTTTTTTTTCTGACCCACTTTTTTTTTGCGATAATTAATTTTTTACTTTTTTATTGTTTTGTTAATTTTTACTTTTTTATTGTTTTGTTAGGTACAAATATTACAACATCTCCCCCATAATAGGTTGTTTTTCTGGACATCATTTATTTTGTCTTATAATTATTATTTTTATTAATAAAAACAACATTACATAATGTTACAAGATATCCCCCATACTGGGATGTAGAGCGCCTCTCGGTGCAATAATATACATATGTATAAAATAATGCTCTAGTATTATATATAATGTTCTTTATATATATTACACATGAAATTACTTTCACTATATGTGCTCTGCTATTATATATAATACTCTTATATATAATATACATATGTATAAAATAATGCTCCACTATTATTTATAATGTTCTTTATAAATTTTATACATGAAATTCCTTTCACTATATGTTCTCTGCTAGTATATATAATGCTCTTATATATAATATACAAATCTTCTTACTTTCAATACCCTTGATTAATGTGACGTGGAAATAACCTTGATGGGGTGAGGGTTTCTATTCCTCCTAAAACCACTTTATGATCTATTTGTATCTTTTACATGTAGTTAAAAATCTCTTTTATGTGATAATTTCCTTCATGTTCGAGCCCTAGCCTCGCATTTCTGCGAATAAGTAAATTACCAATTAAGAATGCAAGAAATTGACTAGTGTCGAGTAAGTGGCTTAAGGTCAAATGTGATGACAGTGGTTGGTTCCCTTGTGGACACCGTGATGATACCTAGTTACCTTTATTCAACCTCTAAGTTTTCCTTTATTGTTTACCCTTCCCCAGTGGATTAGTTTCCAGTCGTTTAAATTGTACCAATGTTCTTTTGTTCTCCTAAATCCACAGATTTAGGGAATTAATCACCTACTTAATAAGGTTTCACTAGTGGGGCCTTGGCCTTGAGCTCCTCACTAGAAAACAAGTACAGTAACATTAAACCATTACAAAATACTTAGGGCATATAAGAGGGATATTACATCCTTTCCCCATTAAAAATAACATTGTCCTTGGTGTTCTTGTTTTCTAGCCCACATTTCTTCTTCTTGTGAGGCATCTTTTCTTGCTTCGATTTTTTCGCCCTAATATCTGTTGATCTTTCATGTTTCTTCTCAAATCACTATCATTCAAGACGCACAGTTTCCTACAGCAAGATTGGGTCTAGCCTAAATTTTATTCAGTAATTCATGTCAAAATTAAATTTCAATCTTGAACATAAGCCATGGATCCTTTGCACTATAACATTTTGCAACTTACAAAATATCTTCTATCTTAATACCCAATTATTTTTCCATGAATTAATTGATTCATTGGTAAGACATAGTTACTTCATCTTTTGGGAGGATGTATGTTATCTCCAACCTTTGGATAGTATTAAAGCTAAGGTAATCCTCTTCTTCACATTTACAAATTAAGGCATGTAACTTTCTAATTACTTGGAAAATTCATTAATGCATCCTTCGTTTTGTTATTTTTCAAACTCTCCCTTGAGTTATTTTCCAATTCTCGTGTGGATTTACATCTATTTCTAAGGTTACTCTTTCTTTTGATCGCTAGTCAAAAAATTTCTCCTCAGTGACATCAAACAACGTCTTGTCTTCTAGATGTCAAGATTTTCCTAGGTATTGATATCTATATCATAATTCTTCCATGGTTCCCCTTAAGCCTCCTCGCTTGAGTGCAGGAATTTCCTTTTTCTACTTAGCCCCCTCCTCGAGTCCAGGGAAATAAGGTAGAGTTAGATCATCAATTTCCCTGCCACTTCATATGCGTAAAACCAATGTGCTCACATGATAATCATTTTCCTAACACCAATGTGCTGACACGGAAATCATCTGCCTAACACCATTGTGCTCCTGCAGCATGTATTCCTAACACCAATGTGCTCACATGACAATCACTTGCCTAACACCATTGTGCTCTCATAGCATGCATTTTCCTTATTCATTTTTAATGTTAATTATAATCTTTGACTACTTGTGACACACATTCTTTAGCGCTTAACGTGATTTCATTGTCATTGTCCTGATTTGTGAAATTGGCTTCATGGCTAATATCATTAGCATCTGTCGATAAATAATAATTTTCATCCATTTAATCAACATTTCCTAAGTTGTAGTGGTTTGTACCCTTGCCATTATTCATGGTTCATACAATCTTATAATAAATCATCACTTATCTTTAAGCGTTTGAGATCACTTATTTACAAGTGGATTTAAAATCCATGTCTTACGTTGATCATGACAATGATCAAAATCATAGTAAAGCCCTGCAATGTTAGTACATAACATCATAAATCCACAGTTAATCCATGGTTCATAAAAACCTCAATATCCAACAATTAAATTAAGATAAAATTAAATCATCACTCATTCTTTAGTGGTTTGACTCTACTTCTTAAGCCCGTGAATATTTTTACTAAATGTCAACTTTGACTGATAGTGTTCCTCGCATAATCATGCAATGTTAGCATATAATAGTATACAACATTTATCAACTTATCCTTTTCAAATATGAATATCTTTAGACATCCTTACTCATCTATATTTCGATAATTTCGAGAGAACGGACATTCCAACTTTACACAATATTTATGAGTGGCAATCTAGGGGCATAGAAATTCCAATTGCTGTATAGTGTCTTTAGAGGAAACAATATAATTCTCCATGGATTCATTGTACTTCTACCAAAACATAGTGGAGCAAGCTACAAATACATATGATTTAAAACTCTTATAAGAGGATAGAAAATGAATAGTGTTCATTAAGGGTAACTGCAAGTTCTAGCACATTATTTCCCGAATTCAATCTACTATTTCCATAGGAACTTTCAGCGTTGGTACAACACACTTTATTCAATGTGGTGAAATGTATCACAATTCATTATATTAGATACGAGTAGTCCCTAAGGTGGTAGTCACCTAAACATAACTCATAACTATTCATTGATATGAATGATTATTTTTCATGGTGCTCAAGTGAACATAACAAGATACCATTAAAGTACCATTTTCACCAGAGCTAAGAAAATAAGACCGTGCACCTCAAAACCTACCAATTTGGTGATGCACACTTACAGCAGAGACGAAACGAAACATCATAACTAATAACTTACCATAATGTGAATGAATGGAAACTAAGCATTCTGAACTCCATTTGCCCTCAATTTGACACAACAACATAATGCTTGAAAACACCAAATATGAAAACTAAGACAATACCGTTTTTTTTTTAATTTGCAGACAAGAAAATATTTGCAGTCTGCTATCATAAACATCAAACCACCCATAACAAGTGCTATATATTTAACCATGACAACCATGAACATTTGTGAAAAACAACAATAATAGGTTTCCTTACAAGCATTGCTTTCATACCTAAGGGATATCCATTGACCCTCATAGTCCATGTACTCGTGCAGTTGCAATGCCATAAAAGAAAAAGTATGCCAAGAATCAAATCTTGATTCCAAACAAAGAAACCTTACTTGAAATCTAAGTACCTTAGAAAACCCCAAGACACTCAATCCCATAGACTAAAATACACCCTGTAGATGTCTCCACTATACACAGAAAAAAGTGATTTAAGAAATCCCAACATCCCAGCCTTCCACCACCAAAACTGGGAATTAACCACTGTCAACTTCACTGAAACATGGTCAAAGAAAGTATGGGAAGATGTGATTGTGCAGGTCACAGATTTCTCAAAATCCTGAATGTACCGATATCATTCAAGATAGAATCTAAACAGAAACTTTAATGAGCCTCGTATCATTAGCTTTTGACTCACAAATTACCCTATATTCTTCCATGGTAATATTGAGTACTACAAGGATTTGTATACTTGGTAATTTTGAAAATTTCTGGAATGAAGTATGCACATTGAGCTTATAAAAGGAACTAGTTTTTATACCATGAAGAATTATTAAGTTCTAAATTACAAGGGCACAAAAAAAATTCAATTGGGAATATTATAACTGTATATTTCCTTGGCACTCTATTGAGTGCAATATATCCTTTATATTCTCAACTGCCTTATGAGGCAATCATGGCTTAACACCACTGACTGTACATTGTCAACCTTTAAACCATACATGGGAAAGTATTCATTTATGCAAGTTTAAACAAAACATTAATGGCCAATCTTTTCCAATAACCTATGGATTATAACAGAGAAGCTATGATACCAGACATGTCGATATGGTCCATCAAGTCGCGAGTAACATACCTTCCCATGATATTTCTTTTGTTATCCTTTTAGTTACCTCTTCCAATCCTTGAGGGTCTGCTGGGATAACTTTGTCCCCCATCCGACATTGCCGTGTATCCATAATTTTTTTTTATTGATTAGTATACATTCCTTCTAACATCATGTTGATCGCAAATAGGTCCTAGTGCTGTCAACCTCACTTTGATACCATCCGTAACAAACCTATAATTTCCTAAATACATATAAAGTGAAAACTGTGTGTGGGGTAATAGATTTTCTTTTTTTCTATTTGTATAATTGTAACACACTTCAAAGTTTACATGGCATTACAGTTTCGTGTATCCCAATCAGATCTTAAATTTCTACATAAGCAAAAAGGATGTATACTATTGTAGAAGATGGTGCCATTTTCCAATAACATGTACTTTATGTAAATTCACATGGAATTTTAAGTCCAATGCCTCTCCTCATCATTTATGCATATCAATCATTCAAAAAAATATAAGATATTGTTTAATGAGATCCAATACAAATTAATACCCATAAAATCTCAGTATAAAAAGCGAATATAAAAATGCCAGATGTAAACATATGGAGACACCAATGTATGTGGTTCACCCCATACTTGGAGTTACGTCCACCAAATCTTAGTCACCTTTTCTATTAAAAAAATCAACATATTAAGGTAGAAATAACACATCATAAATGATGTGCTATCTTTCTAGTCTTCACAGTCTCTCATCTAATCGGACATAAGCTTACATTATCAAGCTTTACATTATCAACCCTGAGAGATATATATACCGTGAGACCTATATATACCCTGGAAGCATCTCTAGAAAATTTGTGGGTAAGCATGCCCCACCTATTTAAATCATCAATGTTATAAATATATATATCTTTATACTTTGGTGTAACTTTTGAAATCTATGGGTGTTGAAATTCTTTCAAGGTTTCTACCTTGTGTAACATTTTAAACCACCGAGACAAGCAATGTATCTGTGTTCATAACTATTTTTAATGACAAGCATACGATTTATATGCATTCAGGTGTCCAAACCTATTTACACATGCAAAACACTTGCACCAAACAACACAATTTTATCTATGCTAATTTATAACTTTAACTCAGGTCTTCTGCCACAAAAATATAACACCTACAGAGATACAACCCAACAGACTATGGCTGCATAACTTGGACTGGATTCAAACCCATCGAGGTCGATGTACCTGTAGATAAGTAAGAAATATCAATATTGTACCCAGAACTATGACATAGGCTTGGAAAGGTTAGAATCATTCTTTAAAATATTTCTCCACATAGGTGGTAAAATGGATGTAGAGGTTTGATCTTGTGTATCCCTCAAGAATTATACATTTCACAAAAAGGAAACGAGATGCGAGGATTTCAAGATTTGTCTTAACCTTGGCAGGGTATACAGTAAGACCCAATTGATGGGTGCATGTCTCATCAATTCATATTCATGTGATCCATGCATTCCATGGATTGGGAAATTGGTCTCTCTGACAAGGAGCTGCTAAGTATGGAAAAATTAGTGAAATCAATAAACTCCATCCAGATTGTAAAGAGAGGGAGAGTACCAATTAATTTTGTTTGATTTAAAACATGTGTCACAATGGCCACATATATGATACTCAAGATGAAGTAGAGTTTAACGCGGACAAATGAAAAACTTGTAGTGTTTATTTAACACAGACAAGGAGCTGATATTTCATATATGTGATATTATTAACACAATATACAATGAGCGTAGGAAAGAAGTAAGAGATCTGAAAAATATAAATCATATGCATATTCGATCTATCAACTCGATCAATATATTTCTGATCAACAAGTAGAAGGTAGAGTATTCATGTATTAAAACACCATACTAAAAGGATTCTAGGTAGAGAATTTGTCTATTGAAACCATAACTACTGTAATAATAACACCTTCTAAAAACTGCCATCCCATGTTGTTAAATCCTACGTTTTACAACATTATTTCCCTTATTTTGTGTCTGTAAATTCTAATTACTGAGCATCCTAAAGGAAATTAGCATGGTATATGAAGTGTAATGTTCCCCTAAAAATAACATAAAATAAGATTATAACAATTCTTGAATACTGTTTTCTATTAGAGTCAACGTGTACCTTAGATACAAACACACAAACTACTATTGCTTTACCAACATTCCTCTAGAGCCCAGACTTGTGAACAAGAGGTATCTGTAGCATTGTTAATTATTCATGACACATATTCATAAAATATATAGTCTATGGAAACACCTTTTATGCATACTCATCTCTCTACACTCTTTTATATTCTAGTTTTCTATGGAATCTTTTACCTTGTAGCTAAAACATTATAAACCTTCATTTTTTTATCGTAACTTCATGACCACAACATCCTACATACAATGCAATTATATTCTGTATAAATAGATATTATTCTTAATTAGACGAATACTTACATGCAGTTTCAAACTATTCCTTGTAAGATACCCAAAATGTATCAACAATGACTTGTGATTTTTCAACCAACATATGGGTCTCTTAAGTGATTAAAGTCACTAGTTCCATTGTTGATCTTTTAGTCAGAATGTATCCATTGTCAAAGATACCAAGTTACAAATTCACCATCCCCTTTGAGCAGATATGTTATTATTTCAAATATTATTTGTTATATGTATATATTCTTATTAATGAGTCGTAAGATGTATTCATTCCATTCATATCAATAGCATATGCTTATAGTCTTCAATCAACAATATCTTAATCATGCTAAAGAAAAAATATCAATGTGATTCCAAAATTTTATTATGCATAACCTTAGGCAGCATTTAAGCATTTCATCATCATGGTTGTGTTAAGCAATCATTATGTTACCCACAAGTTACCTTGATTGTCCTTTCTGAAGTGTTAAATCAATTGGAAGAGTTACAGTGCAGCATTTATAAATACATAAATAGTAAAGGAAAATAAATATTTAAACACAAGACCAAAAAGGCTCCAATATACGTGGTTCACCCAAATCCTCGGGCTACATCCACCAAAACTTGTTGCATCGTGTATTATTAAATCCACCCAAAAGAATTACAATCTGCATCTGAGGTCATTTTGACCATGCCAAACAACATGAGTTAAAAATGATATGTATAGACTCATCACGTAAACGAATCCATTCACAAACGTGTCACTTGGAAGTTAGAACCTTCAAAGACATGTGACATCTCAAGCAACATACTGCTATAGGTATAGTGAAACATGAATAATGTAATCCAAGGTATTGATGAGCCTCTGACCTTGCTTCAAGGAATATGCTCCTTTACCTTGTATATAATGCTAGATAGAAACCCATATCTAGTGGCTCTAGAACTTGTTGAAAACACATCTCTACCATCTCCCCAAAATCCACCCATGTTTCTTAATTACCTCACTACAGTGCTCTTATTGCATTTGATCACCATAAAAGTAAGTATTTGACTATGACAAGTTAGTTATATTAACCTATTCAAAATAATATCAGGAGAACATCATCTGTTACTTTCAAGCAACAAATACTCCAACATCCTCAAATGCTTTAGCTATAAAAACCACCAGATTAGGCAGTAAAGGAAGTTTTCCCATATTTTATTCCACTTCCTTGAACAAAGTGCACTAGTAGAGCTCCGATTCATAAGGAATGGTCTATCATAATCATATTAAGACTTAATAGAACATATATAGTAGTGGGAATATACACTGGAGTTGTAACTCGTAGGTGAAATGCATATATGCATGTAGGATGGCCAATAAGAGATGCAGAAGCTCTCCTATGGGGAAGAGAAATAAACTAGAATACATCATCACGAAAGTAAACCACAATAGATTCAATTATATGGTAAGACCGTATAGCATGATGAAAACCATGGCAGTGGAATTATCGTGATAATAAAACATGAATAACCTAATCCAAGGTATTTATCCCACTGCTTTAAAACCAGTCTAAGATATCTGCTATGGAAATCAGCCAACAACCCTTGTGATTTTGGCACCTCACCTTGTTTTGTGGCTAGTTAAATCTACTTTTTGGAATGGAAGGTAAATAGAAATACAATCTAATGTGATCTAAGTTTGCCTAGATTTAGATCTTTATAGTGACGGCAACCCATCTTTCCATCTAAGTCGCAGTTCCACGAAACTGTGCTTATGGCATCCAATGGACATAATACCCAAATGACCGGTGAGGGAATGCAACTTAACATGAAATGCATAGTTTGGATCATCATCAAAGGAAGACGCATTCTAAGTATTGGTCACACCCATCGTAGTAAATAATTTTAAAAGCCATAACACACTATGGATGGGCAACGATTCTAAAACAAAAAATTTAGACCACTAACGTAGGCCAATGAGATCGGACTCACATTCTATGAAATTGAGTTTGCAAGGAGTTAAACAATCGCATATGAATAGAAGCTGATTCACAAGAAATGTTTTTAAATCAGATCTACGTACACAACTCAGTAATGTTTATACTAGGGATTAGAACTCAAAAAAAAAATCTCCTACATCAAAATAATCTCCACAGACAGGGTGAGTTCATATCGAACCCTTTGACCCAAATTTAGGTGTCAAAAAGGAACACATGCAAGTTTTGAATTTAAAACAACAAAAATGCGATGGACTTGGCTACAACCATTCCACATATTTCAAGATCCATGGTTTACGAATCTATTCACAAGCTGGTCTTGGGAGTCATTTTCATAGGGTATAACACGCATACACCATGAAATCGAATAATCAATAATCAAATCACAACAATACCATCACATACTCAATAATCAAATCACAAGAAAATACAGATCCGAGCCTCCAATATAGAGGGAAGTTTGCATATCAAGCCATTCAAAAGTAAGGAGAATATCGAGTTACCTCCAAGATAGACCTTGAGCTGAGTTACCTCCCATATCGAATCATGTAGAGATTGGCCCCAGGACAAAATGGAACGAGTGGGACAAAATGCAGAGCTCCATCATCGAACTAATCTCTAAGTGATTTTCCTCATTTTATTTCATGCCTTTTTCCATCTGGATATCCCCTCCTTTTGAAGGGAATCCCAGCAATGAAAGAGGGAAATTCAAGACACATGGTGCTCCCCTATTCTCTCCCCCTAGTGGATTCATTTTCCTGTCGAAAGTTTTGTCAATGCCTCACGTATCCTAAGTTTACTGCTTAGGCAATTAATAGATTTCCAGGTTTTGTTTGTGGTGGGGCCTTGGCCTTGAGATCCTCACCAATAAAATTACAATAATCATTCATAATTACAATTTTTTTAAGGGTATGCAGGAGGAATATTACATCATCCTCCCCTTAAAAATAACACCGTCCTCGGTGTTCCTATTTTCAGCTAGGCTCCTTCTCCCCATGAGTCATCTTTCTTGATTTTTCTTTTCTATTCTGATCTCCTTTGACCTTTCCTAACTCTTGGCAAGTCTCCATTTTGTTAAAACCTGTAGTTACCTATAGCAAGATTGGGTCTACCCAACTTCATGTGTCAAAATTCCATAGTTCAATTTTAAAACATAAACAATGGATCCCTTTATAATACCATAATTCCAGTTCATGGAACATATTCTAGTATTTATTTTTCCATCAATAATGTAATTGATTCATAAGAAATCCATATTTTCTCATCATTTTTAGTTAGAAAATCAAAATTCCTCACTCCTCTCCTCATTTGAGAGAGTTTTTTCCTACATGGGTGTTACTTTTGACAAGCTAATTACTTAGAGCACTAAGACATTTTTCATTCATTATAACATGGATATGGAAATATTCCCCAACACCTTGGTTAATCATCAAACTCTCCTTGGAGTTCTTTTACATATTCCCGTGTGGACTTTCGGGCTATATCTGAGGTTACTCTCCCTTTTGACTGCTAGTTAAACATTTTCTCCTCAATGACATCAGACAACATCCTATCTTTGAGATGTTGAGTTTTTCCTCGGTCTTGTTATTAATATCATAACTTTTTCATGATTCCCCTCAAGCCTCCTCGCTCGAGTCCAGGAAAACAAGGTAGAGTTAGATAATCAATTTTCCACTTCATATGCCTAACACCAATGCGATCACACAACAATCCTTTTCCTAACACCATTGTGCTCCCATAGCATACATGCCTAACACCAATGTGCTCACACGATAGTCTATTTCCTAACACCATTGTGCTCCCACATAATAAATTTTCCTTATCCATCTTTAATGTTCATTTCAACCTTTCACTATTTGTAGCACACACAACTTTGGTGCTTAACGTGACTTCACTGTCATTTTCCCGATTCGTGAATTGGATTCAGGACTACTTAAATATAATTAATATCTATCTATAAATACTAATTTCACCAATCTAATAAACATCACATACATTGTAATGAGTTGTATCTCTATCATCATTCAGGATTGATACAATCCTCCAACATAATTCCTTACTCAATTCTGGGCAATTGAGTGCAACTAGTTTGTGCAAGTGTATTTATATTCCATAATGGATGTTTTATCATCTCATTGGTCATAACCCTTGTAAAACCCTGCAATGTTAGTACATAAATAACATAATCCATGGTTAATCCTTGGTTCATACCACCCTCAAAATCTAACAGCTTATAATAAGTCAAAGTAAAACGACACTCATTCTTAGCTTCATTATTAAGCCACGAAATATAGTGTTATTGGAAAAATCCTGCAATGTTAGCACATAACATTATTTGAAATTCATATTTTGAAATACTAATAGCAAAACATCTTCACTCATGTGTCCTTGGATAGGGACACTTCAATTCTGCACAATAATATTGAGTGGTAAGTTGGAGACATGGGAATCTCAAGTGTTATTTGGTTTGATCTGCCTAATCGTATCCCTCCAGGAACATTATACTCTTTGTTGGGACCATCTTGTACTTTGAGTAACCCTCAGCAAGCCATGAATACACACACGTTACAGCTTTCATAAAACAATAATTGATAATGCTGATCACATGAAATAGTAGGTTTAGAACACCATTTCTCCTAAATCAACCCACGATTTTTGTAAGAAGTTCTATGTGGATGTAACACACTTGTAATCTCACATGTGTCAAAATAGACCAAATGTTTTAGCACGATAGGATTATGATGAAATATATTAGATCGTGTTTCGTAAATATGGGTATAACTTTTTTTTTATAGGTCACCTTTTAACACGAGAACATAATCATAAAAGAGCAGACATTAATACTTTACTTGTGTTATCTCACACTACATGGAGTTATAACAATACCCTAAGGGGTATTTTTTTGCTAGGTTACCCTCTCTACTTCTACGGTTAACCATTTAGCATCAATCTTTAAATTGCATTGTGCATGTGAGAATCGTTCTTAACGATAACTTTGAAAAATTAGTAATTAGTTCTAACCACAATGTAAGATAAACCTAAAATTTCTCATGCCTACACCTTCCTTATACTTGAAGGGTGTCTTCAAATATTCCTCAAGCAGTGGTGATTTCTACGTTACCGATTATTGAATGTTTTGGGATTCTTTTCAAATATTTGACAATATCAAATTATTTTCCCAACGTAAGTAAACACATGATTTTCATTATTTCCTAGTAATCAATATTACCATTTATGTCGTTATAAAACTGTTAACATTTATTGCTATGAATCTATGCATTTTCCTTTCCTTAGGAAACCATAGCTTGTTACCCATTCTCGTTGGTGCCTTATGTTTAAACAAAAAAGTGTGTGTTAGTATGATGATATCATTTCCACGTATATATTTATCTCTAGAAGCAATTCTATGAAAGGAATATCTCCCCTCATGAATCATGAGTAACATTATAGTCCAACTCCCATGGTAAGGGTGAAATGTAAACATAACCATTACAAAAAAAAATGAGAGAATTAATTGCACATTTTTTGTTTAATCCACCGATAATGTAATATCATACCTTTTCCATACTATTCTATTAAACTATCCCCTTAGCTACCTCTTTGTCGGCCTACTTAGATGACTTATTTCCTCGTTCATCATCACCACGCATCCAAAAACAAATTCATTGGATTAGTTAAGTTACCCTGTGAATTACTCACTTGCCCTTTTTAATTTGCTGTTAATGTGATAACAGACCCTGCCATTGTATTTCCTTTCTTTATCCTCTTTATTTACCACCTTCAATCTTTGAATGCCCACTCAGATAACTTATTTTCTCATCCATTATTTTCATGCATCCAAAACAAAATCATTGGATGGGTTAGGTCTAAAATATTCATGTTTTCTAACTTCACGTTGAGCCCAAATAGGTCCGAGTGTTGTCATCCTAGCTCTGATACTATTTGTAATGTTCCCCTAAAATAACATAAATAAGATTATAACAATTCTGGAATAGTGTTTCCTATCAAGTCAACTTGTACCTTGGATACAAACACACGAACTACTGCTGCTTTACCAATGTTCCTCTTGAGCCTAGACTTGTGAACAAGAGGTATCTACAACCTTGTTAATTATTCATGACACATATTCATAAAATCTATAACCTATGGAAAAGCCTTTTATGCATACTCATCTCTCTACAGTCTTTTCAATTTTTGTTTTCTATGGAAGCTTTTATATTGTAGCTAAAACATCATAAACCTTCATTTGCTAATCATAACTTCATGACACAAAAACCCTACATACAATGCATGTATATTATGTATAAATAGATATTCTTCTTAATTAGAGGAATACTTACATGCAATTTCAAACTATTCTTTGTAAGATACCCAAAATGTCTTAACAATGACTTGTGACTTTTCAACCAACATATGGGTCTCTTAAGTGATTAAAGTCACTAGTTCCATTGTTGATCTTTTAGCGAGAATGTATCCCTTGTCAAAGATACCGAGCAGAGATGTTATTATTTGGAATATTGTTCGTTATATATATATATATATATATTCTTATTAATGAGTCGTAAGATGTATTCATTCCATTCAAATCAATAGCATATCCTTATAGTCTTCAATCAACAATATCTTAATCATGTTGAAGACAAAATCTCAATGTGATTCCAAAACGTTATTATGCATAACCTTAAGCGGCGTTCAAGCATTTCATCATCATGGCTCTGTTTAGAAATCATTATGTTACCCACAAGTTACATTGATTGTCCTTTCTGAAGTGTTAAATCAATTGGGAGGCTTACAGTGCAGCATTTATAAATACATAAACAATAAAGGAAAATAAATATTTAGACACAATACCAAAAAGTCTCCAATATAGGTGGTTAACACAAATCCTTGGGCTATTTCCACAAAAACTTGTTGCATCATGTATTATTAAATCCATCCAAAAGAATTACAATCTGCATTTGAGGTAATTTTCACCATGCCAAACAACATGAGTTAAAAATGATATGTACAGAATCATCATGCAAATGAATCTTTTCACGAACGTATCACTTAGAAGTTAGAACCTTCAAAGACATGTGACATCTCAAGCATCATACTGCTATAGGTATAGTAAAACATGAATAGCCTAATCCAAGGTATTGATGAGCCTCTCACCTTCCTTCACAGAATATGCTCCTTTACCTTGTATATAATGGTAGATAGAAACCCATATCTGGTTGCTCTCGAACTTGTTGAAAACACATCTCTGCCATCTCCATAAAAGCCACCCTCGTTTGTTAATTACCTCACCGCAGTGCGCTTATTGTATTTTATCACCATAAAAGCAAGTATTTGACTATGAAAAGTCAGTTATATTAACGTGTTCAGAAGTTTATAAGGAGAACACCGTCTATTACTTTCAAGCAACAAATACTCCAATATCCTGAAATGATTTTAGATGAAAATACTACTAGATTAGGTAGGAAAGGAAGATTTCCCTTATTTTATTCCACTTCCTTGAACAAAGTGTGCTAGCAGAGCTCCAATTCATAAGCAATGGTCTATCATAATCATCTTAAGATTTAATAGAACATATATATTAGTGGGAATCTACATTGGAGTTGTAACTCTTAAGTGAAATGCATATATACATGCAGGATGGCCATTGTTCACATGAGTAGATGCAGAAACTCTCCTATTGGGAAGAGAAATGAACTGGAATACATCATTAAAAAAGTAAACCACAACAGATTCAATTGTATGGTAAGACCGTATAGCATGAGGACAGCCATGGTAGTGGAAAGATCATTATAGTAAAACATGAATGTCCTAATCCAAGATATGTATCCCACTGATTTAAAACCATTCCAAGATATCTGCTATGGAAATCTACCAACAACCCTCTTGATTGTTAGAATAATCAACCCATAGTTACCTACCTTAGACATTAATTAATCCATTTTTGTCTTATTTTCCTATTTTCAATATTCCACTCTATGCAAGTTGTCTTCCACATGCCATAGAAGTCAAACTTGCTAAAATTGAGCCATGGAGTGCTTGGGAAACCTCCTGGAATCCATATTTAGCATATCTATTTTATTCCATATCCTGCCTAGCACATATCTTCTTTTTCGGCTAAGTTGCTTGCTTTATTGAGATTTATGGCAAAAGGGAAAGTAAGACTAGGTGTAGTTGACTTGCTTTTTCCCCTCATCATACTCCATTATTTTCTCCTAATAAAAGCATGTATGATTTGTCTTTCCATCACTTATTATCTTTCCTACTTGAATTTTCTAATTCGTGAGCCTCTAGGTAGATTTGGAAACTGCTTTATGAACCTATGGGGGATTTGACTAGATTTAGTAAGCCTACTTTTTGACTATTTCAAATGGAATCTTTATGCATTCAAATATATAATGTAATTATATATTGCAGCAGCCTATGACTTCATAAGGTTGGATATTGTACACTTATTCAATACAGATAAGTGTTATGTTCCAATTTTAGTCTCTTTTGTGTGTAAATTTGCATGTTTGATTAGCAATTTTGTGAGTGCAATTGTTCTATCAGTTGGGTTAAATTTCCACATGGTATTAGAGCCTTTCTAGATTGATTTATCTCCTTCCATATTGTTATTGCAAGTTCTACATCTTGACTGGGAGCATATTCTGGTGACTGAAGGGACAGTTTCTAAGCTATGGCTCAATCTCAGAAAATCATCTTGACTTCATTTAATTTATTTCAATGGAAAGCAGAGATGGAGATATTTTTGAGAGATAAAGGTATCTACATGGTTACTATGGCAACTGAGGCAGATCCCAATGCAGCTACAGAGAAAATTAAATGGCACAACGGGAGGGATGAGGCCTATGGTCTTTTGTGTTTGAGCATATCAAGATACCTCCTCTTCCATCTTGATGGATTGACATCACCTAATGAAGTGTGGCAGAATCTTGTAGAGATTTTTGGTAAGATATATGAGATTAGAGGACATCAAATAAAGAATGAATTGATCTCTTTGAGTCCAAGTAGCTTCGAATCCATGCAACTCTACTTTTCCAAGTTTAAAGCCTTTGTTTTGTAGCAAAAATAGTGTGGAATTGAAAAGAAGGAAGAGGAACTAGTTTTGGCCATACTCTCAAATCTCATCCTTGACTATTCAGTGTTTGTTTCGACCTTCCATGCCACCAAGTGGACATCTCAATCCTGGAAGATGTCGAATCTTGCAAATTTCATGGAATCCATCACAAAAGAACGGGATAAACTGGTGATGATGGGCACCATCAAACCTTCCACAGACCAATATTTGGTTGCTGGAGATTCGAGGGTGGATTCAGAAGGCAAGAAGAAAGCTAAGAACCCACCTGAGAAAACGAGAGACAAGAACAAGTCTCAAGAGGAGGCCCAAGGCTCCAAGAAGAACTTATAGAAGAAGAATAACAAATAAGAAATGAGCAAGAGCGCATACTGCAGTAAGGGCTATCATTCTAAAAGCTCCTGTATGAAGAAGCAAATTGACATGTTGACCCAAATCCTAGAGAATAATAACATCTCCCTTCTTGATTTCTCAAAGAAGAGGGAAGGAGGATCAAATTCAGAGGATAGAGAGAGAGTACATGCTTTGGTTGTCAGCACATCAAACTCACCTAGCTTTGTCATAGACACTAGAGCTTCAAGACATATGGTTTAGAACAAGGAGGCATTCTCCTCTCTTAACATGTCGAAAGGTCCACCAATAGTGCTGGGAGATGACTCTCTCATTGATAGTTTGGGGAAAGGAAGGATTAATATTGACCATGGCAAGTTTAGTAATGTATTATATGTTCTAGGTATTGCCTCTAACCTCTTGTCAGTGTATTAGATGAATCACATAAGGTCTCCAAAGAAGGTCATATTCTCCCCTGATGATGTTGAGATCACAGAGATGTCGAATGGTAAAGTCATCGCAAAAGGAGTTGTAGATCACACTTTGAAGGTATACATGTTTTCACATTTTCTACCTTACTCAAACCCCTCTGCTCTTTTGATTCATGGTGATGAGGCAAGCGAGCTTTGGCATGAAATATTTTTCCATCTTAACTATAAGTGTCTTTCTGATCTAAGTGAAAAATAAATGGTCATAGGGTTACCAAAGATTAAATTTTCCAAGGGAGTCTGTCAAGGTTGTATCTTGAGAAAACACATAGAGCATGAATTTGAGAGAGCGAGTCATGAGAGAACCTGTACAGCTCTTGAGTTGATCCACAGTGATGTTGCTGGTCCATTTCCTCATATGTCAATGAGTCAATTCAAATATGCATTGATATTCATAGATGAATTTTCCAGGTATTTTTGGGTTTACTTCCTTAAGCATAAGTCTGAAGCTTTTGGCCTCTTCAAATTCTTTAAGGCTTTGGTTGAAAACTAGTCTGGGAGGAGACTCAAGATCCACAGATCTGACAATGGTGGTGAGTATGTAAAATATGAGTTCATTCAATATTATGAAGATGCAGGTATTTAGATGCAGCATTCAATCACTTACACACCACAAGAAAATGGTGTTGCTGAGAGAAAGAACAGATCACTGAAGGAGATGGCAACCTGTATGATGAAGGCTAAGAATTTTCCACCAAAGTTTTTGGTTGAGGCCATACACTGTGCATCCTATATCTAGAATAGGGTTCCTCATAAAAAACTTGATGGTATGACTCCTTTAGAATCTTTGAGTGGGCATAAGCCAGAAGTGACCCATTTAAGGAATTTTGGCCCAAAGGCTTTGGCTAGAATTCCAATTGAAAAGAGAAAGGCTTTGCAGCCCCAAATCCAAGAATTCCTATTTATCGAGTATTCTAAATATTAAAAAGGGTACAGGATGATCAACTTGAGCACAAAAAAGCCTTCATTGAAAGGAGTGTTTAGTTCCAAGAAGAGCCTTTAGTAGCAGCTGAAGTTGGAGAGTCTTCTTCACCACCAGAACCATTGAATGTAAGTGGAGAGACAAATGAGTTTGTTGATTCTGATATATCTAATAATGATGATTTAGTTGCAGATTCTGACAGTCCTACAACAACCAAATGGGTATCAACGACCATTCATGCAGCTGGGGAACTAGCTGGAAATCCTAGTGATCCTAGGAGGACTACATCTCAGTTTGAGAGTGCCCTGTGTATGAAAGACGCTTTGTTTGTAGAGAAGTGCTATATGATGGTTGAATCAGACCCATAGACATATGAATATGTAGCACATGATCCAAGATGGAAAACAACCATGAAAGAAGAATTCAACTCACTCCAGAAGAACAACACTTGGGAACTGGTTGATCTTCCCCCAGGGAGGAAGCTAGTTCAATGTAAGTGGGTTTTCAAAAATAACTTTGCTGCTGATGGTTGAACTTTAAAATATAAGGCAATATTGGTAGCGAAGGGCTACTCACAGGTACATGGTATTGACTACAATGAAACCTTTGCACCAATGGCAAAGATGGACTCCATAAGGCTAGCCTTAGCCATTGCAGCTTCAAAGCAGTGGGAAGTACATCACATTGATATGAAGTGTGCTTTCCTTAAAGGAGATATTACTAAAGATATTTACGTGCAGCAGCCTCAAGGGTTTGTGTCTAATCTATATTTTATATGCAGGTTAAAGAAATCATTGTATGGGCTCAAGCAAGCCCCCAGGTCTTGGGATGCCAAGATTGATGGCTTTCTGCTGTCATTGAGTTTTGTTTGATGCAAGTATGATCCTAACGTTTATTTGAAGCTGATTCATGGTTATTTGATGATTATTTTCTTGTATGTGGATGACCTTCTGACTACAAGAAGTTCAAAGAAATATGATTGCCTCCTTGAAGGATGCAATGAACCATGCATTTTCTATGACTGATTTGGGGTTGTTGATCCATTTCATGGGTCTCGAAATTGCTCAATCCAAACATGGAATAAAAGTACATTAGCCCAGGTGTGCTTTGGATTTGCTAAGCAAGTTCAACATGAAATATTGAAAGCCAAGCAAGACTCCCTTCCTTTCAGGACTTGAGCTTGAAGAAGCAGGTTCTTCTCCTATGGTAAATAATACACTGTATAGGTAGTTGATTGGGTGTTTGTTGCACCTTACCCACACTCGACCTGATATTTCTTATGTAGTAAGTGTGGATTCAATATACATGGATCAGCCTCATGAAATCCATTGGAGAGCAACCAAAACGATCCTTAACTTTGTTAAGGGAACAAGAACTCATGGGATCCTCTACAAAGCTAAATCTGATCTTGATTTGATTGGGTTTTGTAACATCCACCTCCCACCTTGAATACCTAAGGATGACTACAACACCTAAAAATAGAAATAAATCATAAATGCGTCTATGAGGAATCGAAAACCCTCACCACAATGAGATTTCTCCCACCATAAGTTAATCAAGGGTACTTGAGACATATAACAATATATAATAGTGGAGAACATTATATATATATATATTGGAGACATATGTATTTGAGATATGTATCATATATAGAACACATAATGTTACATATAATCATGGAGCATTACATGGTGTAACAAACCTCATACATACATGTATTATATGTAGAACCATATATATATATATATATGGAGAATAACATATATATATATATATATATTGGAGACATATATATATTTGAGATATATATATTATATGTAGAATATACATATAATAATACAGCACTATCTTATGAAACAAATCCCTCTTATATATAGATATTAGTGGAGATTATAGTAAAAATAAATTCTATATATATATATTATATATATGAAAAACATCAATAAATGATAGCAAAAAGAATGTCATATATGCATATAATGTAAAATAAAAACATTATATAGTGGTGGAGAAAAATATCAACACTAATCGTTTTACCCTAGGTTATATCATTTAATTGTGGAGGTGTTATTAATGCCTGATTTATATTGATTATTGAGGAGGCGTTATTGCAATTACCTCAATTTATACCAGTTAATTACCGGGTATTGTTGAATTCCATTAACTATTTTCTTGACTACTGACTTTTAGCCGTTATTAAAAAATTGTTAGCCATTTACTATGAAAGCATGGCTGAAATCCCTGGATTTATTGTGTGACTACTAACATTTACCAATTATTAAAATTGCCGGATTCATAGCCATTTATTTTATACTGTGAGAACTAACGTTCAACAATTATTAAAATTTTCAACAATTATTAAAATTTCCAGATTCACAGCCATTTATTATGAAGGCGTTGATGAAATCCCTCGATTTATTGTGTGACTACTAACCTTCAACAATTATTAAAATTGCCGGATTTACAGCCATTTATTTTATACTGTGACTACTAACATTCAACAATTATTAAAATTGCCTACCAAGCTCCAGCAATTATGAAACAATTATGAAAATTGTCGTGTTCACAATCATTTATTTTATTGTGTGACTACTAAAGTTCAGCAATTATTAAAATTGCCCGATTCACAGCCATGTATTATGAAGGGGTTGCTAAAATCGCTAGATTTATTGTGTGACTACTAACTTTCAGCAATTATTAAAATTGCCGAATTCACAGCCCTTTATTATGAAGGCGTTACTGAAATCCCTCGATTTATTGTGTGACTACTAAGGTTCACCAATTATGAAAATTCCTAGATTCTCAACAATTTATTTTATTGTGTGACTACTAAAGTTAAGCAATTATTAAAATTGCCCGATTCACAGCCATGTATTATGAAGGGGTTGCTGGAATCCGTAGATTTATTGTGTGACTACTAACTTTCGGCAATTATTAAAATTGCCGAATTCACAGCCATTTATTATGAAGGCGTTGTTGAAATCCCTAGATGTATTGTGTGACTACTAATGTTCAACAATTATTAAAATTGCCGGATTCACAGCCATTTATTTTATGGTGTGACTACTAAAGTTCAACAATTATTAAAATTGCCCGATTCACAGCCATTTATTATGAAGGGGTTGCTGAAATCCCTAGATTTATTGTGTGACTACTAACCTTCACCAATTATTAAAATTGTCGGATTCACAGCCATTTATTATGAAGACATTGCTGAAATCCCTAGATTTATTGTGTGACTACTAACATTCAACAATTATTAAAATTGCTGGATTCACAACCATTTATTATGAAGGCGTTGCTAAAATCCTTGAATTTATTGTGTGACTACTCACGTTTAGCAATTATTAAAATTGATGGAATCATAGCCATCAATTGAGGAAGGAGTTGATGAAACCCCTAGATTTATTGGGTGACTACTAATGTTAAACAGTTATTAAAATTGTTGGTTCAAAGCCATCGATGGAGTAAGGAGTGGATGGACTACTACGGGAATTTTATTATTGAAGAATTAGAGTTGAGAAGAAGAAAAAAAAGGGGAAAAAGGGGAAGCTGCATGGGAAAGAAGGAGACTGTGGATGGATGGGAGAGTTTTTTCATTCACTTGGGGAAGTCAATTGGGAGATGGAAGTAAGAATTACCATATCTCGAGGTGGGATTATTAAAGTATGGAGCAAGCGTTTCAATCTGGGGTACATTTTAACACCAAGAATGTTATTTAAAACCGGGTAAAATTTTTCTATAACATTTCTATTCGTCATTGTTGAATTGTTTGATGGGATGAAATTTATCACTGAGGAAATCTGAAATCCCTCATCTATATCGGCTTCCAATATAATTGCAGAGATGAAGTAGTCAGCAGCACTTATCTTTTTGATGAAGAATTCACCCCGCAACCAGCTACGTCGCTGCAACGTTCCACCCAACCATAGGCCAGCGTGCTCATCGATCTCTCAGCAGTGCTACCACCCCTGAGATGGGCATGATTCCTCTAAGGATAAGGGTCAATGTAGGTTTACACATAGCCAAGGGACTCAATCAGTAAACCAACACAACTAGGTTTATCAGGCCATCAACAAACCTGCCAAGCCAGCACAGTCCAAAGACCAACCACTGCATACACACAGTAAAGCAATCCCTCCACAGCCCTATGAAGAAGGTAAAGACAATCGACAGGTGACAGTCCAAACCAACAGGTGAAACACGGCTCCAGCCACAAGACAACTCAGAGTTGTTCTTAGCCTTTGTGTGGCCAAAACAACTCAACAGCAACCCAAAACCAGGGCGATTCAATAGCCCAAAAGACAATGAAAACGTGGCAGCTATGCACCGTCCCAAAATAGGGAAGAAGTCAAACTCCCAGCATAGTCCGAAGACCAATAATTACATGCATGTAACTACTCAACAATTACAACTTGACAGGGAAAAAAATTTCCAAGCAAATCCCAACAACCCAAACGCAACAGCAACCACAATCACCACATAAGGTGAAGAGCAGTCCATCCTGGAGGATTAAGAAAATGGAGAAGACTTACACAGTCCCCCACTAGGGAAGAAACTACACACTCTCTGCCTGTGCATGAGGAAAACAGTGGAAATCGTTCCCTTGAGGCCGTTCACTTGCTCATTGCATGCACAAACCAAAGAAGAACCACAGACTGGTGCACAAGGGAATAAACAGAACATCTCCCTACGTGAGGATCCCTGCGTGAGAGCGAACAGACAATGGCCTTAGCACGCGGATGAATAGAAAAACGGTGCATAGGATGAAGAACGGATCGCGGCCTCCGCGTGACGAAGAACTGACCATGGAGAGAACGAGCTGACCACCCCCGTGAAGGTTGGAAAACATGGGAGAGAAGAGTAACCATTTCTTCTGCCCCACGTGATGGTGAAGAGGAGAGGATGTCGGTGGTGTGGACACATGGGCAAGGATGGACAGTCCTGCCACACCCACCACCACTCAGCAATAATTGCCCCAACTAACTCAACAAGCATTGAAGAGGTTGAATGAGACAAGGGAAGATGGTAAAACATAACAAGGTGGAAACACATGGGTTTTTCGCCCATAGACCAAGCCTTGACATCCCCCACCCCTTATCCTTTGGAATCATGCCCTTTTCATTCAACGTTGAACTGTTGTAGCTGGTTGTGGTTTATTTTATTTGATGTGCATGTTTACATGATGCCAAACTATAATGTTTTAGATAGCACGACATACCATCGTCAACTATCCCCATTGCCGAAACATACACAACCAAATCGATGGTCGGGATTTTTCCTTTAGCTCCTCACCACAATTAATTACATTATATACATCATGCAAACGGGGTCAAAAATGCGATGTTACAGTCAAGTATAGGAACTCCACAGAAGCACTGTAGAAAATATAAAAAAACCCCATTTTATACAACATGATTATCAAAAATATGAAATTGTTGGTTGAAAAATCGCAGAGTCCAAGTGTAGGAAGACCCAATGTCCCCGTTGGTTCAGGAAAGGATCCGAAGAAGAATTTTCAAGTCATACACTTCTGCCAAGTAAATTTTCTATTAGTAATTATTTCGGAATTCTGGTATGGATAATGAGTATGCGATTTCAATACCACTCATGATCTAAAGGTAGTATAGTGTATAGAATTTGGATACATTCTCAGAGTAAAGCATAGGAAAATCTTTTTGCTTAGTATACACACTCTAGTGATTTTCTTAAAGCTTGATTAAATGTTTTTCAGAATGTATATATGTGTGTGTGTGTGTGCGCGCGCGCGCGCGGCTACTATGGTATGAAGATCTGAAGATAACTTGTAGGACATATTGTTTGATAATCTACACATTATTATCATGGTTACTTGGTAAAGGAATGAATGTTGAAGGTAATAAATACAATAACCACAAATGCCACCCCTTATATATGGTGAAGAGATACTATGATATTACTGTCACTGATGTTTACAACTTGGATTGTTTTATAGTATATAAGTATTGTTTTCTATCAAACACCATAGAGGATACATGATACGTATATTGGGAATGTCCGTATCCCTTTTAGTGGTATGAAACCATTAAGTAGTCTCCATTTTCACACCGAGAAGAAGTAAAGGTTAGAACTATGACCTTTAGGATTGAGTATAAGTTCATTATTCTAGGATACTAATAGATTTTGGTACTTAATGTTTTTATAAAGACAGGGATCTATGGATGACTTCCGAGCTCATCGCAAGGCCCTACGAAGAGGAAAATTGGTAATTTGAAATCTCTCTTTGCAAAGATACTTGAAGTAAGGAAAGATGGTAATGGATGCGCCGCCACTTTTTAAATTCTTCTCTTCAATAAAGAAATAAAATAACTAATAGATTTGGTGGATGTAACCCCAAGGTTGGGGTGAACCACGTACATTTGATTTGTTTTGTGTGTGCCCTTGATGAGTGTTATTTTTCCATGATGTGTATTTGTTTTATGTTCCTTAGTGCACATTAGTTTATGTTACTCGATGTGTTTCACCTTGTTATCTAGATGATCTGATTGAGGGATTATCCATTTACTGTTAAAAAGGCAAAGGAAGATGGGTTACTCATGGTAAAGTGGTAAACATAGACTAAGGTAGATTAATGTTTGAAATTAATTGCCTAGTGTATTAAGTAAGAAGGACAGTAGCCGGAAGGAATGAATGGTTGATTTTTGATGAGTATTGATTGATGCTAATTTATATCCAACACAATTTCAGATATTATTGCTCAATGCGTTTAATGGTAACAACGAAACTAAAGAAAATTTTCCCCTTTTTCATTCATAAGGGCATTGAGGAATAATGGGTCTATTACATATGGTATCAGAGCAAGGTTTACAACGCTCGGACCTAATGGACTCATCGACATATAGGTATGTTCTGAACTTTATGATTTGAATATGAGATATTATCATTGCTTATATGTATGCACGTTGTAAAAGGAAATATTTTTTAATGTTAAGATCATTGAACTGAACTAGTTTGCATGAGGTTTTTTTTATTTATGTGCAATGCATGAAATTAGTTGGATGAACTAAAATACATGAAAGGTTATATGTTTGATTTGTGAATGAAAAATGAAGACAACATTAGGCGTGATGCAACATGACTATGCAAGATATACTTATGTTGTTTTACATATGTACTGATGACTAAAGTATGAATTGAAATGGTTTTTAGTAAGATTAAGTGCATAATTTTAACACATCAAGAAAGGATTGATACACAAGTATATTTTGTTGCATTCAAATAGGAACTTGTTATTATATAATTTGTTTTATAAGAGTATGATGCAACTTACTTTGGGCAAGAATTTGTGAGCAAATAATGCAGGTGCGCAGCGTTACGAGAAGCGGCATCACATGGGGGTCAGAGGCAAAAGATGTAATCCTTAGTGGAAAATGTAACATCTAGAGTCTGTATGATTCCTTGTTTATTATGGAAGGTTACCAATACAATAACATTTGGTTAATTATATTGAATTTTGGGAAAACATAGCTTCGATAATTTCATATATACTTTATAAAAAGTTAGGAAAATTTCTATTAAAGTACATGAATATAGTAACTATATCATTTTGAGAATGATTAGTCTAAGGAAATTTTTGAGATGGTCTATACATCCAAGTTATGTGGGATGTATAATGTAGTCACTTAGGTCTAGAGGGATTAGGTAGACATCCTTTGAAGATAGCAAGGTAGTGGTTAAAGAGAACATAATAGGTTGACCATTTAGGAGTCACCATATTACCTTGACACTCTACAAGAATTGCCGCAACTATAGTAAAATGGTTTGAGCAAAGGTAAGTGGCACTAAAATAAGTGGCTATGCTAACAACTTATATTATATGGTGAAGATTGTAAAGATACAAATTGTA
>LPNX010522898.1:498275-532013 GCA_001517045.1 Pseudotsuga menziesii | reverse complement strand
GAATGAAAAAAACTACTTTTTGTGTTCGTATTTTCGACATATCTCCCTATGTATTTACTCAAATTCTGAGCGGGAGAGCTTGTTGGATGTGGAATTTAATTCCACATCCAACGAGTACCCACACTACATACTTTTGATGGACCCCACTACCCCAAAAACAAGAAATACCTGAAAAAATGTGATGATGACATCATCATCACGTTTTTTCAGGTATTTCTTGTTTTTGGGGTAGAGGAGTTCATCAAAAGTATGCAGTGTGGGTACTCGTTGGATGCGGAATTGAATTCCGCATCCAACGAGCTCTCCTGCTTGAAATTTGAGTAAAAAGACATGGAGATATGTCGAAAATACGAACAAAAAAAGTTGTTTTCTTTTATGACAAATATGTCAATTCAACCATTATGGTTGACTCATTTTATTGAAATTCTATTGGTTCTTGAATTCCAACTCACAAAATTTGTTGTTGGCGCGTTTTCTTATAAGGCCCATTTTAGATCCCAAATGTCCTCTAATGAATAAATGTTAGAGATATTAAAGCTACTAATACTAACATTAATGAATGAAAAAGTACCTCTCATACCTCAAAGCCATCATGAATGAAAAAGGGGTGAAATTGTGTATTCACTGTTACTACACCATTAGTCAATCATGTTAGTGGGTGATCTTTAGGTGAACTTTCAGTGGAAACAAGTACCATTCAACTAGGAAATAGCCAACCTACATGCTTGTAAAATACGATCATTTGACCATGTACATCCCTCTTTAAAAAAAAAACAACCACGCAATTACATTCAATTCACTAAGATAACATAGACTAGCATGTTCATTATGGTTTCTAGTATTCACATGATGAAGTAGTTCCCTCAGTGGAGGAATACTGGTGTAGTAATTTACCGTGTCTTTTGCTACATACTCCAATGTCCCTTAATCGCTTTTCATTACCCTTCGTCTAGCAATATAGAACAGATTACTCATTGTTTATTTCTGGTTAGTGAATCTTATGAGAAGCACTTCCATTTATTCCAAAGGCATATCTTTCACAAAACATTCATCCATTCATTTATTAATAGTTCGGTCTTCATTGTCATAGTGCGTTCAAGACAATATGCTGTACAGACAAAAACATTGATATAACATTTCTCGATCATCTTCTACCACAACATAACCATTATCAGGTTGCAGAGCATCACCATAGGCACAAAAAATAATGTGAGGAAAATAAAAGCATTCAGACACATGAAAAGTGTAAAGTACCTCGATTCCATTATGTATGAAAATGGGTAGAAGAGTCCTTTCTCTATTACTAAAAGAAACAAGTCCATCCGTAACAACCCTTCGATTCAGCACCAGAGAATGAAAATAAATTTGGTTACGTTATAAATAAAAACTACCTTTCTGAAAACCAATGATACAGTAACATACCTGAATTGCCTTAATAATAATTAATCTCATTTATAGCCTTTATGTCCATTCTTTTACAAATGAGAACACTTACTCTTAAGCAATACCTTCCTCTTTGCATTATGATTTTAAAACTCGATAGGAATTATTAAGAGGACTACCTTTCCAACCTTTTTAACCTCGGTTATCTTTTCGAGGGGAAAAATAGTGGAGAATAGAAAGATTGCACTATCTCCATCTTACCAAGCAAATACAGAAACTTAAAGTTTACGAGGCATTTTCTTCTCAACAAGACCCCATGAGTCTCAAATTCGTACAACGAAGGAGAATGTACACTTAAGGTAGAAGTTGTTCCCATTTATATACATAGTATGTACAGTCGGTGAATTCACAAAGAACTTTTGAAATCAATGCCTCTTATCATGTTTTCTGCATAATCAATCATTTCCATTATCAACAATGCCTAACTCGATTAAGACAAATCTTTGCTGGAATCCTATGTCATTAGACACCAATATAAATTACAAACAATCAAAAGGTACATAAGGCTCTATGTCTTCATGATGAAAAGATACATGATTCACAATATCACACACATGAAAAGGATGCATAAAGAAAACATGGATGTACGTGGTTCACCCCATGCTTGGGGTTACGTCGACCAAAATTTAGCTTCCTTAGCTATTTCTTTATTAAGGACCAACCTTGAATATACAAAAAACATTCCACATCATACATGATGTGTTAACTTTCCTCTTTTCACATTTTCTCTTATAAACAGAGAAACCTTTACATTTTCGGCCGAGGCCCTTAGAACCCTAAAGTATCTTTAAGAGGACTCTGAGCAAGCATGCGCCCCTCTTTAAATCACTAGAAATTACAATTAAGCATGTGTGTAAAGATATATCTAAAGCTATGAAATTGTGTAAGCCTGTAATCTAAGATTGTCAGCACTCATCGGAATTCTGAGCTTTTAACTAAAGCCTGGTTCGCACAACATGGGACGGGATTATTAACATGATTTAACACTTCTTCCCTTTTAACTATCCACCAACTAGTGCATCAAGGTGGATCTTGCACTTTAAAAATATGTTTATGTGAACACTGTGCATTTAAACAAATAGACAGGGGTCATTTATTATAGATCCCTCCGCAGTGATTGATCACCATTCCAGACCATGACGTAGTTATAAGTCTCATCTACGGTTTAACTACGATCTGTAACAAACACAGAAAGTGCAAACCTGGGGGGGGTGCAAGATGGAAACTAAGACAAGCACACAGCATGCGACAAACTACCTCTAAAGTTTTAATTTGGCCTAGAACTATCCAGGGTGCAACCGTGGGAAATACAGGCCGATATTAAGAAAGAAAAAAAAACAGCGTCCTCCATAATCGCATCTACCCAGTCAATCGTAAAAATAAAACAAGGGACAGATTTCCTATGTTCACCCCCTGCCATCAGTCAAAGATTTTATTGGATTCTGGTTTTAAACGTGGTTAACAAAGCCAACGGCAAAAGATCGAACCGGCGGACCCGAGGCACAATCAGGGATTAGATAAAAAAGTGGATCTGCAATCACAGTTTTAAAAAGATGTACTCAAAAACTATAATTGGCTCTAAATAAAGGGATCTGCCGGGGAAGGATCCAGTTCACTTCAAAGATTTGGAACACACACTCCATTCTGCTAAAAGACATGGCACCACAGCCATTTGTTCCAGCTAAAACAAAAAGGGGTTTACATACCCTGGAAATCATAAAAGGGATGGAATAGTTTTCAGAAAAATTCACCATGACTCCCACAGAGCTAAGTATACCAATAGAGGGCAGTAACACAACCAAAAAATGTCCACCTGATCTTCCTTAGACCTGTAACTAAACAACAATTTGAACCAAACAAAAATATCCATATCGCCTGCAGAATCTAGAACCCTAAAACAAACCACAGGGTGATGGACACAACGTTTTTCTTTAGATCTGGAGTTTGTCTAAACAGTAAAAGAGTACAAAACACCGATCACAAGATTGTGTTCATCAAAGCCATAGTGATATCCTAGAATCAATCAGATCTGATAAATCTACAGGCAAACGCTATGTTGAAAGTTTCGAAGCGTTTAAGGATAGAAAACACTGTCTGCTGAATCATGTCATGCGTTATCAAAGAGAACAATAAACAATAATTGCCAGCAATCATTATGATACAACTTCTAAGGGGTATAGGGTAGAACATTATCTACCAAAAACCTGGTATGCTGCTCCCAAGAAATCGTTACGGCTTGGCTCTGAGTTTTCCCCCAAACTTCCACGGTGGTCCCTTGCAATCTTTACCCTGCTTCCAGTAGGTCGCACCAGAGGTACTTTCCAGGCGGGACCTAAACTCTCCTTCAGGATCTGACCCAAGAGGTGTGTGTCCCTTACTAATGTGTTCCCTCTTTTAACTATCGTACGCAGGAGATTTTTTCCAAAAAAAGGACTGACATATTCCGCTGATTTTCTCCTTGTTCCTAGAATAACTCCACGATTTCCTCCTTGAAAATCGTACCCCCGCTTAACTATTCTTTAGAATAAAGGAATCTCCACGTCCCCTAGCTTCCTAACTAAGGAGTTATTATGCTTGGATTTTTCCTTAGAAAACCCCATTCACCTCGTGGCAAGCCGACAAAGAGAAGGATACTATTTTATAAGAATAGTAACAAAATCTTATAAGTATCCATAGTGTAGTTCAATTAGATATATCTACATCTATATCTTAAATATGAATATGTTTTTTCTAAGATTCTATATATATATATAACTCTTTATATATATATATATTCATCTCTAGGTATATTTTCATATATATACCTATATGCTCATGTATATAAGTATGCATATGTTTGTCTTGTATATAAGCATATATCTTCACGTTTGTTTTTACCATAACTACACAACTACCAGTGCTCACATAGTCTAGCTTCCTCATGTTACCAATATCGAACTCGTACGAACCTAGGTTACACTTTCCTAGATCCCCATGTCCTTGTTAACTTCGGCCCCTCCCTCTTAGCGAAAATTTGTTGCTCGTCGTTGAGGTTGTACAGAAGTCTTAGATCTCTGTGGTATACCCTTAGGAAATGAATCTCTTTAACTTACATGGTTCTTACTGGTGGGGCCTTGGCCTTGAGCTCCTCACCAAAGAATCAAGTACAATAACTATTCATAATTACAAGGTATTTGGGGGTATGTAGGAGGGACATTACATCCTCCTCCCCTTAAAAAACAACACCGTCCTCAGTGTTCATGGCTTCAGCCAGTCTCCTTTTCCTCATGAGTCATCTTTCTTGCTTCTCCTTTTCTTGTTCTGAACTTTCCTGACTTCTTCTCAAGTTTGCCATCGTTTTGAAACCTGCAGTTTTCCTGCTACAAGTTCGTGTCTCGCCCAAGTTTGCCGTCGTTCAAAACCTGCAGCTTCCCTGCAACAAGTTCAGGTCTCGCCCAGTATTTCTTCAGCACAGCATGTACAAAAATTATAATTCAACTAAACATATGCCATAGATCCCTTTTGCAATGTTCATAACACCCAATCATTTTCATAATATAATAAAACATGATTACTATCCTTTTACCGTTGGTTTTATTTCCAACACTTGGTCAATAAGGTCGTCCTCTACCTAAGGAACCATTTGTAACATGTTTTTATGCTCGTTATGTTTTTTTTCCAAACTCCCTTTGAGTTTTCTTTTCCTTTTTCTCGTGTGGACTTACAAGAATTCTGAGGTTACTTTCCTCAGTGACATCAGACAGCGTCCTGTCTTTCTAGATGTCTCAATTTTTTTTGCCTAGCTCTTTTGCCACACCATATGCCTAACACCAATGTGCTCACATGGAAACCACTTGCCTAACACCATTGTGCTCCTGCAGCATATATGCCTAACACCAGTGTGCTCACGCGGCAATCACTTGCCTAACACCACGGTGCTCACGCGGCATCCAAAATTTTCCTTGTCTGTATTTGAATGAAATTTTAACCCTGATTATTGCAATGCACACTCCATGGTGCTTTCATGACTTTATTGTCAGTTTCCTGACTCATCAACTTACATAGTCATTCAAAGCATTTATTGATAACCCAAAATTGCAATAATCAATTTTCATAATTTTCATCGATTTTTTATCGTCATTCACAAGTTACATATCCTTGTAAACAAAACAAAAAGATTTACTCCTTACTCCTTTTTCTGAGTAATTGAGCATAAATTTCTTACACAGGCAGATTTATATACCATAATGTACTTCGATGTAGCAATGGTCATAATCTTGGTGAATCCTGCAATGTTAGTAAGCAATAGCATCATCAACAGTTAGCCCTTGTTTATAAAAACAATCGAGGTTCATCAATTACCTCCTTATCTATGGAAACAATTATTTCCTAACGGTTGGCTTCAACGATTAATGTTCCTGACCTATCCTGCCATGTTAGCATGTCACATTATACAACATTCATCAACTTATTTATTTTTAACATCAATATCAAAACCATATCAGCTCTTGAGATGCCAATCTTAATGGTTTTATTCACAAGACTACCAACAAGATCATTTAATCTAGTGCTAGAATTCAATTCTAGGGTTCTTGCTAGAATCTATAAATAGACAGATGATAGCAATAAAATAGTCTATTTGGTTAGCATATCAATACCCAGAAATGAAAAATACCATCCATGGACAAATCAAAACATAGGATAGTTCAAGATCAAAACTCAAATCCAAGCAACAAGGAACTAATTCCAGAATGTTCACCAACAAGAGCATGACTCTAAGAATTCATTTTCTTAACAATTATGAAGCTGGTACTTGTAACTACACAAAACATTTCAGTATGTACAACATCATTCACTAATATCCAAAATATCCCTAGCAAGATCGACATAGATCAGAAAGCACATTTGTCAATCTGTCTCTTCAAGGATTTTCAATGCTCAATCCAACAGTGTCAGGATTCAAAAGAGATACCGTGGGACTTGCATTTATATTTGTCACTTTAGTGAACAAGCAATAGGTTTTTGAACACAAAACTTCAATACCTCTATTACTGGATTTATTTCCACAAAAATCATTATCAACTTCCGATCCTCCATTTTACTACCAGGTGAGGAAATGTGTCAAGCATTCTTTAAGCATTAAATCGGATCCTTAATATTCAATCCATAAGCATCAAAGGAAATCCATCCATAATCAGATTTCAATTAGTATAATATTCAGCAATCACCTACAACAACATATTCAGAATTGATGCCTATGTAAACGATTTAGTTTGGAAGCCAAATAAGGATTTCATTCAAATATCCAACCAAAAGGTCAGCATCGACAATCCAACATAATCAAAGTTTGCCGTCAATGTTATCAATCAGATTACAATAAACAATGAACACAGATTTGAAGCAAAAGATACCAGTGTTAAGTGTAACATTGCTGGAGGACCGACCACATTCACCTTTTAAGATTTAAACATTCGATCAGTTAGATAGCAAAACAATTCTTCAATAGTGTTAATGCCCGAGAGGTTACAAAAGTAAAAACCTTTTAAGGTAAGATAAACCTAGTTTCAGATGTATTCCATGGTTGTCATCAAACCATGATCAGTAGATCGAGTAACCAATGATTATGTTAGTATCCTAGACCATGATACTTGCATTTGGTTGTTCAACAAACTATTTATCTAGATTGCAATTACAGGACAGCAGCGAGATGTGACCCATTAGGTCTTTAGGTAGTTAGGAAACCCCTTTAATGCTACTTTCTAAACAACACTAATCATTGTATATTACAATCCACATACATCATGTCATTAGCAACAATTTAAATCCCCATTATCAAAAGATACCTTTACTGACCAGCAGTTTGTCAATGACGACTCTTATATCTTACCAATAATTTTATTGTGCAGTTAAAAGGACAAAACAAACATATTAACCATTTACACTTCCTTTCGAATGAAAATTCAAGAAATTAACCAAATACCTATGTATTCATTGTGGTCGGTTCAACCTGGAAGTGTAAAAGAAATAATTACCATCTTTTGTGATCTAAGGAGAGGTCCCTCCTTCTCCTGCACAACTACAAGGTCAATAAACATTTCCATTGGGTACAACTCAAGGTCCCTGGATTGGATGAACAATGTGGACCTCTTGATTTTTCTGTTAACACCAGCAAAAACTCAATCATTAGCTAAAACGAAAATATGCGGCAGCATTGTAAGCCCAATAGGCTCGAGCGTTTCGACCTTAGCTCTGATACCATATGTAGAGTACCTCTCATACATCAAAGCCATCATGAATGAAAAAGGGGTGAAATTGTGTATTCACTGTTACTACACCATTAGTCAATCATGTTAGTGGGTGATCTTTAGGTGAACTTTCAGTGGAAACAAGTACCATTCAACTAGGAAATAGCCAACCTACATGCTTGTAAAATACGATCATTTGACCATGTACATCCCTCTTTAAAAAAAAAAGCACGCAATTACATTCAATTCACTAAGATAACATAGACTAGCATGTTCATTATGGTTTCTAGTATTCACATGATGAAGTAGTTCCCTCAGTGGAGGAATACTGGTGTAGTAATTTACCGTGTCTTTTGCTACATACTCCAATGTCCCTTAATCGCTTTTCATTACCCTTCGTCTAGCAATATAGAACAGATTACTCATTGTTTATTTCTGGTTAGTGAATCTTATGAGAAGCACTTCCATTTATTCCAAAGGCATATCTTTCACAAAACATTCATCCATTCATTTATTAATAGTTCAGTCTTCATTGTCATAGTGCGTTCAAGACAATATGCTGTATAGACAAAAACATTGATATAACATTTCTCGATCATCTTCTACCACAACATAACCATTATCAAGTTGCAGAGCATCACCATAGGCACACAAAATAATGTGAGGAAAATAAAAGCATTCAGACACATGAAAAGTGTAAAGTACCTCGATTCCATTATGTATGAAAATGGGTAGAAGAGTCCTTTCTCTATTACTAAAAGAAACAAGTCCATCCGTAACAACCCTTCGATTCAGCACCAGAGAATGAAAATAAATTTGGTTACGTTATAAATAAAAACTACCTTTCTAAAAACCAATGATACAGTAACATACCTGAATTGCCTTAATAATAATTAATCTCATTTATAGCCTTTTTGTCCATTCTTTTACAAATGAGAACACTTACTCTTAAGCAATACCTTTCTCTTTGCATTATGATTTTAAAACTCGATAGGAATTATTAAGAGGACTACCTTTCCAACCTTTTTAACCTCGGTTATCTTTTCGAGGGGAAAAATAGTGGAGAATAGAAAGATTGCACTATCTCCATCTTAGCAAGCAAATACATAAACTTAAAGTTTACGAGGCATTTTCTTCTCAACAAGACCCCATGAGTCTCAAATTCGTACAAGGAAGGAGAATGTACACTTAAGGTAGACGTTGTTCCCATTTATATATATAGTATGTACAGTGAGTGAATTCACAAAGAACTTTTGAAATCAATGCCTCTTATCATGTTTTCTGCATAATCAATCATTTCCATTATCAACAATGCCTAACTCGATTAAGACAAATCTTTGCTGGAATCCTATGTCATTAGACACCAATATAAATTACAAACAATCAAAAGGTACATAAGGCTCTATGTCTTCATGATGAAAATATACATGATTCACAATATCACACACATGAAAAGGATGCATAAAGAAAACATGGATGTACGTGGTTCACCCCATGCTTGGGGTTACGTCCACCAAAATTTAGCTTCCTTAGCTATTTCTTTATTAAGGACCAACCTTGAATATACAAAAAACATTCCACATTATACATGATGTGTTAACTTTCCTCTTTTCACATTTTCTCTTATAAACAGAGAAAACTTTACATTTTCGGTCGAGGCCCTTAGAACCCTAAAGTATCTTTAAGAGGACTCTGAGCAAGCATGCGCCCCTCTTTAAATCACTAGAAATTACAATTAAGCATGTGTGTAAAGATATATCTAAGCTATGAAATTGTGTAATCCTGTAATCTAAGATTGTCAGCACTTAGATCTAAGTCATCAGAATTCTGAGCTTTTAACAAAAGCCTGGTTCCCACAACATGGGACGGGATTATTAACATGATTCAACACTTCTTCCTTTTTAACTATCCACCAACTAGTGCATCGAGGTGGATCTTGCACTTTAAAAATATGTTTATGTGAACACTGTGCATTTAAACAAATAGATAGGGGTCATTTCTTATAGATCCCTCCGCAGTGATTGATCACCATTCCAGACCATGACGTAGTTATAAGTCTCATCTACGGTTTAACTAGGATCTATAACAAACACAGAAATTGCAAACCTGGGGGGGGGGTGCGAGATGGAAACTAAGACAAGCACACAGCGTGCCACAAACTGCCTCTAAAGTTTTAATTTGTCCTGGAACTATCCAGGGTGCAACCGTGGGAAATACAGGCCGATATTAAGAAGAAAAAAAACAGCGTCCTCCATAATCGCATCTATCCAGTCAATCGTAAAAATAAAACAAGGGGCAGATTTCCTATGTTCTCCCCCTACCATCAGTCAAAGATTTTATTGGATTCTGGTTTTAAACGTGGTTAACAAAACCAACGGCAAAAGATCGAACCAGCGGACCCGAGGCACAATCAGGGATTAGATAAAAAAGTGGATCTGCAATCACAGTTTAAAAAAGATGTACTCAAAAACTATAATCGGCTGTAAATAAAGGGATCTGCTGGGGAAGGATCCAGTTCACTTCAAAGATCTAGAACACACACTCCATTCTGCTAAAACACACGGCGCCACAGCCATTTGTTCCAGCTAAAACAAAAATGGGTTTACATACCCTGGAAAGCATAAAAGGGATGGAATAGTTTTCAGAAAAATTCACCATGACTCCCACAGAGCTAAGTATACCAATAGAGGGCAGTAACACAACCAAAAAATGGCCACCTGATCTTGCTTAGACCTGTAACTAAACAGCAGTTTGAACCAAACAAAAATATCCATATCGCCTGCAGAATCTAGAACCCTAAAACAAACCACAAGGTGATCGACACAACGTTTTTCTTTAGATCTGGAGTTGGTCTAAACAGTAAAAGATTACAAAACACCGATCGCAAGAATGTGTTTATCAAAACCACAGTGATATCCTAGAATCAATCAGATCTGATAAATCTACAGGAAAACGCTATGGTGAAAGTTTCGAAGCGTTTAAGGACAAAAAACACTGTCTACCGAATCATGGCATGCGTTATCAAAGAGAACAATAAACAATAATTTCCAGCAATCGTTATGATACAAATTCTAAGGGGTATAGGGTAGAACTTTAGCTACCAAAAACCTGGTATGCTGCTCCCAATAAATCGTTACGGCTTGGCTTTGAGTTTTCCCCCAAACTTCCACGGTGGTCCCTTGCAATCTTTACCCTGCTTCCAGTAGGTCGCACCAGAGGTATTTTCCAGGAAGGACCTAAACTCTCCTTTAGGATCCGACCCAAGAGGTGTGTGTCCCTTACTAATGTGTTCCCTCTTTTAACTATCATACGCGGGAGATTTTTTCCAAAAAAAAGGACTAACATATTCCCCTAATTTTCTCCTTGTTCCTAGAATAACTCCACGATTTCCTCCTTGAAAATCGTACCCTCGCTTACCTATTCTTTAGAATAAAGGAATCTCCACGTCCCCTAGCTTCCTAACTAAGGAGTTATTATGCTTGGATTTTTCCTTAGAAAACCCCATTCACCTCGTGGCAAGCCGACAAAGAGAAGGATACTATTTTATAAGAATAGTAACAAAATCTTATAAGTATCCATAGTGTAGTTCAATTAGATATATCTACATCTATATCTTAAATATGAATATGTTTTTTCTAAGATTCTATATATATATATAACTCTTTATATATATATATATTCATCTCTAGGTATATTTTCATATATATACCTATATGCTCATGTATATAAGTATGCATATGTTTGTCTTGTATATAAGCATATATCTTCACGTTTGTTTTTACCGTAACTACACAACTACCAATGCTCACATAGTCTAGCTTCCTCATGTTACCAATATCGAACTCGTACGAACCCAGGTTACACTTTCCTAGATCCCCATGTCCTTGTTAACTTCAGCCCCTCCCTCTTAGCGAAAATTTGTTGCTCGTCGTTGGGGTTGTACAGAAGTCTTAGATCTCTCTGGTCTACCCTTAGGAAATGAATCTCTTTAACTTACATGGTTCTTACTGGTGGGGCCTTGGCCTTGAGCTCCTCACCAGAGAATCAAGTACAATAACTATTCATAATTACAAGGTATTTGGGGGTATGTAGGAGGGACATTACAATATGGTCAAGATTGTAAAGATACAAATTGTATCAAATAAATGTTAGAGATATTAAAGCTGCTAATACTAACATTAAATAAAATGTATTTAATGTGGAACACTTCTTTCATGTAAACCGGGAACACAAGATTTCATTTAATCGCATGGTTACATGCTAGTCAAAACAACTACGATTGCATATGTCATAAGAAATAATTATGTTTTGATATTGTTAGTCTAGTCTCGCTATCGTGAACTAATAAACCTAGAAATGGTTCGTTGTTGCACATAATAAGTGAATGATGAGAGAAGTAAATTTGGTTTTTGAAACTGAGTATAACAATAGCTATTAACTTGTGAATCTTGAATATCCTTAGCATACTAAACGAATGCTAAGTAAGGGTAGGACTTGATTTTCAGAGTAGTTGGGAAGAGAATTCAAGTTAGTTACAATAACACCACTGTTGTAATGTATCCTTTAAATGTAATTATTAGTATGCAACAATTTGGGGTATGCATCTATTTGTACATATTCGTTGGCATTATTGATCTCTTATACATTTTCACAAGAATGACAACATTTTCTTACAATATTTCTTGAAAAGGGAATGAGAGGGCTTATGGACTTGGCCTAAAATTCAGCTAAGGTAAAGTGCATGGTGTGTTCTACCAATGTTACTGGTTGTGTAGAAAGAGTGCACCTATGTAAGGGGTCGCATTCAAATGAGCTAGAAAAGTTGTACGATAGGACATAAGTAGTTGAGATATGAAATTATGTTTTACTTTGAGTTACTAATGATGTTGGAATGTTCGTGTCCCTAGCATCACCACTCATGAATGTGGAATACAGTTGGAATATCCCTTCACTAGCGAATATCCAAATATAGACGAGTAAGGACGTCTGAAGATGTTGATATTGAAAATAATTGATATGCTAATATTGCAGGATATGCTAGGAATACTATGAGCCAAAATTGGTTGTTAGTAATTCACTACTTTAATTAATAAGGTTAAGTATGGGTGATGTCTTACTTATTATAAATTGTCAAATTTCAAGTTTTTATAAACCAAGGATTAACCATGGATGATGATATACTGACATCGCATTTTTCATCAAGATTATGACCATTGATGCAATCGACATACAATGCGGTGTGTGAAATCCTCCTACGTTTATAAGTGGTAGAGTAAGGAGTAATTTTTCTAGATGATTTACAGGGTTATATAACTCATGAATGAGGATTAAAATCACTGCAAATTATGAAATTATGTTAATTGATTATTGAAATTTTGTGTTATTAATGAATGCTTTGACTGATTGTGTAGCCGATTCATGAATCAAGACAATGACAGTAACGCCATGTTAAGCACCAAGGGAGGGTGCGTTACAAATAAGTCAAGGTTAAAATTTTTACTGAATACGAACAAGGAAAATTTGAATGCTTCGGGAGCACAATGGTGTTAGGCAAGTGATTGCCGCGTGAGCACATTGGTATTAGGAATATATGCTGCGGGAGCACAATGGTGTTAGGCAAGTGATTGTCGCATGAGCACATTGGTGTTAGGAATACGGCTTGGCAAAAAGACCTAGGAAAAACTCAACATCTGGAAAACACGACGCTGTCTGATTTCACTGAGGAGAAAACTTTTGACTATTGGTCAAAAGGGAGAGTAACCTCAGAAATAGACGTAAGTCCACTCGAGAATTGGTAAAAAGAACTCCACAGAGATTTTGAAAGATGTGTTAGCAACTTTCCAGGTCCTTAGACAGTTACATGTCTTAATGTGTAAATGTGAAATAAAGATGAAACTAAATTATGTTGAATTATTGGTTATACATTTTTATCGATAGGATCCATATTTTCGTAGTACTTCAATTTGGGAACATAGAAACCCCAATGCAATCCTTATTCTTATAAATATTAAAGTATGTATGTTCTAATGATAGTATTTGTTGCGGAGAACATGTTAAGGAGCAAAAATTGGATTTTTCCCACCAAAATGTGAAAGCAAGCAATGAGGACCAGCAAGGATAAGGATGATGAACAAATAACAGCGAGGGCGGTGTTAATTCTAAGGGGGAAAGGATGTAACATCCACCTCCCACCTTGAATACCTAAGGGTGACTACAACACGTAAAAATAGAAATAAATCATAAATGCCTCTATGAGGAATAGAAAACCCTCACCACAACGAGATTTCTCCCACCACAATTTAATCAAGGGTACTTGAGACATATAACAATATATAATAGTGGAGAACATTATATATATATATTGGAGACATATGTATTTGAGATATGTATCATATATAGAACACATAATGTTACATATGATCATGGAGCATTACATGGTGAGACAAACCTCATACATACATGTATTATATGTAGAACTATATATATATATGTGTGTATGTGTGTGTGTGTGTGTGTGTGTGTGTGTGTGTGGAGAACACTATATATATATTGGAGACATATATATATTTGAGGTATATATATTATATGTAGAATATACATATAATAATACAGCACTATATAGTGAAACAAATCCCTCTTATATAGAGATATTAGTGGAGATTATAGTAAAAGGAAATTCTATATATATATTATATATATGAAAAACATCAATAAACGATATCAAAAAGAATTTCATATATGAATATAATGTAAAAGAAAGACATTATATAGTGGTGGAGAAAAATATCAACACTAATCGTTTTACCCTCGGTTATAGCATTTAATTGTGGAGGCATTATTAATGCCTAACTTGAATCGATTATTGAGGAGGTGTTATTGCAATTACCTCAATTTATACCAGTTAATTACCGGGCGTTGTTGAATTCCATTAAATCTTTTCTTGACTACTGACTTTCAACCGTTATTAAAAAATTGTTAGCCATTTACTATGAAGGCATTGCTGGAATCCCTGGATTTATTGTGTGACTACTAACATTTAGCAATTATTAAAATTTCCAGATTCACAGCCATTTATTATGAAGGCATTGATAAAATCCCTGTAATTATTGTGTGACTACTAACCTTCAACAATTATAAAAATTGCCGGATTCACAACCATTTATTTTATACTGTGACTACTGGCGTTCAACAATTATTAAAATTTCCAGATTCACAATCATTTATTATGAAGGCGTTGCTGAAATCCATGGATTTATTGTGTCACTACTAAGGTTCAACAATTATGAAAATTGTCGGATTCACAACCATTTATTTTATTTTGTGACTACTAAAGTTTAGCCATTATTAAAATTGCCTGATTCACAGCCATGTATTATGAAGGGGTTGTTGAAATCCCTAGATTTATTGTTTGACTACTAACTTTCAGCAGTTATTAAAATTGCTGAATTCACACCCATTTATTATGAAGGCGTTGCTGAAATCCCTGGATTTATTGTGTGACTACTAAGGTTCATCAATTATGAAAATTCCGAGATTCACAACCATTTATTTTATTGTGTGACTACTAAAGTTCAACAATTATTAAAATTTCCTGATTCACAGCCATGTATTGTGAAGGGGTTGCTGAAATCCCTGGATTTATTGTGTGACTACTAACTTTTAGCAATTATTAAAATTGCCGAATTCACAACCATTTATTATGAAGAAATTGTTGAAATCCCTAGATTTATTGGTTGACTACTAACGTTCAACAATTATTAAAATTACGAGATTCACAGCCATTTATTTTATTGTGTGACTACTAAAGTTCAACAATTATTAAAATTGCCCGATTCACAGCCATTTATTATGAAGGGGTTGGTGAAATCCCTAGATTTGTTGTGTGACTACTAACCTTCAGCAATTATTAAAAGTGTCAGATTCAGAGCCATTAATTATGAAGGCATTGCTGAAATCCCTAGATTTATTGTGTGACTACTAACTTTCAGCAATTATTAAAATTGTCGGATTCCCAACCATTTGTTATGAAGGCGTTGCTATAATCCCTGAATTTACTATGTGACTACTCACGTTCAACAATTATTAAAATTGCTGGATTCATAGCCATCGATTGAGGAAGGCGTTGATGAAATCCCTGGATTTATTGGGTGACTACTAATGTTCGACAGTTATTAAAATTGTCGGTTCACAACCATCGATGGAGTAAGGAGTGGATGGACTACGAGGGGAATTTTATTATTTAAGAATTATCGTTGAGAAGAAAAAAAAAATAGGGAAAAAAAGGGAAGCTGCATGGGAAAGAAAGAGAGTGTGGATGGATGGTAGAGTTTTTTCATTTACTTGCGGAAGTCAATTGGGACCTAGAAGTAAGAATTACCTTATCTCCAGGTGGGCGTATTAAAGTATGGAGCAATCTTTTCAATCTGGGGTACGTTTTAACTCCAACAATGTTATTTAAAACCAGGTAAGCTTTTTCTATAACATTTCTATGTGTCATTGTTGAATTGTTTGATGGGATGAAAATTATCACTCAGGAAATATGAAATCCCTCTTCTATATCGGCTTCCAAGCATGATATTAACCCAACCTTGTTTAATATTATCATGCATGTCTATCAAAGTAAATCTGTAATCGATCTAAGGCTAACATTTCACCTAGTCGTGAGACATCCATGTCTCGGATTGTTGTGAAGAGACCAGGAGCCAGCTTATTTTTTGGTGCCTGCAATTTGTTTTCCATTAAATTTCCAGCGTGTTGAGTGTTTTGGCATGCACTATTATATTTTGGAAAAACCACAGATGGGCCCTCTCTGTTATGCTAATATCTGGTTGTAAGTCTAGCTGCGATCCAGTGTTTTTTCCGTGCTTATATACATATATATTCAGGAGTTTCTTTTCAGGTCTAGAATGAAACCTATGGGCACTTTTTTTTCCTCATCGTGGAGCTAATTCCTTGTCGCGCTATGTACTATTTGTGACATAAGTGTTTTACGAAGCGTGAAACCATGAATACATCATAAGTTTTAAAAGATAAGCTTCCTCTGGAAGTTAGGGTCCCAATGCGCAGACTTAATAGTCACGTTGTCAAGTATAGGAACTACACAGAAGTACTGTAGAAAATATAAAAAAAAAACCCATTTTATGCAACATGATTATCAAATAATCTGAAATTGTTGGTCGAAAAATCGCAGAGTCCAAGTGTAGAAAGACCCAATGTCCCCGTTGGTTCAGGCAAGGTTCCAAAGAAGAAATGTCGAGTCATACACTTCTGCTAGGTAAATTTTTTGTTAGTAACTATTTTGGAATTCTGGTATGGTTACTGAGTATGTGAGTTCAGTACCACTCATTATCTAAAGGTAGTATAGTGTATAGAATTTGGATACATTCTCAGAGTAAAGCACACGAAAATATTTTTGTTTAGTATACGCACTCTAGCGATTTTCTTAAAGCTTGATTAAATGTTTTTCAGAACGTGCATATATATATATATATTTAAATATATGTGCACCTAGTATGGTATGAACATCCAAATATAACTTGTAGGACATATTGTTTGATAATATGCCCATTATTGTCGTGGTTACTTGGTAAAGGAATGAATGTTGAAGGTAATAAATACAATAACCACAATCGCCACCCCTTATTTATGGTGAAGAGATACTGTGATATTACTGTCACTGATGTTTACAAATTAGATTGTTTTATAGTATATAAGTATTGGTTTCTATCAAACACCATAGAGGATACATGATATGTATATTGGGAATATCTGTATCCCTTTTAGTGGTATGAAACCATTAAGTAGTCTCCGTTTGCACACCGAGAAGAAGTAAAGGTTAGAACTACGACCTTTAGGATTGAGTATAAGTTCATTATTCTAGGATACTAATAGATTTGGGTACTGAATATTTTTATAAAGATAGGGATCTATGGATGACTTTCGAGCTCATCGCAAGGCCCTACGAAGAGGGCAATTGGTAATTTGAAATGTCTCTTTGCAAAGATACTTGAAGTAAGGAAAGATGGCAATGGATGCGGCGCCACTTTGTAAATTCTTCTCTTCAATAAAGAAATAAAATAACTAACAGATTTGGTGGACGTGTCCCTAAGGTTGGGGTGAACCATGTACATTGGACTTGTTTTGTGTGTGCCCTTGATGAGTGTTATTTTTCCATGATGTGTATTTGTTTTATGTTCCTTAGCACACATTAGTTTATGTTACTCGATGTGTTTCACCTTGTTATCTAGATGATCCAATTGAGGGATTACGCATTTACTGTTAAAAAGGAAAATGAAGATGGGTTACTCATGGTAAAGTGGTAAACATAGACTAAGGTATATTAAAGTTTGAAATTAATTGCCTAGTGTATTAAGTAAGAAGGACAGTAGCTGGAAGGAATGAATGGTTTATTTTTAATGATTGTTGACTGATGCTAATTTATATCCAACACACTTTCAAATATTATTTCTCAATGCGTTTAATGGTAACAACGAAACTAAAGAAAATTTTCCCCTTTTTCATCCATAAGGGCATTGAGGAATAATGGATCTATTACAGGTTTACTCACAATGATTGGAAAGGTGACAACACAGATCAAAAGTCAAACCTCACGATATGTGTTTATTCTTGCTGAAGGACCAATCAGTTGGTCAAGCAAGAAATAGAGTGCCATAGCACTCTCATCTACAAAAGCAGAGTATAGAGGAGTTGTAAATGCAACAACTCAATGTTTATGGTTGCAAGGGATAATTGGTGAGTGTGGCTTCGAATCAAAATTTTCAACTATCATCTATTGTGATAATAAGAGTACCATTCAGATCTATAATGATCAAGTTCAGAGACATATAACTAAACACATTGAGATCCATATGCACTACATCAGACAACTTATGCATGATGGCACCATTCACCTACTCTTCTGTGCATATTCAGAACACATAGTAGACATCTTCACCAATTTTTTTTGTGAGAATACATTCAACAACTCAAATCACTGCTGGGGATTGCTGATCATGATGTGAAGCATGATTGATGACAAGATTTTCAAATTTTGTTTTACTGTCCATGTTTAAGGGAGGGTTTTTCCACTAGGTTTTTGCCTCTTTCCTTGGTTAAAAAGATATGCAGTATGTAAAGGGTGACTAAGCCTTGTTGCTAGGCCCTATATTTTTCTGATATTTACTCAAAAGTTCAAGATTAAGGGGGGGTGTTAGAATAATCAACCCATATTTACCTACCTTAGACATTAATTAATCCATTTTGTCTTATTTGCCTAGTTTCCAATATTTCACTCTATGCAAGTTGTCGTCCACATGCCATAGAAGTCAAACTTGCTAAAACAAGCGTGAATTCTTCCTTAACAAATATCTTCATCATGTGCTAGAATTTGGGATCTAGATGGAGATCAATTTGGTAAGGTGGTCGTTTCCTTTTCATATAATGTGTACCTCATTCTTTATATATATTATGAAGCTTATATGGGTCCTCTTTGCAATGCACCTAAAATTAATAATTTATTATTAATATTTCTTGAGATATTTTATTTATTATTTTAAATATTTTTTAAAAAATTTAAAAATAAAATAATTGTGATGAATTGTTCTTTTATTAATAAAAGATACTAAAGGGGTAGAAGTGGAATAGTTATTGAAGAGATTTTGATGACCCACAAGAGGAAACAACAAGTCGATGAAGCTATTGAGTGAGAATTCAAGGTGTAGGAGACATCTTCCGTAAAATCACGTCACAACTACTAGTTGAGTGCTAAAGAGTAGGATGCTCATAAATGACCAATTCCTAGGAAGAATTCTTTATAATAGTATGTGCATTACCAAGTAAGAGGATACAATTGGGGGGATTGAATCTAATAATGTAACAAATGGTGCATTAAGTAGATTGTTCTCTTGTGGTTCACCGAATAAGCTTGAGGGTTCTTGAGTAAATAACTTGACTACTATAGGAGTTTGTTGGGAGGAATGACAATTCCATTTCTATTTTCCCATTAGTGGTGCCATATTCTTAGTCTATGTTCTAATTACAATTGGTTGTTTATTTTAAATCTAGATCCGTAGCTATATTCTTAAATAGAAATGTTTATGGCTTCTTATTGAACAATTATCTAGCATGTATCAATTATAAATCTTATTTATGTATCAATTCTAAAAAATATTGTCTTTGTTTATACTTATGAAGGTTTAGATTAGATTAATAAGGCTTCTTAGATCCCGAACTCATACTTGAGTTACTGATTTCTAAATGATTTATATTTTTTGGATTCAATTTCTTTACTTAAACAATTATATATGGGAATTATTTATGTTCTCTCTTATGCTGTAGATCTAGTTAAAATACAATTAAAGTAGTTAAAGTTAACATTTTTAAATACTAAACAATTTACACTCAAGATGTAAACAATCAATAAAATTTCCAATACATGGGATGCATCCCTCTCAAGTTAATCTATGGATATATCTTTAAAATTATTTCTTAAAACCATGATACTGAAAGTTCAAATCTAAAGCAAGTAAATAGAATTGTATAATGTGAGATTAAATTATTTATAAAATTATCAAGAGATATAAATCACACATTCACAATTTATAACTTAGCTAACTACTAATTAAAGAATAACAATTATCTAGAGTCATATAGATATATACATACAATATAGATATTATAAGAATCGCAATTATATAGCAAGGCATAAGTGATGACAACAATGGAAAAATCCAAAATGAATCTAGAAATATTGCCTTTACGAAAGAAGTGCTTCCTCGAAATTATATTAAACATTATGAAGGTAGAAGTAAAGACATGAATGGAGAAATCCAAATGACAAAGTGAAAGTTTTATTTGTGCGTTTTAGAGGTAAAAAAATAAACTGAAAAGCCATTAAGTAAAGAATTTAGAGATTTAGAGTTATGCATTGTCCACAGAGGTCCATATATGAATGGAGAAATCCAAATGACAAAGTGAAACGGTTATGGGTGTGTTTGAAAGGCCAAAAATAAATAAAATAAATAAATAAATATCAGACATCCTCTCTTCTTATAAATAAATATCAGATCTTCTGAGGATGGGAACTGGAATGCACTAGCTCAAAGCTGACTGGAATGATTTAGGCTTGCAAGCCGTTCCAGATCAGTTTTTATAAATTAGTCAGTCAGAGAAATATTCGGATCGCGGGGCAAAGTTAAACCGCCGTTGTCGTTGTCGTTGCCGTTGCCGATTAACACTTGCTGTTGCCGATCGGGAAGGCAAATCGCCATAGCTATCATAATCGTCCTCGCTATCATAATCGCCATAGCTATCATAATCCAAAGGAACAACGCTATTGTAGTGCCGTCGTTCATGATATGACAAATGAAGAGTGCGTATATTTCTGTTATTGAAGTTTTTTATCTCCAATTTCGGTGAGTTAAGCCTNTACAACCATCTTACGATATCTTGAATGTTCTTCTTCATCGCCTTCTATTTGATGTGCGATTGCCCTGAACAAACAATTGCCATCGGCTGCTACAGGAACAATTGTTAGACCTAAAGCCCCCAACTGGGCCTGAAATTCATCCCTGACTAAACCCATATATGTTACTAAGAAATCTGTATATACAGAATGTGTATGTAATTAGGTTGAAAGACGTTAAAGAACGATGAGAACCTGTGGAGAGACTAAGAAATCAGAACTCAAATATCTACTTGAGCAACTGCCGATCATGACTCTTCGCAAGGGACTTGAGTACCTTTTCATATGATATCTGCCATCGCTTAATTAATAATACTTACTCTCTAACACGGCACGAAAACAACAGCTACGTAGCTTTTGATATGAAAAGTACCATCGCTAAATCATACTTTGGTTACAATTTCTCCACTAGAACCGGTGTTCCCATTATAACATATTAATCCTAAAAATACCATTATTATACAAACTTTTGTTTGCTCGGTTTAAAGTGTCTTGTACACGTTCGATCCTTAGTCTGAAGTCATCCTAATTTTAAGGATAAGATATAACTCCTAATTGGTTAGTTTCCAGGTTTTGTTTCCTGGTTATGATAAACTAAAACTGAATGTGGTAACCCCTTTACCATACCGCTTTTGAATTTAATAATTTTTTTTCACAAACTAAATGAACTTACACAGTGACAGTTTGGAAATATTTAACATTTTCTTTTCAGTAACAAAAACAGTCATGTTAACTGTAAAAGACATAAATAATGATGTAAACACAGTTAACTACACTATAATCATGTACAATTAGCGCCAATCATATTACTAAAATTAATATGTTTGAAATAGGCGGACAGTCATATATTTGACATATTGATAATGTTCTTTTTACTAAAGAATGTGTCAATTACTTGTATCTATCTAATTGTTAAGCTAATATAAGAACCACTTACTTTATGGTTGTTAAGCTCATAGGTTAGTTGTATCATCATTGCAGTTAAGCTAATAGTTGTATGTAATAGTTAATTTAAAAGTTAATATAAAGCTTAGACTAAGCCTTATGCACATTAACTCCACTGCAAGTGCCTTATCCACATTAATCTAATATTTTATCTAATATAACCAAGATCATTGGAGTTAAGCTAATAGTTGTATCTAATAGTTAATTTAAAAAGTTAATATATTCACAATTGCAATTCAACTAAAAGACATGATTTGAGTTGAAGTTAAGCTAGTAGCTGTATCATCAATGTATTTAAGCTAATAATTGAATAGTTGTATCTAATAATCCAATAGTTGAATAGTTGTATCAAATAATCGAATAGTTGAAGCTAAAGTTTGTTTTTTCCAACTATCATGAATTGTACTTATTAGGAGGAGTTTATTAAGAGTTCGAACTATTTTATTAGGAGTTCTACTCTTACATGAGTGCACATTAGCTAGATTGCGAGATGGCAAATGTTGTTGGACTAAGCCTTAAGTGATTAGAGTTGAAGTTAATCTAATACTTGTAGAATCATCAAAGTTAAGCTAATAGTTGTATCTAATAGTTAAGCTAATAATTATCCAATATATCTCTCATTAGAGTTGAAGTTAAGCTAATAGTTCTAGAATCATTGGAGTTAAGCTAATCATCATTATTTAACAATTGATGGCCTTAAGGTCGTTGTTGTTGTATTTAATAATCGAATAGTTGAAGACTAATTTTAATTTTTACAACTATCACTAATTGTACTTATCACATGTTAATTAAGCTATTTTTAATTTTTTTTTAAATTATTAATATTAATTTTGGACTTTGCTCATAGAATCAATCTCAAGAGTACACTTGTCCCATTCTAGTTTAATCTTGGACAACGCCCAAGGAATCAATTTGGACACTACACTTGTCTCATCCTCATCGGTAGATGAAAAAGCATAGACGGTATTCCACCCCAAAATTCTAATATATAAACCCTTATCAGCGTAATAAGGAACAAAGTAGCCCTCATGGTAAAGGAACTTTTTGTTTATAAATTTATCTCTTTCTTTATTTTCTCCTGTCCTATTTCATTTGGATTGTAGTAAGTCTTACGGTTCTAGGTTTGGAACTTGTCTCTAATATCATGGGTTCTAGATTTAGAACTAGTCTCTGATACCATGTCCAAGGAATTTGCTAAATTTTCCTTAAAAATGAGATCCCCCAAACCTCTACATTTTTCCCTATATCCTCCCATCATTATCTCCTTCTTTGAACTTTACTACCCTTACTTCATATTCAATGTTTCTAGTCGCCTCTCATCCACTATGTGAGGTTCCATTAATTTCTTTCAAAAACTCACATTGTCGTGGTCATTTACAAGTCAATTATATTAGTGTAAGAAAAAATTTGTATACATATATAGGATTATGGCATCTGTGAGTGTGAAAGGTAAAAGATAAATTTAAGAGCCATCACGAAAAGCATTTAGAGTTATATGTTGCCCATAGAGGTGAGTACATGAATGGAGAAATCCAAATGACAAAGTGAAATTGTTATGGGTGGGTGTGAAACGTTGGCTGAATGATTCAGAGTTCATGCATGCCATTGCAGATCAGTTTTTAATTAGTCATTCGGAGGAATATCCCAATCACGTTGCTGTTTAAGACTTACGGTTGCCGATCGGGAAAGAAAATAATAAAAGGGACCATTGCCATCACTATCATAATCCAAAGGGATAATGCTATTATAGGGTCGTCCTTCGTGATATGAAAAATGAACAGTGCGCGTATTTATGTTATCGAATTTTCTTATCTCCAACTTGGGTGACCCAAGCCTGTGAATACAAATATTTGTGCGTGTAACCAGCGATGCAGCTCGAATCTCCATGTGTCGAGCCCACGTTCCGCTTTATTTCATACTTTCACAGTATTCATTCGTAAAAATTCATATTATCTTCTATAAAAGGTTCAAAGTGTTCGTGGTGCTCCATAATATATTCTACCACCATTTTGCGGTCCCCATAATTTATTCTACGACCTTCTTACGATATCTTGAATGTTCTTCTTAATCGCCTTCCATCTGATGTGCGATTGCCCTAAAGAAACAATTGCCATCCTTTGTTACACTAATGATTCTTAGACCTAAAGCCCCCACGTGGGCTTCAAATGCATCCATGAACAAACCCATTTATTTTAATCTACCAAATTGTAATGTCCCCAACATTTGAATTTTTTTTTTTTAATTACGTTAGTTAAATACTATATAAACTATACCTTCAACTTATCTTGTGCTGAATGTGTTGATCTTTGTTTGCAAAACCAAAGTGTGGTAAGTTGTTCTTATTGTTTCTAGATGTTTTCTCCATGTATTACTAATGTAATTCTATAATGTGTTTATGTTACTTGATATGATTTAGATGATTATATTGTTCATTGATTATTTATTATTATGCATCTCCCTCGATGTTCACTTATAGCTAACTTCCTCAATTATAAGTTTTGTTTGTTTGTTTATGGAAGTCCTGACTTAACTTGTAATTGTCAAGGGGTGGAGTGGTGGGACTTGTATCCCTCATAAGACCACTTGGAGAGGTAACTCTTTTTTACTTGACAACACACAATTTACTTAGTGCATATTGAACTAATGCAACTCTTCTTCATTTTGTGCAGGTTTAACATGTGACGCAAACTTGCTATGATAATTAAACATTGACAAGATACCTATGCTAAAACTAATCCATTTCTTGTGAATACAAGAGGCCCAAATTTTTCCAGCCAATAAGAACTTCAACAAATCGGGTACAAATCCATATGTACCAGCTTCGAATGCTAACAAGCCAACAACAACTAGGGGAGACAATGTTTCCCCGCTACAGATTAAATGATGGAAATGCCAAGGGCCTCATTATGCCTGAGATTGTAAGAACAAGACCAATGGGGTTTTGCACAACTTACAAGAAGAACCAACGGTAGAGGCCATAACTGGAACACTCACAAGCACACCATCACACTACCATGGTTAAGATAGAAGGTAAGATATTGAACACTTCTATCTCAATATTGATTGACCCCGGTGCTTGTGAGAGCTATGTATCACCTAAAATGCTTGATGTATGTAAACTAGGAAAAGTAAAACATGATAAACCTTGGTTGGTACAATTAGTCATAGGTACAAAACATAAGGTTTTGGAAATAGTTAAAGATTGTGAGGTAAACCTGAATGGTTTTTTTACGAAATTAAACTAGAACCTCCTACAATTAGGATCGTATGATATACTTATATCCATGTACTAGTTGGAACAACACCATGTCATGCTCGATTTTTTACACAAGTTAATATTGTGTACAGATAGCCAAGGGAATCAAGTGAAGATTCAAGAGTTACCAAAGAAATTTTCTGTAAGGAAGATATCTACCTTACAAGCAAAGAAGTGTGTTAGGAAAGGTTTCAAGTTGTTTGCACTTAATATCCAAGATATAGAGGATGAGAGAGAAAAACACATAGAGGAATTTCGAGTTCTTATAGAATTTAAGGACGTATTCCTTTAGGAGATCCCACGACTATCTCCAAAACGAGACCTAGACTTTTCCATAGAACTCACAGCAGGATTAGTTATGAATTCCAAAGCCCCTTACACCATCAGTGCACGTGAGTTGGAAGAATTAAAACTACAATTGCAAGAGTTGATAGAAAAATGATATATCCAACCAAGTGTGTCCCCTTGGGGAGAACCGATACTTTTCATAAAGAAAAAGGATGGTACAATGTAGATATGAATCGATTACCATCAGCTTAACAAGATGACTATCAAGAATTGATACCCACGCTCTAGGATCAATGACTTGTTCGATACAGTAGGAGGAGCCAAGATATTTTCAAAGATTGGCGTGCGATCCCGGTACCATCAAGTATGGATTCATGATGAAGATATTCAAAAAACCTCCTTTCGTACAAGGTACGGGAACTGTTAATGCCAAAAATTATTCTTAGACTACTAGAAGAACAAGCCAACACAATCTCAAATAAAAATAAAATATAATTGGTTTTAAGGGTTTTGGTTTTTAGTTTTGGTTGAAAACTTCATCAATGAGAGAGAAAATAAACAACAATAAGCTAATACAGAACTGAATCATGCAATTTGGATAAAATGGGGATCAAACACATTCCAATAAACCATAAACATTACACATGAAACACTAACTTCATTCATAGGCTATAAGCATTTACATGAATAAAACTTTAAACATGAAATGAAATTGTAGACTAAGCAATCAATCAGATCAGAAATGAAAAAGCATGACAGGTAAAAGGGCTTATAATTTGATATATAATCAATAACAGTCATCCACTTACATAAGAGTTATAAGTGCTAGCTTGAGAAATCAAAAATCCAAAAGCCTCTCATTGAGTGAAAAATCCCACTAGAAAACTATATGTTTTTCTTCCATTTATCATTACAAAAGTAAAGAAGTTCCATAACTACGTTCTATGTCTAAATTTGAAACATTTACATCAATTATTTACATGATAACTCAAAATATTTAAAGACAATTAACCCAAAAATAACAAATCAGATTTGGGGAAATTTAATGAATTTCTGAAAATTTGGGTCTCAAAGACACCTTCATATATATCGATCCGGGACACCAGTGTAAACACTGAGAGAGGATTTTTTAAATTAATATGTTATGAACAAACACCTCTCTTGTTTTTGCAAAATTTCTCTTCAATTGATCGGAATAGGTGCTTCCAATTTATGACTAAAACAAGAAATTATTAAATAATTCAAACCCTGAAAATAGGCCACAAAGATGAATTCTAATCTCTCAAACGATAACCGGTGGTGCAAAAATGAGAGAGGTTTTTTTGAACGAGTCTGTTGTGGACAAAAACCTCTTTTGGTTTTCTTGAATTCATTTCTATATCCCTGTAATATGCTCCCAATAACAACAACAAAAACAGGAAAAATAGAGGTGCTACATGAATCTCCTCATGAAAATATTTGACAAAGGACTCGAAAATGATAGTTATATTATAAATCAAAACTTGGAATAAACTTTTATTATAAGTTTTTGAAAGCTTAAATATGTACATATTAACAAATAAGCCCAAAAGACAAACCTTAAAACTAAAATAATCAAAATAATTCAACCATTAAAAGTATTAAATACAACCAAAATTATTGATTGTCAAAAATTCTTAAATTCAACATAAAATGTAAAATCATTTTAAACCAACAGTTGAAAATTAGGACAAAAGGAACACATAAATTAAGAACAAGATCTAGTTATAACATCTGGCTAGATGAAGTCCTCCTTCTGAGGCTTCAAGAACCTGTAGATGTTGTGCCTTATTTATTGGGTGATGGAGTCATTTAACAAATATCTAGAACTTTCTCAAACTGTGAACACATACCTCTAAAATGACAAAATATTGCTACAAGCAAGCATACTGAAAATAATCTACATGCTCGTATATTGAGCTTATTATGCTATTTATTTCTACTTCTAATTGAAGGAAACAACCCATTCAAGTGTAATCATACTTCCAGTGAAGCCAAGAAACCATTTGAATGAGAGTCATAATTTCATGCATGCTACTATTTGAGAAAACCCACAAAAGATGTGATAAATGCAATAAAGAGTCTGTAGGCAGCTGATACTTATGACTGGAAATAGGAAGTATGCCAAAAGATGGAGCATTAGAAACCTTTGAAAAATACAACTCCATCCAAAAAAGCCACAAAATCATGAAGTTTTCGATTTAAAACTTCAATGTCTTCATTATATTCATCATAAAGTGAAGCATTCTCTTCCTCTCCATTGCTGTTCTTTTTAAACTTTGAGTCAAGAATGGAAACCAAAGGATTTTTAAACTGCTTCTCAACCTTTAAATAAAACCCTTGATCAAAACTTGAACAAATAAAATTCTGAAAGTGACCATAAGTCAAGAATGGCAACTTATTTCTTATATTAATAGTAAGAGGTTGAAGATCAACAACTTCTTCTTCATAACATGATAATCTCATAGAAAGAACTAATAAATTTCTACTATAAACCATTGAAATTATATTATCATCGAAAAAGTCAGCAAACTGATATGAAGAATCAACACAGGCGTCATTTATATCCTCGTTCATATGAAAATCTGAAAATGATGAAAAAAACTATCTTAAATGTGAATGATACCTGCGTTCTTCTTCCTGTTCATAAGCTTGTATATATTTAACATGAGCCTGATCTCAAAGCATTTTGCAAGCTCGAATGTTCTCCTCCACTCCTTTTGCATCCTCAAACAATTTTCTTAAATATGATGATTTTCTTTCTAACAGGAAAAAGAAAAGATCTGAATGTTGAACCATAACATAACATAGTATAGAAAGTTTTTCCGAAGGTCTGATCTCGAGAGGCATACTGATATAAAAAATTTGAAACCTCCAACTAAATTTAGTAATTGGCTCATCATTCTCTCTTTTCGAACTATAAAATTCGAAAAGAATTTGATCATAAGATTTATTCTCACCCCAATACTTCAAAAAGACATCATGTAACTCTTCCCATGATCCAATTGAATCACCTTTTAAATTTCAAAACTAAAACCCAGCATCTTCAGCAAAGGATTTTGAAAATAACCTCATGAAAACATCCTCATGCATGATTTCAAAATTATCAATGATATTATGAAAAGATTATAAATGCTTCTTTGTTGTAATATGGTATTTTCCAGTAAAATGGGGAAGATATTCAACAAAGTAGGAAGGGTAAGGATGTAAGAGAGACGACAGCCTATAAGGTTTAAACATATTCTCTCTGAGTCTAGACTGCAAATATGTGAGTTGAAAATGAGGTTCAAGAAGATGTTCGCAAGTTTCAATAGTGATGGTAGAAGGTAATATATTAACTTTATTATCTACAAGATTACCAGAATAATCAACTTCAAGAGATATGGGTATATGTATATAATGTTGCACATGTATTTCAAATGAAGGAATATGATCAACATCAAGAAAACAAGAAGAATGTATATTTTCTTCTTCCAAAGAGGGATATGTACTTGAATGTTTATGATCATCAGGATAGACAAAACAAAAAATATTTCTTTTGACATGCAATGGGAAAGACAGAAAAGAACTGATGAATAAGAACAAAACCTCATGGAGGAAAGTAACAAGCTGATACCCAATATTTCCATTTAGCTTCTTCATTTTTCTGTCAACAAAATTATCCTTTGTAGTGGAATCTTTAACCATGGAGTTACCGGTGAAAAATTGTAGTCTAAAATATTTTATGACTTTGTTCACCTCTCAAAATTAGATCAGTAATGATATCCCAGGGAAGATATACTTCAGCGTCGTCCTTGAAAATGGCACCAAAGATGTTAGTGCCAGAAATTGTTCTTAGACTACTAGAAGAACAAGACAACACAATCTCAAATAAAAATAAAATAAAATTGGTTTGAAGGGTTTTGGTTTTTAGTTTTGGTTGAAAAATTCATCAATCAAGAAGGAAATAAATAACAAAAAGATAATACAGAACTGAATCATGCAATTTGGATAAACTGGGGATCAAACACATTCCAATAAACCATAAACATTACAGATGAAACACTAACTTCATACATATGCTATAAGCATTTACATGAATAAACCTTTAAACATGGAATGAAATTGTAGACTGAGCAATCAAACAGATCAGAAATGAAAAAACATGACAGGTAAAATGGCTTATCAGTTTATATATAATCAATAACAGTCATCTACTTACATAAGAGTTATAAGTGCTAGCTTGAGAAATCAAAGCTCCAAAAGCCTCTCCTTGAGTGAAAAATACCACCACAAAATGGTATGTTTGTCTTCTGTTTATCATTACAAAAGTAAATTAGTTCGATAAATACCTTCTAGGTTGAAATTTGAAATAGTTACATCAATTAGTTACATGATAACTCAAAATATTTAAAGACAATTAACTCAAAAATAACAAATCGGATTTGGAGAAATTTGGCAAATTTCTGAAAATTTGGGTCTCAAAGACTCCTTCATATCTCTCGATCTCGGACACTTGTGCAAAAACTAAGAGAGGTTTTTTTAAATTAGTATGTTATGAACAAAATGACTCTTAATTTTTTAAAATTCTCCTTCAATTGATTCGAATACATGCTGCAAATTTGTGACTAAAACAAAAAATTATTAAATAATTCAAACCCTGAAAATAGGCCAAAAAGATGAATTTGAATATCTCAAACGATAATAGTTGTTGCAAAACTGAGAGAGGTTTCTGTGAATGAGTCTGTTGTGGACAAAAAACTCTTTCAGTTTTTTGGAATTCGTTTCCATCTCCTCGTAATCTGCTCCCAATGACAATGAACAAAAAAAGGAAAAACCGAGCTCCTACAAGAATCTCCTCATGAAAATATTTGACAAATGACTAAAAAATGAGAGTTAGACTATAAATCAAAACTTGGAATAAACTTTTATTATAATTTTTTGAAAGATGTACATATTAACTAATAAGCCCAAAAGACAAACTTTAAAACTATAATAATGAAATAATTCAACCATTAAAAACATTAAATCCAACAAAAATTATTGATTGTAAAAAATTCTTAAAATCAACATAAAATGTATAATCATTTTAAACCAACGGTTGAAAATTAGGACAAAATGAATAGATAAACTAAGAACAAGATCTAGTTATAACTGGCACTAAGAGTTTATAGTAATGGCTTTCGGGTTTACCAATGCATCTGCAAACATTAGGTGTATGATGAACAATATATTCAATACATATCTGGATAAATTTGTTCTGGTCTTTATAGAAGACATCCTAGTTTTCTCTAAGAGTAAAGAGGAACACGAGGAACACCTTCACATAGTGCTATGGGTGTTACGAGAACACCAGCTCTAAGCCAAATTTAGTAAATATGATTTTTACAAACCACAGATAAAGTACTAGGGTAACATCATCTCCGAGATAGCGATAGTTGTGGACCTGAAAAAGATTAAAGCCATAGAGGATTGGCCTACCCCTACTAGTGTCACCTACATTAGGTCCTTTTTCAGAATAGCCATATATTATCGCAAGTTCATTGAGAACTTCTTGATAATATCTTGTCCCATTACCGCTTTATAAAAGAAGGAAAATAAGTTCTTATGGACGACCAAGTGGAATAAAAATTTTCAAAAGCTTAAACAACTTTGGATGACCACACCGATACTACAAATTGCGGATCTTGATGGGGATTTTGTTTCTTGGATGAATGAAAGCAAGGAAGGACTTGGAGGATTCCTCTTGCATAATGATTACATGATCTATTACGAATCGCAAAATTTAAAAATACATGAGAAGAACTACCCCACACACAATATTGAGTTAGAATCCATCATTCATGCTTTGAAGATGTGGAGGCACTACCTCGTGGAAAGAAAATTCCTTCTCAAGATAGACAATACGAGTCTGAAGTATTTATTCGAGCAACTAGATCTGAATGCTAGGCAAGCCAGATGGTTTTCTTTCCTTAGCGAGTACCATTTCGAGCTAAAGAATATTAAGGGAAAAGAGAACAATATTGTTGATGCTTTGAGTCGACGAACTCATATGATATATGAGGTGACTTTAATTCAACCCGATTCTAATTTACATGAGAGGATTAGAACAGGAAACAGAGTTGACCCTTTCTATGTAGAAATCTTCAAGATGGTCCAAGAGGATAGGTTGTTTCAACAACAAAAAGAGTACAAGGTAGATGAAACATTACTGTTATTGTCCAAAGAGAGGTTGTATGTTCGAGAAGGAGGAGACATTCAGTCCAACATCCTCACAAAATTTCATCAGACACCGTACTTAGGGAATCTGGAATATTAAAAGATGATATCAACCGTTAAGAGATACATTTTTCTGGCCTAAGTTAAAGGCCGACATTGCGTTGTTTATTGTGAAATGTCAGGAATGCTAGCTGTTCAAAGTTGAGCATCACCATCTGTCGGGATTGATACAGCCATTACCCATTCCAAAATGGAAGTGGGAGGTCATTGGTATGGATTTTATCACCTCTATACCTAAGAGTAAGAAACAAAATGATTCTTTCTTTCTAGTAGTTGACAAATTGTCAAAAACAACACACTTCATTACAGTGAAGTCGATCTACAAGGTAGTACACATTGCCAATATTTTCTTGAAGGATATATTTAGATTGCACAGGATACCCAAGGCAATCATCTCACATAGATATACTAAGTTTACTGAAAACTATTCGAGATACTTATTCTCCGGATTAGAGACGTAGTTGAGCTTTAGTATGCTTATCACCTACAGATAGACGAGAAAATAGAAAAGGTAAACCAAATTGCCGAGGACATGCTTAGGATGTATGTCATGAACAACCCCTCCAAGTGAGAAGATTACTTTCATCTTGTAGAGTTGAAGTATAACAACGGATATCAAACTTCCTCCAAGATGAGTACCTTTGATGTACTCTATGGAAGAAAGTGTACAACAACAGTTACTTAGGATAGACTGGTGGATCGGCTCATGCTAGGGCCTGACTTGTTAAAGGACTTGGAACAGTTGGCTACCAAGGTCCATGGGAACCTTAAAGAAGAACAAGACCTCCAAACAATCTATGTGCATAAGAAAATAAAAGATAAATATTATCAAGTAGGCGACCATGTGTACCTGAAAGTAAAAGCAAAACAGAACTCGTTGAGCTTTGGACAGTGCGGTAAGTTAGCACCTAGGTTTTGTGGACCCTTTTAAATACTGGACAAGAGAGGGCTAGTGGCATATGAACCACAATTACCTGCTCACAAAATATTTCATAATGTTTTCCATGCATCAAGGTTAAAGAAATATGTTTATGATACTAAACATGTGATTTATTGGTCCGTATTACCGGTGGAACCTGAAGGGGAGTTTTCCCCTGAACCTCTTCATATATTGCAAAAGAGAGAGGTGCAACTCAAAAAGCACACCATAATCCAGTTGACAGTGCAATGAAATCACTTCGAAGCCGATGAGGTGAATTGCGATAATGAAGCCACCATGAGAAAGGATTACCCCACCTTGTTTCATGATTTCATTCTGAGACACTAGAACACCACGAATGGTGTTGTTCTAAGCAGGGAGGGATGTAATATTCCAAATTTTTGTTTATGTATATGTAACTTCGGAATGTATTCATTTTTATTTCTTATTTATTGTAACCCAATGTTTATTCCAGGATGTATTTGTAATGTACTTGAGTCATGTCATGCCCGAATGTTCCTATCTAGAGGTTTAATAATGGAAACAAGTCATGTCAAGTTATTGTGGGTAACCCTCTGTCACATACCCCAATTTTGTAAAATTATGTAATTTGTTTTATTTTATTTTCTGAGAAATTATGTTAAACTTAATCCTAAGTAGGGATTGATGACTCAGCAGAGTCAACAGTTATGGAGTGTAATTGAGAATATTCAATTAATAATAAATAAATAATGGAGACAACAGCATGGGAGAGCTGTTAAAAGAGGTTACTGGTCAAACTGGTTGTTGGAACTAGGTGGAGAGGCAAAGGACAAGCGGCAGCATCCTCAAGCACTTCCTACAACAGCATGGGAGAGCTGTTAAAAGAGGTTATTGGTCAAACTGGTTGTTGGAACTAGGTGGAGAGGCAAAGGACAAGTGGCAC
>LPNX010522898.1:429998-488964 GCA_001517045.1 Pseudotsuga menziesii | reverse complement strand
CTGATATCATCAGATAGTACTCTAGCACGGTATCTCAAAGCTTAGAAGAAGTACTCTTCTAAACCGAGTTCCCTAATTTATTTACATTCATTATAATTGTTTTATTGTGTATTTTCTTTTATTTAAGCTATCCTTCTACAACTTTTATTTAAATCTAAAACTGTAACTCTATTTCTCTGGAAAATTTTAACTGTACATGAAAAAGAAAGATTTAAGCATGCTTGTAATATGAGTTATACTCATTCTCTTCTATTTAAAATAAATACATTACAGATTAAGGATTTAGGTATTATCAGTTAAACTAATAAAATTACAGTATGGTGTAGTAATCTGTATTGTAGTAAAAAGAACCAGAATTCTGTACACTAGTAATGTTAACAGATCAAACAACAACATACTTCATAAACTGTTATCTTTAAAAATAGATCTTATTTTTATGTATAAGTGTTTCTATTGATAATATAAAAGTTTACTTAAATATTATATAAGTACTAAAGAGACTTTAAAATTCAGAAATCAGTAATAATACATCTCATTAAACAATAATCCTATTTACATCATTGAAATAATATTGTTTTCTAAGTAACTGTGTTTCTAGAAATTACAATATAACATGATGTTATACATGTAATAATTATATAGATAATTACATATAAATAGATATCTATTATATTAACATACAGAGTAGAAATAATCTATATTTATGTTCTAGTTTTAGAATGGGATATAGATAAATAAGGTTACTTACGAACCTAATATAAATAAAAGAATACCATAACAAAATGTTTTCATAATAATAATTATCATAAAATACAACAGTAATTCATCACTGTATACTTAGGATTTAGAACCCTAAACATTTAAACCCTACGATTAATAGTAAGGAAGTTATAAAGTTAGACAATAAAACTCTGCAGTTGTTTTATTTATTTAAAGACAGTATTAGAATCCTGTATATTACTTATATATTATAGGTTCTAATGACAATTCAAATAAACTAAAATCAAGATATAGTTATATATATAAAATAGAAGTAAAAATACAAAGTACAGAGTGCTCCATCATGGAGCTTGAGTTTTATTAAAAACTAAACAAAAGTAAATTATAATAAAAACAATTAAAACATTTACAGCTGGGTTATTAAAATGAACCCAGTAAGTATTACCTTATTTAACTATTCATTACAACAGAAGTATCCATAAGAAAGAAAAACCAATTGCTTACATTATGATTAGCACTGAGAGTAAAACATTACTCAGCCTGAATTAATACATAATAAAATAATTACTTGAACCATTTTAATAACCCATAACTGCAAATGCAAGGCCGATGGCCTATAAAGACAAACATAAAATACTGTAAAAGAAAGGCTCGCAGCCTGTAGAACACTATTCACATTTTATTAACGCAAAGGCTTTAAGCCTATAAACTCTGTTTCAAAACAAAACCTACAGTAAATAAACCAGTTTACATCCACGGCCGTAGCCGGAAAAACTCTTAAAGAGTTAGGGCTTAACCCGAAACAAAATTTTAAACCTATCAACCATCGCCTCTCTTATTTTACAGATAAACTATTAAAGTACAGCCTCGGCCCAGGAGCCGTATAATCTTTTACCACAGGGATATACCCTAGTAAAACGATGGAGTAATCTACAGCTACTACAATAGCAGATAACCCAAGAAACCGCTTAAGAGCACCCTGTCAACATAACAACAAGGAGACGTGCTTCGAGAACGAGGCTTACCGTGAACGTGAGCAGTATCCTGTAATGATCTCAGCTGCGGCGAGAAGGGAAAACCTGCCATCGAAAGGCAATCGACTTTGAAGGGAAAACCTGACAGCAAAGGACAGCCATATGTTAGAAAACCCTAACAAACTTAAAATTAAACTAATCTTTAAGGATAACAATAGTGTTTTTGCAAACATTTACCTACGAAGGGTCGAGAAACGAGCAGCCAGGAACCAGGGTATTGAAACCCCTCCTTCACCTGTAAGAATGGACTGACTGGAACCCAAACCCTCTTTCCGAAAGGAGACACGAATAATAACTACCAGCGACTACAATACTGTAAACTTCCAAGCCGTGAACCTCTGTACAGCCACCATGAAGGAGCAACACGACAGAGTACTACAAAGGATAGACACGACAGAGCACCACGAAGGAGCACACAAAACAACACTACAAAGTAGCAACACAACAGAGCACCACAAAGGAGCACCACAAAGAAGATCTAGAAACCAGACCGTCTCAGGACAAAGATCAACCGGAATGAACCACTAGGGTTTGGCAGAGCTCAAAGCCCACAGGCGAGAGGAGGACTAAAATGAAAATGGGGGCAAGTCAACTTATATTCACCCAATGCATGGCGAGGAGGCAGCCACGACAACACTTAAATTATTGCCAATGAGAGGGTCGGTTTATAACGTTCCATATCATTGCAATGGCCAACGTAATTATGGTATGAAGTTTCCATTTGATCACCTCTTCGACCTTGACCTGCATTATTTCAAACATCATAATGTCAATTTTCAATCATAAAAACAAACATCACATTGCAATATATTTAAACTATATCCTATCTATGTTAACCCTAGCTCGAGGTGTTAACATTCATCAATAGTATTTAAACATTGAAATATTTGCATTATGGTGTTAAGCCCTTAACATTTGATCCTTGTATTACAACCATGATCTATAAAATTGATTTGTTATATGCTAAACCTAGTTTAATAATTAGAACATAAAAGTTATATTTTTGAGACCTCACTTGAGGTTAGTTCATTTGATTATAGTATAATCAATGAACTTATATTACAAGACTGATACAATTTGAGTGTAGTGTTTTTGTCGTATGAGTTATGGAATATATACCTTGCAACCAATACCTTAATATAATAATGATAACAAAGAGTCTAACCAATATTTTACATGTCAAGTAGTATTATTATGAGTTATTTTCTCAAGGAGTAACCATGTACAACATGGGAAGTAGATCAGTTATCATGATTTATGTTATTATAAAGTCTATGTCCTTTTTAAATTCAAAGAAATATGTTTACTTACGTGAATCGAGCTGGTGATATTACCCATTCAAAAAGACCGACATTAAAAACTTATAAGAGCCTCTTTTTAGCCATTAAGTTCTCTAATGAACAGTACTTTTGGAGCTTTTACCTAGCGCTAGTAATTCAAGAAATTATAGGCAGTGGTTGGAAAAGAAATTTATGTAAAAACTGCCATCTTTATTTCTGAATGTATATTCAACTGGAAGGTTCATAGATATAACTGGAAGTGACGATCTTTTTCTTTAGTGTCTTAAACCTTTTCTCATCAATTTTGCTATTTATCAAAAGTAAAATCAGGGAGGCTATACCTGTAAGAAGCTGAACAGTCTGGTTAACATGCGATCTATTTATATAGTTCTCTACTGAATGAACTTGGTAACAGCATATGATTTATTTACTTTAGAATAATCTGTTAGCAGCAATCCTAAAACTTTACCTGAAGATCTGTAAGAGAAAGGAAAACTGTGTGCGTTAGCTTAACAACTAAGTAAGCCCAGTTTAACGTAGCATATCCCCTTGCTGTTGCAAACAGCTCGAACATTCAGAAAACTGAAGAGAAACTCAACTAGCATTCCAAACAAGTAAAGATCATACAGTTACAAAATTAATAGCATTAACTAATCAGTATTTAACGATTGTATTAACATATATTATTCCATTTTAAAAGTTTTAATTTTTTTGAAAATTTTGGGGTTTTGACACCCTCCTATTGATCAAGGGTTAAATTCCTCGTAGTTCCAGGGCACTAGGGTTATTATACTCTCCTAGAGAAGTCATCCCTAGTAGGGATTAGTCATGTCGAGAATTAGTATAAATAGAGAGCTAGCCTCTCTATTTAGTACACACTCACTCACACTCAGTTGTAGCTCATAGTTGAGGAAGAAGAAGACACTTGTGGTAGGAAGAAAGAGATTGCTGTAGTCTGGAGATCATCTTACTATTTTGGGGTTTTACTTTTGGTGCTGATTCTATCTCTGAGGAAGATGCAAGATTTTCTCTATTTATGGTCTCCCCTAGGAAAAACATTATGTTCATTGTCTCTTGTGTCTGATTTTTGTACTTGTTATTCTCTCAGTTAAAGATCCTAACATAATGCTAGCTTGAATGATAAAATCTAACATGGTATCAGAGCTAACCTAAGAAGAAGGCACTGTGCATCTGCGGGAACTAGGGATTCCTACTTTGTGGATCTCTCTCCATATATTTTCATCAAAAGAAGGTTGGGATAACTCTCTTTCCTAGGGCACATATTTCTGTCGAAGTAGAATCCAATTCTGAGGTTTGCCAGTTTTGGACCTCACACTACTACTAGAAATTAAGGCTTTCCATAGAAGTGGAATTTTTCAGTGAGCCCATATCTAGATTGATCTCCTCCTCAAAATCGAAGTTAGGGGTAAAGATCAAAGCATTTGGTTGGACAGAACTCTAGAAGAGCAAAACCCTAATCTGCTCCTCAACGAGCACTGCAAAATTTGAGCTCCAAATCCAGATCTGACATCTTAAACTAGTAAGATCTAAATATTTTGTATTTCCATTTGAGGTCCTTAGTTAAGATGTCTCATCATACTAAGCTTGATGAAAAGCTTAAGGAAACTGATAACTTCTGAGCATGGAAGTATAGGATCTCCCTGTTCCTGGAAGAAAATGAGTTGGACTCCTATATCAATGAAGAGGTTCCAGTTCTAGAGGGAGATGAGGCTAAGGAATTACACAAGAAGAATTTGGTAATGGAAAATAGGTTCATTGCTGATTCAATTAAGGATCACCTCATACCACAGGTGTCCTCCCTAAAGACACCTAAAGCTATGTTTGATGCCCTAGCCAAATTGTTTGAAGAGAAGAACATAAACTGGAAGATGAATCTGAGAAACCAACTGAAGAATGTAAAGATTTAGAATGTTGATACCATCCAATATTACTTTACAAGGGTCTCTCAGATCAAGGAACAACTAGAAGTAGTAGATGAATAAGTGGAGAATGGAGAGGTTGTGATGACCACCTTGAATGGTCTCCCTAGATCATGGGACTCCTTTATTCAAGGGATATGTGCCAGAAAGAAGTTAGTCAAGTTCAGAAGAATATGGGAAAAATTCTCTCCAGAATAAGCTTGAATAGCAGCTCGAGAAGAAAATATGGGAAGTGAAGATCAATCCCTCACAGTTTATTCCAAGAAAAACAAAAGAAGTTATAATCACTTGAGTGGTAATCATATCTATAAAACTAACCCTAGAAAAGATTTTTCTGGAAGCAGATGTTATACACGTGATGAAGTAGGACACTTTGCAAAAGATTGTCCTAAAGGACAAAATAAGAAAAATGGAAACACGACAAGACATCATGCCCATGCTACAGAGGATGATGAACCATCCAAGAAGAGAACTAGATATTAAAGAGAAGACTCTTCAAGTGATGAAGAATATGTATTGATTTATGCTCTCATGGGAAACATTACACATGGAAGCAGTGATTGGATTATAGGATTCAAAGAGTCCTTTGTAAAACATCCAGAACATGAATCACCTCACAAGGTGAAACTTGGAGATGACTACCAATATCCAATAAAAGGTAGTGGGGAATCCTCCTATAAGCTAGGCTCTGGAAAGTCTATGAAGATGTAAGATGTATTGTTTTTACCAGGACTCAAGAAAAACCTTCTCTCCCTATTTGCATTAGATGCAAAAGGAATGAGGGTTTCATTTATAGGTGGACAAGTTATCATGTGGCCAAAGGGAAAGACTATTAATGATGCAGTAGTGATTGGGGAACAAGAAGGAGGTATATACCAATTGAAGGGCCATCTAGAACAAGCCTTGGTCCATGACACAGTAGAGACAAATGAAATTTGGCATAGAAGACTTGTACATGTGCATTACAGAGCACTACTACTTGCAAGCAAAGCTGTTGAAGGTCTTCTAGAAATTCAAGAAACACATGATGCGATATTCAAAGGATGTGCAAAAGGAGAGAATACAAAGAAGACATTTCCAAGTAGCGAGAGAAAAGAAAAAGGAATCTTGGAAATCATCCACTTCAATGTATGTGGTCCAATGTCATCAAGCTCACTAAGTGGGTATGTATACTATGTTTCTTTTATTGATGAATTTTCTAGGAAAACATGGATTGACGTCATGAAGAGCAAAGATGAAGTATTCAACAAGTTCAAGGAATTCAAAGCCTTGATCGAGAATCACACATAAAAGAATATCAATACCTTTCGATCAGATAATGGCAGAGAATTCACATAAAATGAATTCAAAGAGTTATGCAAAGACTCGGGGATTAAGAGGGATTTGTCCACTCCTTATAATCCACAACAAAATGGGATTGCAGAAAGGAAGAACAAAAATATCATGGAAGCTACAAGAGCTATGCTTCAGGATCAATATCTTCCTATGCATCTATGGGTAGAATCTTCCAAAAGAGCGGTGTATGGATAGAACCATACTCCACATAGATTAGTCTAGAACAAGACACCTGAAGAAGTATTTTTCGGCAAGAAACCAAAACTTAGCCATTTCAGAATATTCGACTGTCTAGTGTACATACACATTCCAAAAGAGAAGAGGACTAAATTAGATCCTTCAGGAAAGACGGGTATATTTGTGGGATACTCTGAAATCTAGAAGGCTTATAGAATATACTTCCCAGGATTCAAGAAGATTGACATCAGTAGGGATGTGACATTTGATGAAGACTTAGCTTACAACAAATCTAGAAAGAGACCTGCTGAAGAACCTGTAGAAGCAGAAGCACCCAGAATTCCTGATACAACCATGAATGAAGAAGCCCAAGAAGAAGATTAGGAATTTGAATAACCTCAAGAACCTATAGATCCACCTCCAGAGAAGAATCCTCATAAGAGGAAACCTATTTGGGTACGAGAAGTTATCCAAGGTGCGGAAATATATGGGGCTCCAGGAGAGAATCACAAAGAAATAAAGAGGACCAGATATTGTTCCGGGTATGTAGCATTACTATGTGATTTCGTCGATAAAGAACCTCCCAATTATGAAGAAGTAGCATAAAAGAAAGAATGGAAGGATGCTATGACCAGAGAATATCAATTGGTAATGAAGAATGATGTTTGGGATGTTGTCCCAAGACTAGAAGGGAAGTCAGTTCTAACTTCCGAATGGATCTACAAGATCAAGCATGCTGCAGATGTTAGCATAGAGAAATATAAAGAAATATTTGTTGCTCATGGTTTCTCCCAGAAAGAAGGAATATATTATGAAGAAACCTTTGCACCTATATCTAGATACACTTCCATCATATCAGTACTTGCTCTCGCTACAGTAATGAAATGGAAGATACACCAAATGGATGTCAAGACTGCTTTCTTGAATGGTGTAGTAGAAGAGGAAGTGTATGTGGAGCAGCCACTCGGTTTTGAGACACATGACATGGAGTCTCATGTATCTATATTGAAGAAACCCCGATACAGTTTGAAACATGAACCCTGGACATTGTACAGTAGAATTGACAGCTTTCTATCTAGTTTGGGCTTTACCAAAAGTAAAGCAGATTCCAACCTTTACTACAAGGTTGAATATGGAAACTTAGTGATGATCCTATTGTATGTAGATGATATGTTTGTAATAGGTATGGATGGGTTGATTGCTAATATGCAGAGAAATATTGTTGCTAAGTTTTAAATGAAGGAATTAGGTATGATGCATTAATTTCTAGGCATGGAGGTGTGGCAGAGTGCAGATGGGATTTCCCTAGGACAAGGGAAATATACGGTAGAGATCCTGAAGTGATTCGGGATGATGGATTGCAAGGCCATGACCACACCCATGGCATCGAACCTGAATCTATTGAGTGATGCTTCATCAGAAGCGATTGATGCCATGATGTATCATCAGATGATTGGGTCCTTGATGTACTTTATTAACATGAGACCATATATTTTCTTTGCTGTGAACACCTTGAGCCAGTTGTTGAAAAATCCAACACATATTCACTTGATTGCTGCAAATCATATTATGAGGTTCCTGAGGGGTATAGTTGATTATGGGCTCAATATGATGTGAATCACAAGATTAACCTGGAGGGTTATGTTGATTCATATTGGGCCGGCAGTGCCATCGATAGGAAGGGCACTTCAGGATGTTGTTTCAGTATGGGATCAGGTGTGATCTCTTGTTTTATCAGGAAGAAATCCTGTGTGGGACTCAGTACAGCTGAAGCAGAGTATGTTGTAGCTTGTTTAGCTAGTTGTGAGGTAGTATGGATGAGGAAGCTACTATCTGACTTATTTGATCTCCAGATGGATGCTACTTGTATGCATTATGAAAACTAGATTTGTGTGAAGTTGTCGGAGAACCTAGTGTTCCATGACAAGTCGAAGCATATCGAGATCAAGTATCACTATATCAAGGATATGGTGGAGAGGGGAGAAGTGAAGCTCCAGTATGTTTGTGATGGACGAAAAAATAGCTGATGTGTTGAAGAAGCCATTGGACAAAGTGAAGTTTGAGTACTTCAGGGAGAATCTTGTTGTTCTCTAGATCAAGGTTGCTTTGAAGGGGAAGTGATGAGTTTGTAATCTATTTTGACAAGTAGGTCAGATGTAAGGGCTGAGACATTCTATCATGGCGAGAGGATTGGTTCCTTCCATGTCAGATCTAACTGTTGATCCATTCTGATATACTTGTAGGATTGGTTCCTACATGATCATATATCAGGGCTATTTCCATTCTTGGAATGGAGGTGCTTGTTCAGTTACCAGGAATACTTGGTCTAGGACTAAGGACCAATCTGATATGACTGTGAGATATGTTCTCACATGATTAGATATGATTGCATGGCCATTCTGTTGTGATTGACAAATGTGTTCCCACTTGATCAGATATAAGGGTTGTTGCCATTCTATCATGGTGAGAGGATTTTTTCCTTCTACATCAAATGTGAGTGTCGGCCATTCTGATGTGACTATAGGATTAGTTCCTACATGATCATATGTAAGGGCTACCACCTTTCTGATGAGTCAAGTTCAGATGTGAGTGCCAACCATTCTGATGTGACTGTAGGATTAGTTCCTACATGATCGGATGTAAGGGCTACCGTCATTCTGTCATGGTGAGAGGATTGTTTCCTTCCATGTCAGATGTGAGTGCTGGCCATTCTAATGTGACTGTAGGATTAGTTCCTACATGATCAGATGTAAGGGCTACCACCTTTTTTATGAGTCAAGTTTAGATGTGACTGTTGACTATTCTGACTTAGGGTCATATATAAGGGCTACCAAAGACCTACAAGGAGGTAGGCCTACAACCAACATGAAAAAGGGTTGGCTGTGTAGAACTTCCTGTGACAAGAAGAATCATGAGATAGCACATATGATGATTACCTTGTGATGATACAGATCAAGCTATGATTCATATCTAGTTATGATGTCTTCGAGATGACCCGGATCTAGTGGTGATGACATCGTGATGATCCAGATCCAGTGATGATCCAGATCCAGTGATGATGATCCATATTGAGTGATGATCTAGATCTAGATGAAGATGAATTGAATATGAATATGACGTGAATATGCAGATGACAAGAACTTGACGATGACCCAGATGATACCAAGAAGAAGACTTATGCTGAAAATTTGTGTCGAGAGAATACCTTCCTAGTTAAGAGGGATTGTTGATGTATATGTAATTTCAGAATGTATTCAATTGTATTTCTTATGTATTATAACCCAATGTTTATTCCGGGATGTATTTTTAATGTACTTGATTCATGTCATGCTCCGATGTTCCTATCAGGAGGTTCTATAATGTAAACAAGTCATGTCTAGTTATTGTGGGTAACCCTCTTGTTGATCAAGGGTTAAAGTCCCTGCAGTTCCAGGTCACTAGCATTATTAGAATATCCCATAGAAGTCGGCCCTAGTATTGTTTAGTCATGTCAGGAATTAGTATAAATAGAGAGCTATCCTCTCTATTTAGTACACACTCACTCACACTCAGTTGTAGCGCATAGCTGAGGAAGAAGAAGACATTGGGGCTAGGAAGAAAGAGGTTGCTACTGTCGGGAGATCATCTTACTGTTTTGGGGTTTTACTTTTGGTGTTGATTCTATATTTGAGGAAGTTGCGGGGTTTTCTACATTTATGGTTTCCCCGAGGAAAAATACTATGTTCATTGTCTCTTGTGTTTGATTGTTGTACTTGTTATTCTCTGAGTTAAAGATTCTAACATAATGCTAGCTTTAATGATAAAATCTAACAATTTTGGACCTAACACTTATGGGAATGATCCCCATTGATTATGATGTTGCATGGATGTTTTGTTTTTATATATTGGGTCAAAGACCCCACAACATATGAACATGATGATTTGTTTGATATATTGGGCATAAGCCAATTGCATATGATATATATAGGTTTTCTTGTGTTGGGCATGAACCCTGAAGCACATGGTTGATGAGATGTTTTTGTTGAGCGAGGAGCTCTAGAGCACATGGGTAAATTGAGGGGTGAATTTTAGCCCAATGCGCTATTTTTCCATGTTTTTCTCTAAAAAAAAATTCACCATTTTGCATTTTTTGAAGCCCTCTTTCTCCCAATTTTGATGGGGTAAAATTTTTTCACCCTAAAAATCGCTAAATTATTATATAAACAATATAAAATCCTTGGAACTTAAATTTTTTTTTGAAAAATATCACCAATCATTTTATAGTTGGCATTTTAAGAATTGGTAATATTCGTCAACAATTATACACTTTTAAATATGGTTCCTTAAAATCATCCCTGCTATTGGATCTGGATAAGCACTAGGAGTTACTGAAAATAATTAATTATGTCGAGTGAAAATGAATCAAGCAAAATATTGATCTCATTTGACTTATTTATAAGTGATTAAATGAAATTTTGAATTTCTGTATCTCATCAAGTACTAAATAACTACTATGTTATATGAGGGAATCCAACATGCAAGGATGTTTAGAGCTTCCTAGCCTAGTAGACCTAACCACCTACCTCATAAGTTTAGGGATCATAATATATGATACCCAAAGACAAATGTTAACAAATAATATATTATTATATATTTTATACATGGTATGTATAAAGAGTAAGCATAGTAATAATATTAATAATGCAAGAGAGAAGGAAAAGATCCATCTATTATTATTATTACTAAAATAAAATTAAATATTATAATACCTAAAAAGTCCAATTAGGAACTACTTAAAAGTTTGTAAGTTAAAATATTAAAAGTACCTAAATTAAATAAAAAGGGTTAAATCAAGAAATCAAATGATTCATGTTTTAACTGCCCCTTTGACTAAAAAGTCTATGTATTAAGTCCCAATCCAAGGAGAGGCTTGGTGATCTCTTCCATATTGTTGGAGTCATTATTCTACCTTATTATTCTCAAGAGAGTTCTTCGAGAACATTTTTCTAAGAGGAAAAAGGAAACCGATCCAGACTTGATATACCAGTTAGGCAAGCCTTAGCTTAGGAGGTCTAAGCTACTTCCATGTTGGAACCAACTTAGGGGTATCCAAATTGAAACTAGGAACAGTTCTGGGTCATGGTTGGGTGGAACGTGGTAGTGCCCAAGTGATTCCATCATCTATAAAGAGGTCAGATCTCCCTATGAATTGTTAATGCTCGGTAATTGAGTGTCTAGGTTTCATCTATTGGAATAGCTTCACCTTTTAGGAATGAGGTCCTTGACTTCCTATTTCATTATCTAATATAATTTCTGGTAAGAATATGCGATTGTTCATGTTATATTTCTAACCCTATGTTTACAACTTTTTTCGTGTCAAAATATTTTAGGGTTTACATGTTATTATAAATCCTATGTCTATAAATTAATTACTTTTTAATAAATATTTAGGTTTTATTTATGCTATACTTAGTTTTTCATTTATTTACAGCTTAAACCTTGTTTTTCTAAAAACTAGGAATTACTCTAAGAGTACCTATATGTTTATTTACCATGAACTCTACTCGAAGATTTCATATTGCCAACAGAACTATAATTACAAATGAAATACTAATTCACGTTAAGCTAAACAAAACATAAATATAAAATACAGTTAACTAATATAGAAAGAAGAACCTAATAAAGAGATCATTTACATTATATTAAGGTATAAACATAACAAGATTCTAAATAAGTAATATTATACACCCATTATCCTCAACTTTAGATAATCATAAATTCAAATTATTAAAGCTAGGATAAAAACCAACAAAGACCTCTCAGGGTCTATATATGTGTGTGTGTGTGTGTGTTTCTACCAAGAACCAAAGGATAAACATTATCTCTTCACATTAAACAAATGAATCCCTAAATCGAATCCACAATCTGAATATCAAGACCATCTAATGGTTTGAGATTATAAATAATAATCCACATTAAATAAAACCACATTTTAGTATACTCATACATCCACGAAATTGTATGTATTAAAGAATACATCCACATAATAAAACCATTTCATATGGGCGCTCACATGAAGTTGGTTCCACTTTTTAGTGCCACTTAAGAAATAAGAAACACACTTCCTTAGTGAAAATCGAGAACAGATATGCGTTATTGATGGTACGTTCGGAATAAACCGAGCCCAAACACAAGGCTAAGGTTTGTAAAGAAGTATCGCATATGTTTATGTAATTGTAACTTCGAAATGTATTCACTTGTATTCCTTATCTATTGTAACCCGAAGTTCATTCTGGGATGTATTGTAATGTATTTGAGTCATGTCATACCCCGATGTTTATTCTGGGAAGTTTCTATAATGAGAAATTCATGTCAAGTCATTATGGGTAACCCTCCTATTGGTCAAGGGTTAAATTCCCCACAGTTGTGGGGAATTTGGGTTATTAGACTATCCTAGTGAAGTCGACCCTAGGTGATTCATTGTAAGTCGAGGCAATAGTCCCCACCATTGGTTTACCCTCCGATTGGTGAGAGGAGGAAAATTCCCCACAAGTGGTGGGGAACTAGGGTTATTAGACACTTCTAGAGATGTCGGCTCTCGTAATTAATTGTTAAGTTAGGCCGACATGTTGGAGTGCACTTCAAGTGAACGAAAGAATATAATTAGAGAGTGAGCCTCTCTATTTATATCACTTGCAACACTCACACTCACTCATTGGGGTGCATGAGTGAGAGAGGAGAAGCTCTCTCAGTGTGTGAGAGAGAGACTGCTACTGTTAGGAGATCATCTTACTGTTTTTCAGTTTTACCTTTGGTGTTGATTCTATCTCTGAGGAAGTTGTGGGGTTTTCTCCTTTATGGTTTCCCTGAGGAAAATTCTTTGTGTCTCTTGTCTCTTGTGTTGTGCTTATGTTTTATTGCTTTGCTTGTTATTCTGTTAGTTAAAATATCATAAGATCATAATTCTATCTTATATGATGAAAAACTAACATGGTATCAGAGCTAACCTGAGAAGAAGACATTGTGCAGTTGTAGAAGCTAGGGCTTATTACTTTTTGGGTCTCTCTCCACAATCCATCAGCAAAATTATGCTAGGTCGACTCTCCATTGAAGCTTAGCATAGGATTTTTCTCCTCATCAAAACCTAAGTTTAGAGACGTGGATCAATAAATTTGGTTGGGTGAAACTCTAGGAAAGTCAAACCCTAGTTTGACCCTGAGCTAGAAAAAACCCTAAATACTAAAACTGTTACGTTTTGTTAAATTCACTATATCCTAATATTGGAAAAGGATTAGGAGATGGAAATTGTAGGGGCCGAAGATAAAATCGTAGTGTACACTTTATCCAAAATTTAGTATCAGATTTGCTATAGTCTGGGAGATATGATCCCTCCAAGTTAGGGTTCCAGCCTCTTCCAGAATTCATCCCTAAACAGGACACCTGGGGCGAATTGAAATATCGTGGGCTACAGAGGTCCACATGGAATTCCTAAAGATTTTCCAGAAAGGGCATGAACTATACATTTTTTGTTCTGAAGATCAGACTTAGAAGATGAGCCAACGACATGTGGAAGTCTCAACAACTCCATTGTTCTGAACAGTCCTGTAAGAGGTCACCTTGGGAAAAGGATCATAAATCCCAAATGGTGAAACCAATTCTGATGAAACCTATGGTTTTGGATCAGGGACATGTGAGGTTACCTCAGTGAAAAATTTCCAACACAGAAAAGCAGTAATTTTAGATATATCACAAAAATAGTAATAGGCATTTCTGCAGAAGAAATTGGAAAACTAGAGCTTCCTGTTTCGGGAGATTCCCTTCACTATTTTCAGAAAAGCAGTACATTGGATAGCTCCATTTGAAGATATCTATCTGTCTATTCAATCAGATCTGAAAGATTCTATGTTTTGAAAATTAGGGTTTCTATTACAAACCCTAGATCAGCCAGCTCCAGAACCAAGACGGACACCTCAATTCGGTAAGATCTAATCCTTTGCTATTTTCATTTAAGGTTCTCATTTGAAAGTGATCTATCACATCATCCTGATGATAAGCTTGGTGAATTTGACAACCTCATATCATGGAATTATATGATATCTCTGGAGAAAATGAATTGGACACCTACATGAGTAGAGAGGTTCCAGTTTCAGAGGGAGATGAGGCTAGAAGCCTTTCACAAGAAGAACTTGGTCAAGGCTAAGAAGATCATGGTTGATTCAGTGATGGATCAACTTGTACCACAAGTGTCTTCCCTAAATACACTGATGATGTTTGATTCCCTAACCAAGCTATTTGAAGGGAAGAACATACATTAGAAAATGACCTTAAGAAACTAGTTGAAGAATCTGAAGATCCAGAATGCAGAGACCATGCAGTCATAAGGGTCTCTCAAATCAAAGAACAACTTGAAGAAGTAAAAGAAGAAGTAAAGAATGCAGAAGTGGTGATGGCCACCTTGAATGGCCTCCCAGGATCATGGGATTCATTCATTCTAGGAATGTGTGCGAAAAGGAAGTGATTACTTTCAGTATTGTCTGGGAAGAGAACACACAAGAAGAAGAATATAGAGAAGAAAAGGTGGGAGCAACTGAAGATCAAGCTCTTACCATCCAAAGAATATCCCTCAAGCGATGAGGAATATGAAGATATGAAATCTTGAAGCACCTCTTATCCTCCTTAGCATTTGGATAAGAAACGATGCTATCATGAATGAAGAATATGATGAAGTTGAAGGCTCAAGAAGGAGTCCACCCACGAAACAAATAAAGATAGGTATTCAATTGTAATTTCATGATATTGTTTTGTTATGCATTTGTTTATATCCAGTTGATGTATTATGCATGATAGGATGTTTGCATTAACGACAGTATACTACTAATATGCATGTGATGGGTAAGTAGCTCATGGTGCTATACAACTCTCCATTGGTACTTATCTAGAATGAATCCTATTTGCTGACATATTGGATTAGTGCACAATCTCAATGTTTTCCTGGTAGAGATGGAAGGCATCTAGAAAGTTTTAGTGAGATATGGATGAATGTTGTAGTGGCTAAAGTAGTTGCATGATCATATATTTATGTATAAGAACTTGCCAGTATGAATATTCCTTATGAAATGTTTCTAACCATACAACTGCATTTGACTTGTAGGAAAGATTGCATACATAATCACCTACAAGCAAAGAAGAATGAATACTTGTTCTGAAGAACAAGTGATGATAGTTCAAAAATGAAGACTAATATGATGAATGCAGTGACATAATTGATTTAGAACCTTCCAGCTATGAAGAATTTACCAAGAATACCAGTTCAAGAAGAATGATGTCTAGGATGCAGTATCGAGACCTGAAGAGAAGTTTGTAGTTCCATCATACAGTAGATGGAAACATCTTGGGATACAAAGCAAGATTCGTAGCATGAGGCTTCTCACAAAAAGAAGTCATAGACTGCAAAGAGACATTTGCAGCCACTCGAAGTGAAGTCACATGGCATGCATAATCATGTGTGCAAATGAAAGAAGGCCTTATACGAGTTCAGAAGACACCCATGGGATAACACATACATGATGAGCTTTATGAATATCTGAACCTTTGCTACAAGGTTGATAAAGGATGAAAAGCTCACAGATGGATGTGAGAAGAACTTTTGAAAAAGTTCAAAATAGAGGATCTTGATATCCAGTGATCCTAGATGGATACTAATTGTCACTCCAGTACAGAATACTTCAGTCCATAGAGTATGGAAGATAGAGGGAGTGATTGCAAAAGATCTAAGGTTTGACATGTTACGACAAGATGGATATATTACTGATGACTCTAGGCTTTACGAAGAGTAAAGCAGATTCCACCCTTTACTACAAGGTTGAGGATCGAAACCCAGTGATGCCTCTACTATATGTAGATGATATATTTGTGACAGGTAAGGATGGGCTAATTGTTGATACAAAGAGAAATCTTGCTGTTGAGTTCGAGATGAAGGACTTGGGTATGATGCATTACTTTATACGTATGGAGGTGTGCCAGGGTATGGATGGAATATTCCTTGGACAAGGGAAGTATGCAGTAGAGATCTTGAAGAGGTTTGTGATGATGGACTTGTTGGCCTAATTTTCTGACCTAGGACAACAAGCATATTATGCCAATACAATCAGCTGAAAGCAGCATCCGGTGTGTTTGGAGTAGCAAAATCTTGCAGGGTATGGTCCTGCTACCAGCTGAAGTTTTCCCTTAAGGAGAAACTAAAATTCAGCAAAAATCTATCCTAATGTTATTTCTGTCTAAATAGACCCTAAAAATTATTTTCCACTACCTAAGATATCCTACGATTGCTTTCTTAAGGAAAGTATTCGATTTTTGAAGAGTTTTTCTAAATATAAAGACTGTTAAAAATATTCTAAAAATTACACAAATTTAATTTAACAACTGTTAAATGTAACTATACTATAATAATAATAACTAAACCAACTTAACTGTCCTATCTATCCTATCTCAGCTGAGAGCGAGTTTGAATGTTATATTAATTATTAATTTATATAAGGATAAACAGAAAGATACGGAGTAAAATCTAAACACAAATATTTAAACCTTCCTCATTAAATCGTTTTGCTATAAAATAACTTATCAGAGAAAATGAAATAAACAATTACTTCTAATTTCTTGAAATGTTTAATCAATTAATAACTAATAACCAACATTAGACATTTGAATAATAGATAATGTGCAGTATGAAATCATTGTCAAAACACAAATGATATCTAACAGACATAAATATATATTCCTATATCTTGAATTTTCAGCAAAAACACTGATCATTTCAGTCAAAAGACATACTAATTCAAATACAATGTTGTGTTAACAAAGTGAAATACTTATAAATAAACACAAGCATAACAAAGTATACTGTATTCATATTAAAAGAGAAGATCATATACTGAAATATAAAGTGTATCCAAAACAATACGAGTCATGATATCAACTTGGAGGTTTCCAGTCACATCCCATTTCCAAAGATCAAACATCAGTAAGGAAACAAAACCAGTATCAAAATAATATCTCAAGTATGTCTCTCTTCCATCACTCCATCCCCAATCTTATCAAAATTACAAGCTTATATAATACTACTAGTCTTTCGATTCAGTTTTTCCATAAATCCCTAATGTGATACTAAAGGAGTCATATTACTATCAAAGAGTATCGAATATCTTTTCATCAAACACCTGTCACTAGAAGATAACAATAAAAATGACTAGCCTGAACATTTGCTGGTTTAAAGGAACTGGCAAATTCATGGTTGTGTCGAAATGCCAATCTTCAATACACATCCACGTCTTCCAACTGAAATCCAAAATATTAGAAACGTCCTGAAACTGTAAAGGATAGCGATGACCTTCCCACCTGTTTTGAACAAACAAAAGCATCTTACTAAAAACCAATTAAAACAGGAATAATCAAAGAAACTATAATTCATATGTGTGTCTGTAAAATCTACGATTTTACAGGCATGCACAAAAAATGTTTATTACCTGTTTGACAGAGAAACAACCCATGTACTTGAAAATGGAAATAACCATCAGGTTCTATTTTGAAGATCGACTACTCTTTTGGCTTCAGCTAGTTTGGCTTTAAGCTTGATAATCACTAACTTTGGTTTTTCTACTTGTTCAAGAAGATGTTTATTTGTACCTATCATTGATTTTTTTGCCTTTTTATATTGGTTCTTTTTTATATTCATTTCTTTCCACCTGTTAATCCAATTCAACAACTCCTCCCTGAATGTCTTATTTCCCACCTCTAACAAAGCTGCATTAGATCGAAACTATTTAAGTTCATCTTTCAATTCTATAATCTTAGTCTCATATACCTTGTCCAGAACTTGCTGAAGAGTTTCTTCTTTGTTTTCGTGACACGAATCAGTTTCCTGAGGGGGATCCGGATTATCTATGTTTTGACCAGATGATTGAAGACTCATAAAAGATGGTTTGGGATCTGAACTATAGCGTCCATAAATGATGGAGCAACTTCTGCCTTACCCGACTCTGTAATGTTTTTAACTGATTTTGCACTATTATCCTTTATAAGAGTGAGTTCATTTATATGAGTAGTTCTGGGAACCAACGATGGAACGTCGTCCTCAATATGGAGAATCGAAGTCCGAGTACTCTATTGATTAGTCATAGGAATAGAAACTGTAGGTGCATTATTCATGCTTCTAGTAACTCTCCTTGAGTGAACAAACACAATATTTTTTTATTCAAAGCCTCCTCTGTCATAGCATACCTGTGCTAGTTGATCTAGTTTATGCATAGACTCCTTAGCATGTTTACAAGGATTATTTGGCTCAGAGATATTTTTATAATCAAAAGCATTAACATTTTTGTTTTTGGTTAACCTATCCTCTGTTTTTGCAGGAGTACTACAACGTTTATCAGATGGGAATCAGTTCAAAGCTGCTTCAGAGTAATAGGGAGCTACGTTCCGAACAACATCATCACTAATACCAACATTTATGGGTGGACTGGCTCTCTCAAGCCGTTTATCCTTTGATTCAGCCTCAAGAACATTACTAACCTCGGGCTTTACAGTGGCTTTTCGTTTCCTACGGTTCTTTGGGGAAGGGTTTGGCCAATATTGAGTCGGCCCCAATTGACATTCAGTTAAAAATTCATGCCATGATTTACCATTCAAAGACAGTTGATGCTGCATTATGATTTTGACTAAACCATGATGAAATAGACTTCTATCATAATTATCGAAACTTTGAACCGAATGTGACATTTTTTTCATGCTTTGCCATAGATAAAATGACAGATTAAGTTTACATCCTTTTAATGCTAATAGTAGTCTAAGGTGATAGTAGTGTAGGTGAGAAAATATCCCATCGCACAATACGTACCTGACCAAAATATCGTAAAAGGATCGCCTTTCTGGCTTCAGGAACCTGATAGAGACCCCAATCTTCAGTTTTGCACTAGCTGGTAATCGCAACAGCAAGGACAAACACTTCTTTTTATTCACCTTACTACCTTTAAACCATCGCTATCCAATTTGTGGGAGCTTTGCAGCCTCTGCGATTTTTTCTTCGTCAATGATAAACTGAAAATTCCCAATCTGTGCTATGTTTTCCTTCAAACTCAAAGCAAATAGTTTGGTCACCTCTGCGTTATGGCCATCAAAACACCTAAAGAACTGCCCCCATCAAACCTTTTCAAATAACAGGGAAACCTTCTCATCTGCTTCTACAAGCTCTGACCCTGAGATTTCAGAACGACTCAGCGGAGCCGTGGCTTCCTCACTACTATCCTGATTACGAAATGGAATGAATGGAATCATGAAGAGGGAAGGGATAGGCACCCAGGTGAAAGACATGAGACGAAATGTCAAATCATCACATGCTTCATGCTTGATAGAGAAGAGGGCTCTAAGTTTGGACATTTCAATCAACTTTAGCGATGATGAATGCTATAGCCAACATTCTGTTATGGTAAATGCATGACTAGCCATGACTAACAGTAAAATTTAACCAATTCTTCATATAAGGGATCGTTTGATTGATGGATCGTAAAGCAAGACATTCATTACACACAGTGAGCATGATGAGCTCGTACATTGTTATGAAATGAAATGGATATCAACATTAAATCCCATTGATACGATTCATTAATACATTCACAGCTGTCAGTTAATCGCAAGGTGTTAGCCAAATCTCCATGCCAATGCAACGATCCAAGTAATAGGTGTTATTTATTTGACATATGGGTCACGTATCCTCGTAAACACTGTCAATTGATGATATCCTCTCGATTATCCGTGAAAGGTGGTAGCATTTATTGACATGACACATACTGTCGAAATAGTAAATCCTAATGTTCTAACTAATGATCCAAATTAACATTTTAAGCCATGTATATAAAATCCCATAAATATAGTTTTTAAAATTTTGCAAAATCCTATCTATTAATATCCTAAATCGAATTTGATAGGATACTTAAGCTATAAAACTATAACATATGAAGATTTCCAAATGATACTCATTTATTCACTAGCTAGATATATACAATTTTACAAAGTCATGGTAAGATATTTAAGTTACAAATGGAATATGAACCTTTAGGTTTAATAAGAGTTTTAATTTAATAATTCACCTCTAGTTCTAGGATTTTCAGAACTTATAATATCTTATCAATAACCATCTTCAAACAAATTCAAAATGTGTTTTCATTGAACCCCAATTAGCATACTATCTCTTTGAATTTCTTAAATAATATATATAATCAAAATAGATTAATTAATGATGAATTGATTATATAAAAATTTATGGAACTGACAGCTGCTAATTATCAAGTTTATGAAAAATGGTTTCATCAGCTTCTAATATGTCACTGGAGTTTTCGATAATTGAGAGTACCTTCAGAATCGAAGATTCTGAAGGCACTCTTTTATAATTTTTAATAGGTATATCATAAAAGAGAGTTGATCTCCCTTTATCTTAATGAGAAATGAAGGGGTTTTTGCTGACTGCCAACAAATGGCGACAACCTAGGTGAACCAGTTATCTCTGCTCATACAACTTATAAACAATATAAACAAAATCTTAAAGCTTATTTAAAATAATCAAAAATTCTTTATCTAAATAAAAACCATTATTTGTATTCATATTCATAAGTATAACTCAGAAATATTCCATCTTTTGAAACAGAGATCTAGTTAGGGATAAACTTAAAAATATCCTGATCGAAACAAAATACTTCATAGTAATAATAACCTGCACCTTTAGCATATAGTATAGAAATCTACTTTTCTGAAAACTTTCCAGAATCTGTTCCATAAACATAATAATTTTTTATTTTTTTTGCTTTTCTTTTCTTTAAACAGTAATTCTGACTAAAGACTATTATCTAGGAATGGTGTCCCAATGTGATAGTATCATTCACGAGAGCTGTCTGGAGTAAGCAAGCCGGCTCATGATGAGACCTGTTTTCTTTTAATTTTTAAATCAAAAGCCATCACCCTGGTGATCAGAAATGAAGTTATCCTAGACAGCACTGATGATCATGATTAGGCTGGCTCGTGATGAGACCTCCTATTCTTTAGTCAAAATTTATGTTTTCTTTATTCACTTTCAACTTTTAAATTTTATAAATTGAGAGATCATTACCTAGCATGGTGACCAAATGGTAATGTCAGTCATTAATATCACCACAAAATGAATCAGCTGGCTCGTGATGAGACCCCTTATCTTTTGGTTTTTAAACCAAAAGCCATTACTAGTTTCCTAATAATGTCATACTAGTGATATTTGTGATTCTGATGAGACCGGCTTATTACTAAGACCTTCCATCTCTCACTTTAGCATTTTATTGACTAGAACAAATTCTAAAAAGTTTTCATATTGTAAATACTTTTGAGGACTGATGGGAGAGATCTGTAAGAGTTTTTCAAAAGTACAAGCTTCGAAAAATACATTTAATAAGCTATCCCAACTTTTATAAAAATGAAAATGTGAGTAATAATCTTAGTAACACCTAAAAATAAAATAATGATAGGTTTTTCATAGATTTAAGAAACATTGATTATCCTCAACAAATTTTTAAAAGATTTCAGTCTAGTATCATTATTTTTAGTTAACGAGCAAACTAAATATTTTTTCAACTAGAAGCTCTGTTTATTTACATTTATTTCTTTAGCTCCTAACTAAAGATTACTGACTGATTATATACAAAATTTGACAGCCTGTAATATTTGACTAACAGAATTAAAACTGGCTGAAATAACAGAATGGTGTTTGAAAGTTACTTATGAATTTATCATCATCCTTAATTCTATGGACTATAATTTAGTTTATATACAAAAATATAAATTTATTTACAAACAGCAAACAAATTTTATTCATTTTAAGACCAAAAATATTAACAGAAATATTTTTTCAGGATCAGTCCATTCACTAGGAATGTTTCGAATTGACCTTCAAGTGTTTGTAATCGAAAGGTACTTGGACCTATCTTCTCAGCAATAACAAAGGGACCTAACCAAAGATTCTGAAACTTAGTATGATTTCCCTTTTCCTCATGAACTTTATCCCATTTTAAAACCAGGTCTCCCACCTGAAATTCTCGATTGGAACTAAAGGATTGGTCAAACCAAGATTTCACAATTTGTTGATGTTTTGTAAAGTGTTGTTTTGACTTTTCTCTTTCTTCCTCAAGCTTTATCACAGTGTTCATTCTCTTTTCCATTGCTAGACAGTCTTCATCTTGAACATACTGAGCTAACTGTAATGAAGGTAAGAATAAATTTGGTGGTAAAATAGCTTCAGTTCCATATACTAAGAAAAAAGGTGAGTTACCTATTGCAGCCTTAGGAGTCACTTTGTCTGCCCAAAGGGCATTGACCAGTTCTGTATGCCAGTCTCGATGGTGGACTGAAATGGTTCTTTTGAGAATTTTCAATAATTTTTTGTTTGTTGATTCAGCTAAACCATTTCCATGAGGATGGTAGTTAGCTGAATACCTAATTCTTAGTACTTTTTCTAAAGAAAATTGAGTTGACTCAATTGATGAAAAATATGAAGCATTATCAAAGACGAGGGAATCTGGAATACCAAATCTTGTTATGATAAAGAATTCTAAAAATAATATAACCTGATTGGTATTTACAACCCTTAATGGTGCAGCTTCTGCCCAACGAGTAAAATAATTAGTTGTAGTTATTATATATTTGTGTTGTTGAGATGAGGGAGGATTTATTGGCCCTACTATATCAATACCCCATTGCTGAAAGGGTCTTTCAACTGAAACAGGTTGTAAAGGAAAAGCGAGTTTCTTAACCCTTCCCGCAGCAAGTTGACATTCCTGGCATTTTCTAACAAAGGTATAGAAATATCGACACAAAGTAGGCCAATAATAACCAGCACTAAGAATTTTATGTGCAGTAGTTTATCCACCAAAATGACCTCCTGCTGGTCCAGAATGTAACTCTTTCAGAATTACTTATTTTTCATCTTTATCTAGACATCAAAGGAATACTCCGTCTGAAGTTCTCCGAAAGAGGACATTATCAATTAATAAATATGGAGCAGATTTCAATCTAAGTGCTCTTTTCTTTCTTGGTTCTAGGTAATCAGGAGCAGTTCCTGTTTCCAAAAGTATTCTTATGTCTGTGTAGGAGGAATCTTGCGGTGGAGGATAAAAATAAATTTCTCTGGTAAGTAAAACTTCATCAATGACAGTTTCAGCTTTATCATTAGGTAAATGAGCAACTTCAGTAGCTAATTTACATAAGCCTTGACCTTTGACTATCATTGAGGGTTTAATTTCTAAGTCATACTCTTGAAGGAATGTCATCCAAGGTGCTCTTTTCTCACCTAAATCTTTTTGCACCAACAAGTTTCTGACTGAGGAATAAGGGACTATTATTTTCATTTTAGATTTCAATAAATATGGACGAAAATGTTTAACAGCTTTAAAAATAGCAAAAGATTGCTTATCAACTTCATGGTAATTAAGTTCAACACCTTTGAAATTTGAACTCATGAAGGAGATTGGAATTTCGTTATTTTGCTGATTTAATTGGGTTAAAATTGTTGCATATGAAATATTAGAAGCAAAAGTATACAATATGAAATCTTTGTTAAAATCTAGGCTTAGAAGGCTAGGAGCTTCTGAAATGGCTTCTAAAATTTTCTGAAATGACTCTTTTTCAGTTTGTCCCTAATTAAAAATAGTGTCTTTCTTAATCATTTTCTGCAATGGAGGAATGATTTCGGAGAAATTGGGAATGAATCTCCTAACAAAATTTATTTTACCAAGAAATGATTGCATTGCTTTCTTGCTAGAAGGATAATTTATCTTTGAAATGGCTAGGGTTCTTTCAGGATCAATCATGATTCCATGCTTTGAAACCACACAGCCTAATAGAATACATTCTGAAACAACAAATATTGTTTTTTTAGGATTTAAGGATATTCCAAATTTTCTACATCGTTCAAATACCTTTCTAAGATGATTAAGATGATCAGGTCCATGTTTAGAATATATAGTAACGTCATCCAATAGACAACAATTGAATGGTTAATTAATCCTCTAAAAGCAATATCCATTGCCCGTTCAAAAGTTGCTCCAACATTGATTAACCCAAAGGGCATCTTGCGGTAAGCATGTGTTCCCCACGGAGTTCTAAAATCTGTTTTCAATTGGTCATCTGGGGAGACTAATATTTGGTTGTACCCTGAGAAACCATCAAGGAGTGATAGTATCTCAGCCCCAGACACCTTTTGAAGAATTTGTTCCATGGGAGGAACTGGGTAATTATCATTTTCAGAAGACTTATTCAGATTTCTAAAATCTACATATAACCTAATATCCCCATTTTTCTTCCTAACTGGAACTAAGTTTGCTACCCATTGAGTATGCCTTATGGGAAAAATAATCTTGGCAGCTAACACTTTATTTAGTTCCTTCTTAATTGTCGGTTCTAGTGATGGGTGATATTTCCTTAGCTTTTGTTGAAAAGGTTTTGACTCCTGTTTAATTGGAATTATATGTTGCATGACTTGTGTGTTGAAGGTTTTCAGGTCATCATATGTCCATGCAAAGACCAGGGATAATTTTAGGGGCGAATTTTAGCCCAGTGGGATATTTTTCCATGTTTTTCTTCCAAAAAAGATTCGTAATTTTGCATTTTTTAAAGCCCTATTTCGCCCAATTTTGATGGGGTAAAATTTTTTCACCCTAAAAATCGCCAAATTATTATATAAATGATATAAAATCCTTGGAAATTAAATTATTTTTTGAAAAATATCGCCAATCATTTTATAATTGGCATTTTAAGAATTGGTAATATTCGCCAACATTTATACACTTTTAAATAAGTATGGCTCCTTAAAATCATCCCTGGAAAAGACATCCTTAAATTCTTTAAACAATTTTATAAATGCTGTTTTTTCTTCGGGGTTACAATCTACTCCTAGGTTTATGGTTTGAGGATTCAGATCTGTTCCTAAATTTATGGTTTCATACCTCATTTGAGAGCTATTAGTTTTACAATTAGGGACAGATCTAAATTTATCCTGCAGATCAAAGAACTTTTCTAGTCTTAGTACTGAATTAGGGACTGGTTTTACCTTTTCGAAAGCTTTTTCAACTGAACAAAAATCATTTATTACCAAAAAATACCGCATATTTTCGTCATGAGTTACTTCATCTATGGCTGAATCTTTAAAGGTATCCTCATTCATCAGAAAATTCGGTACCTACACATAATTATCAAATACATGCCAGTTAAAAATATTATCAGGTATAGAAGGCCTAAAAATCAATTCAACTGAAAACAAATCTGATGTAAGGTTTTCTAACGTAATCAACTTTGATGCTACATTTGTGAACAAATTTGCTTCTTGATTTTGACTTCTAGGAACAAAAATTATGTTAAATGCATCAAAATGTGAGATAAGGTTCCATACCTCTCGTTGATAACTCTGTAAATGTTCAGATAGGCAGTGAATGGAGTTACGAACCTATCTGACGATCATCTCAGAGTCACCATATACAATTAACTCTTTGATGCCCAAATCAATTGTTTTTTTCAAACCTTGTATTAAAGCTTCATATTCCACGGTATTGTTTGTACAATTAAATTCCATTCTATAGGCTATACATGTTTTATTTCCCTGTGGGTCCACCAGTAGGAAACCAGCTCCTGCTCCTTCTTTGGATTTTGCACCATCAAAGTATAAATTCCAAATAGAACTATTCACAACTACTTTGATTTCTATAATATTTACAATATTCAGATTATCTATATCATTAATGGTTTCCTTGAATGAAGAGTTAGGAGAAATAGACGTCACATTTCTAATTTCAGATTGCTGTTTATTTTCAGAAAAGGTAGAATTTTCAGCTTTAAAATTACCAAATCCCAATTCATACATGTAATTCCCCATAATGCAATCTGAAAATAAAACAGGTTTGCTAGGATCATGCAGTTCTGTGACAGTATGTTTCATATATCTTTCTCTATTTATCTTTATCTGATTTGACTTTCTGTTCTTAGGTAACCATAATGTTGACCAGTCGGTGGCAAAGAATCCATTCAATTGTTGAGAGCAATCCCTACTTAAAAATATCCCATATGCATCTGGAATATCTGCAACAAAAATATCTATAATTTGATAAACCCAAGGGTTACAAGCAATCCTGACTAAGACATCTTTCATTTCCCCTATAACCTTTACATTTGTCCTGTCCAATTGAGTTATTTGAGAATTTGATGGAATATATTTCCCATTCAACTTCTTGCATACTGATAAAGGCATCACATTGGAGGATGCTCTGGAGTCTACCATGCAATTATGAACATTCCTAATGAAAATCTCAAAGGTAAGTAAAAATGGAGGTGTGGTTGATTTAGAATTCTTACCTATAAGCGAAGCTTTGTCAGCCGTTGCTTTTCCTTTTTCAGTTGATGTTGAGTCATTATTAGAACTGTTTGCAGCAACATTTTGTTTTGCATTAGGAATAATTGAACTCATGGCAGGATTTATAACATGACTGTTAGGCATTGGGTAGATTTGAAGAAGGTCGTACATACTGATGTTTGCACGTGTCTTCTTTAAATCTTCAATTATATCATATTGTAAATATAATTTTGGAGCATCTTGAATGGGCTAGGTAACTTTGGTTGATTGAGCCTATTTTCCAGATTGAGCTTGTTTATTAGGCTATGCATTATTGTTATCATTATTTGTAGTAGAACTTGACGAAGCTCCCGGAGTGTTTGCGAATGCTCTACTACGAGTATTGTAGGCATGTTGTCCTGTAGGTGGACTTTTACTATCATATTATTTCACAAGATTGTCCCAAAAATGACCATTCACTTGTTGAGATTCCTCTAATTATTCATCATTTTATGATTCCTCTTCTTCTTCATTTTCAGTTATTTCTTGACTAGAAGGAGTTTCAGATAAAGATAAAACAACTCGAATTGTATTAAAAATCTCTTCATTTACTGCTATGTCAGGTGGTTTATTTTTATTATTTGTATTCAGGTTTTGTCTAAACTGGTTTCTGAAATATCCCCTAGAACGAGAAGCTTCAGAATTGGTTTTCTGTAATCCTACAACTTCATTGGTTAATGTCCGAATAGCATTTTGTAGCTGTTCTATATCAAGTTGCTTTGTCTTTTTCTGAATTGAGTTTTTCTATCTTCCTATGAGGAAATATACCAGATTTCCCACTTCTATCTAGTTCATAGGACATAGAATCCTTCTCCACTTTAATGGATTCCTCAAAAGTTTCTACTAACGTTGTTTTCCCAGCTCTCTTAACAAACATCCCAGAATATTTTGGTAATGCTGAAGTATAATTTTCAATAATTATATCCTCGGGTGGTTGAGAAGCAATTGGAATTTTGTTTTTTAATGTAAGAAACCTCTGATCGAAATCTTTGATTCTTTCTTTCGGCTCCATTTTAATCCTAGATAAATCTCACTACTACATTTTGACCAAAAATCCGACGGCCGTAATGTCGGATTTTCGACACTTCCCTGTCGCATCTACGACACCTTGATTTTTTTTTAAGTGTCGGAAACTTGTCGTCAGTTATCCGACATCTGCTTAATCCGTCGGTTAAGCGACACTAAATTTTACCGTCGGTGAGATGCCAGCGTCGGTTAAGCGACACAAATAACCGTCGCTTAAGCGACGGAGATAAAAGTTCAGCGTCGGAAAAGCGACATAAGTAACCGTCGCTTAAGCGATGATTTGTTAATAAAAATGCCTAAAGTCGTCGATTAAGCGACGGGTTGTCCAATTTTTAAAAATAAAAAAATGTTTGAAGCCGTCGATTAAGCGACGGGGTTTCCAATTTTTAAAAATAAAAAAAATCCTGAAGCCGTCGATTAAGCGACGGTTTGTGAATAAATTTAAAAAAAAAAATTACCTGGAAAACCCGAGTTTAATCTAAAAACCAACCTGACTTCATATTCCTATAAAGAGGCGTGACTCAGGGGCAGCACAACAAGCGGCAGAACCCTCATGCTAAACTGTCGGCGATATGAATTATACCCATTTGTTTATTCTTATAGATTGAGATATGATTTATCTGTGCGATATCGACTTGAATGAAACACTTTATTAAATAGAGTAAGGAATTAGTACGCAAGGGACGACTATCTTCAAGCTCTTGCCTTTGAGCTCGGACAGTTTGAGCCTTAAAAGGAAGCATAGGAGGATTTGCAGACTTTATGAGGATGACTCTTCCTGTAGGTAGAATTTAGCCATTGATAACCCCATTGCTTCCTTTTCTTCTTATTCTTGTGCACTTTGGGTTGCCAGTCAACCATCCTTTTAAAAAAAAATTACCTGGAAAACTTGAGCTGTTCCCTGACAAATACTCGGGAAGTCGCACAATGCAATTGTATAAACCTACTTCAAAAAACACTAATATTATACCAAGATTGTAAAATCTAATCAACCACTTCCACAGCAGACTTTGTTACCAATCCATCTCCAGTAGTAATCCTTGACAAATACAATGTCCAAATGCATCATAGATGCATCTAGCAGTACCGAAGAGGAAGCCAATTTAATAGACAGAGAGTGAAAGCTGTGTAATACAGAACGCTAGCAAATAAAGTGTGATAGGAGATGCTGTCTATTACAATTCGCAAGATGATGCACCCTCTGTTTATGGCCATGGATTTTAGTTGTGACTTCAAAGACATAAACATGCCCTATATTAATGATGAGAACTCCTCTGAGGGATGAAATCCAACGCCATGATCAGACATTTCCTTCACTGCTCAGAAAAGGGTTTATAAAAATATAAGGAAACAGTTGAACAAAAATATGAATCGAAACACCAACAATAGAAGATGATGCTTAGCACTCATGTCAAAACAAATAATTGCTCAAAACAAATACCCAGCATATCAATGCCATGTTGGGTTATTTTTCAAGCAAATGCCATCTCCAGATGTACAGGTACATTTGGTTCAGACAAAAAGTCGTGCAGCATACCTAATACAACTGGCAGCACAGTTGTTACCTGCATCCTGGACTTCAACTTCCACCTCCAGTAGTGCTATCCTGAAAAGATGTGGCAGTCTGTCTGCTAGTTCAGGGAAGATATGGAGCACTTTTCAATTGGAAAAGTGATCTACATAAGCAGAAAAATACTCGCTTAATCAACCAGCTCCATCATGAGATCAAACAAATTAGAGAAAGGACTGTCCAACACCATCCCAGCAATTGATGGATCCTCTGCTCCATAGAGAAGGCTACAACAGAACAAGGCTTTAGACACTGAATGCAATCCATATAACTTGCTTTCCCTTAATTTCTGAAGCAGAAAATTGTATAATTCACTATCCACTATGGACTTGTGTCAAATAATTGCTACAATGTAATCTAACATCTGTAAGTCATTTTGTACTTGCAGCCAATTATGCATCCCGCAATGGCCATGTTGTGCAGCTCATCTAAACCTCACTTGGCCATTGGGCTCACACTGTGCAGGTCCATATGATCCCTTAGACGAGTGGACTTATGTGCAGGTCCATACTTCCAGGGAATTTCATGTGAAGATGCCTCACATAGCTACAAACATCAACATAATGTGCAACTGTAAATGCTAGAAATGCTTGAAACAGAGCATATTCAGAGTAATTATATTTGTGATTATATTCAGAGTAAGTATATTTATGTGTATTCAATAGCCTATATGTCTATTACAGTGGCTGGGCAGCAACATGATAAAAATTAATCTTTGCTGATTTGAAATCTAATAATAGAACCCAAAAGAGTATGTGCATAAGAATGACCAATTAATTCTTTGCAGAGTGCAAATATTGTACACAGCCAAATTTTGGCCACCTAATCTCAATCGTAATCACAAGATCGAGGCAACCAAAATTAAAATCAGGCTCCCAAGACAGCATGAACAGCGGTGCATGCTAAACAACATTTTATATTTTAATGACTGTTCTAACTAAAATGCATTTGAAATTTGAATCCTAATTCCCTTTCTAAGATACAGCTTACCTTTGTTGGTGCACTTTGACCCTTTTCCCCTGCTAGCAAAGTATCTTTGTTAACAGCATCCTACATAAAAAAACTCGGCCCATCATCTAGAAAGCATTTGTTAATATATACATTACAAAACAAAAGAGCTAGAAAGCATTAGTTTATATTTATGTCCTCCACCCATCATCACCTTGGCCAAACTCCTCAAGCTTAACCCCTTCAAACACAAATTCAAGCCCTTTGTAATCTTAATGCCAACCTCCCCAAGCTTAACCCATTCAAACACAATTTCAAGCCCTTTGTAATCTTAATGTCAACCTTAACATTGTCATTATTAAAGATTATAGATGTATTGCTATAGCAATCATGAATCACACATTATGACAGTCAATTACTTGAGGATTTGTCTTCATATTATGAACCTCTAGCAAACATCATATTAACAAAATCTCTAATCTTGCAACTAATTGTATAAAACCTGGTATCTATATCCTTTAATTGAAAATTGTGTTCTTCCCTAGGACCTTCATTCTCCTATACTTTATCGCCAACCAAAAATCCATAAAAAATATATTCCTCTTAAACTCATTGTTAGACAAAGCATCCCATTTCTCTGGTGTGCTTATTATTATCTGGCCCTTTTCAAGGAGCTTCAAATCAGTTGCAGATTCACCTGTCAGCTCAACTACTTTCAGTTCCAATCCTTTGCCAAATTTTTGCTTCCAATCCCGATATCGCTCTTTGGCAAGAGCTTCTATAGGAGCAATATAGACACATCGAAATACACTGTCTGTGCCTTTTTGATGAAATTGTAGTAAAGCAAACTCAGCACAGATAGTCTTACCGCTACCAGTAGGTGCTACAACTAAAACATTATCATCTGAGTTATAAAGCACAGTAAATACCTGAGTTTGAATAGGATTGAAGTGTCTAAACTGTTGATAAAGTGCTTAATATGAGGGATTTCTTAACGCAGACACAGGAAGTGGCTGCAAGTCTAGCAACTCAGTTGGAGGTGGGTATTTCTCTGGAAAAATAAGATGTCTAAATGAAACTGGCAATATTGTCTGTGACCCTAACCACTTATCAGATACAACACGAATAAAGTACTGGGCAGTGAATATTTAAGAAGCAACACATGTTTTTAAATTTATGACTTTTTAAGAAGCAACACATGTTTTTAATGGTTAAGTTCTTGGAACCAGTTTAAATAAAAAAAACCATAAAAAATTATCATGTTTGATCAGAACAGCAATATAATAAAATCATAACCAGATGACTACAGGTAAAACTAGGTGGCCTTTCAATCAAAGATATAGACAATAGTTCCCAAATGAAATATTGATATCGTTTAATTCATAACATAGTTTACAGAGATGGTTGGAACGAGGGAAGAATTAAGTTCAAGGCCAATACAACATAAGGGATATGTTGTTATTTTGATTAGTGAAGCAATATATTAAAATCATAATCAGATTATCCAAGGTAAAACAAGTTGAGCTTTAAATGATTCCCACATGAAATTTTGACTTCATAAACTAGTTTCAGAGATGGAAGGAAATTACTATTGGGTTGATTTGGTTGCCTATTGGGTCCGGCTGAATCCCCTCCATCTGCTCCAGATGTGCTCGTCCTATTTGAAGTCATCGATCTCTGCTCTAAAGTTATTTGATATTTCAGATGTGGTATCTGTAATTGTGCAGATCACAGGTTATCAGAAGAACTGTAGAACACATTGGCTACATAAAACCCCATTATGTGACCACAAATCATTGTTCCGCAGGAGAGGAGATTCAAAGCGAGGAAGTCTTTTCTGTCTATAGTATGTTATTGAATACCTCTGGTGGTGTCATGGCAGGTGCAGGGTGATTCAACTATGCCACGCTGTACACTGTCCTATGACATATGCCATGATGTCACTGTCATATGATATGTCACTAGATGTGCAGGATAGGTTAGCTGTGTATCTCAAAAATATTTAAAAGAAGACTACTAAACATTATCTTAAAAGAATCTAAATTTTAAATTGAAGATTCAATTTGAATTGATAATTATGGACTTCCCATAGTACATATAATTAAAAAAAACTCGACATTATTTAGAAGGAATTTAAATTTTAAATTGTAGATTCAATTTGAACATACAATTGTGAACATCTAGTGAGACAGTATATATAACTAGTATAGCTACAAGTCAAGTGGTCCGTAAATATTTATAGGTATAGCTAGCCATTAAACACAGATGGATTCTGTGATATACTTCCTTAAAAACTGATGGATTCTGAGCTAGAAAGCATTAGTTGATATTTATGTCCTCCACCCATCATCACCTTGGCCAAACTCCTCAAGCTTAACCCCTTCAAACACAAATTCAAGGCCTTTGTAATCTTAATGCCAACCTCCCCAAGATTAACCCATTCAAACACAATTTCAAGCCCTTTGTAATCTTAATGTCAACCTTAACATTGTCATTATTAAAGATTATAGATGTATTGCTATAGTAATCATGAATCACACATTATGACAATCAATTACTTGAGGATTTGTCTTCATATTATGAACCTCTAGCAAACATCATATTAACAAAATCTCTAATCTTGCAACTAATTGTATAAAACCTGGTATCTATATCCTTTAATTGAAAATTGTGTTCTTCCCTAGGACCTTCATTCTCCTATACTTTATCGCCAACCAAAAATCCATAAGAAATATATTCCTCTTAAACTCATTGTTAGACAAAGCATCCCATTTCTCTGGTGTGCTTATTATTATCTGGCCCTTTTTAAGGAGCTTCAAATCAGTTGCAGATTCACCTGTCAGCTCAACTACTTTCAGTTCCAATCCTTTGCCAAATTTTTGCTCCCAATCCCGATATCGCTCTTTGGCAAGAGCTTCTATAGGAGCAATATAGACACATCGAAATACACTGTCTGTGCCTTTTTGATGAAATCGTAGTAAAGCAAACTCAGCACAGATAGTCTTACCGCTACCAGTAGGTGCTGCAACTAAAACATTATCATCTGAGTTATAAAGCACAGTAAATACCTGAGTTTGAATAGGATTGAAGTGTCTAAACTATTGATAAAGTGCTTCATATGAGGGATTTCTTAACGCAGACACAGGAAGTGGCTGCAAGTCTAGCAACTGAGTTGGAGGTGGGTATTTCTCTGGCAAAATAAGATGTCTAAATGAAACTGGCAATATTGTCTGTGACCCTAACCACTTATCAGATACAACACGAATAAAGTACTGGGAAGTGAATATTTAAGAAACAACACATGTTTTTAATGGTTAAGTTCTTGGAACCAGTTTAAATAAAAAAAACCATAACAAATTATCATGTTTGATCAGAACAACAATATAATAAAATCATAACCAGATGACTACAGGTAAAACTAGGTGGCCTTTCAATCACAGATATAGACAATAGTTCCCAAATGAAATATTGATATCGTTTAATTCATAACATAGTTTACAGAGATGGTTGGAACGAGGGAAGAATTAAGTTCAAGGCCAATACACCATAAGGGATATGTTGTTATTTTGATTAGTGAAGCAATATATTAAAATCATAATCAGATTATCCAAGGTAAAACAAGTTGAGCTTTAAATGATTCCCACATGAAATTTTGACTTCGTAAACTAGTTTCAGAGATGGAAGTAAATTACTATTGGGTTGATTTGGTTGCCTATTGGGTCCGGCTGAATCCCCTCCATCTTCTCCAGATGTGCTCGTCCTATTTCAAGTCATCGATCTCTGCTCTAAAGTTATTTGATATTTCAGATGTGGTATCTGTAATTGCGCAGATCACAGGTTATCAGAAGAACTGTAGAACACATTGGCTACATAAAACCCCATTATGTAACCACAAATCATTGTTCCCCAGGAGAGGAGATTCAGAGCGAGGAAGTATAAACTGTCTATAGTATGTTATTGAATACCTCTGGTGGTGTCAGGGCAGGTGCAGGGTGATTCAACTATGCCATGTTGTACACTGTCCTATGACATATGCCATGATGTCACTGTCATATGATATGTCACTAGATGTGCAGGATAGGTTAGCTGTGTATCTCAAAAATATTTAAAAGAAGACTACTAAACATTATCTTAAAAGAATCTAAATTTTAAATTGAAGATTCAATTTGAATTTATAATTATGGACTTCCCAGAGTACATATAATTAAAAAAACTCGACATTATTTAGAAGGAATTTAAATTTTAAATTGTAGATTCAATTTGAACATACAATTGTGAACATCTAGTGAGACAGTATATATAACTAGTATAGCTACAAGTTAAGTGGTCCGTAAATATTTATAGGTATAGCTAGCCATTAAACACGGATGGATTCTGTGATATACTTCCTTAAAAACTGATGGATTCTGAGCTAGAAAGCATTAGTTGTTATTTATGTCCTCCACCCATCATCACCTTGGCCAAACTCCTCAAGCTTAACCCCTTCAAACACAAATTCAAGCCCTTTGTAGTCTTAATGCCAACCTCCCCAAGCTTAACCCATTCAAACACAATTTCAAGCCCTTTGTAATCTTAATGTCAACCTTAACATTGTCATTATTAAAGATTATAGATGTATTTCTATAGTAATCATGAATCACACATTATGACAGTCAATTACTTGAGGATTTGTCTTCATATTATGAACCTCTAGCAAACATCATATTAACAAAATCTCTAATCTTGCAACTAATTGTATAAAACCTGGTATCTATATCCTTTAATTGAAAATTGTGTTCTTCCCTAGGACCTTCATTCTCCTATACTTTATCGCCAACCAAAAATCCATAAGAAATATATTCCTCTTAAACTCATTGTTAGAAAAAGCATCTCATTTCTCTGGTGTGCTTATTATTATCTAGCCCTTTTCAAGGAGCTTCAAATCAGTTGCAGATTCACCTGTCAACTCACCTACTTTCAGTTCCAATCCTTTGCCAAATTTCTGCTCCCAATCCCTATATCGCTCTTTGGCAAGAGCTTCTATAGGAGCAATATAGACACATCAAAATACACTGTCTGTGCCTTTTTGATGCAATCATAGTAAAGCAAACTCAGCACAGATAGTCTTACCGCTACCAGTAGGTGCTGCAACTAAAACATTATCATCTGAGTTATAAAGCACAGTAAATACCTGAGTTTGAATAGGATTGAAGTGTCTAAACTGTTGATAAAGTGCTTCATATGAGGGATTTCTTAACGCAGACACAGGAAGTGGCTGCAAGTCTAGCAACTCAGTTGGAGGTGGGTATTTCTCTGGCAAAATAAGATGTCTAAATGAAACTGGCAATATTGTCTGTGACCCTAACCACTTATCAGATACAACACGAATAAAATACTGGGCAGTGAATATTTAAGAAGCAACACATGTTTTTAAATTTATGAATTTTTAAGAAGCAACACATGTTTTTAATGGTTAAGTTCTTGGAACCAGTTTAAATAAAAAAAACCATAACAAATTATCATGTTTGATCAGAACAGCAATATAATAAAATCATAACCAGATGACTACAGGTAAAACTAGGTGGCCTTTCAATCACAGATATAGACAATAGTTCCCAAATGAAATATTGATATCGTTTAATTCATAACATAGTTTACAGAGATGGTTGGAACGAGGGAAGAATTAAGTTCAAGGCCAATACACCATAAGGGATATGTTGTTATTTTGATTAGTGAAGCAATATATTAAAATCATAATCAGATTATCCAAGGTAAAACAAGTTGAGCTTTAAATGATTCCCACATGAAATTTTGACTTCATAAACTAGTTTTAGAGATGGAAGGAAATTACTATTGGGTTGATTTGGTTGCCTATTGGGTCCGGCTGAATCCCCTCCATCTGCTCCAGATGTGCTCGTCCTATTTGAAGTCATCGATCTCTGCTCTAAAGTTATTTGATATTTCAGATGTGGTATCTGTAATTGCGCAGATAACAGGCTATCAGAAGAACTGTAGAACACATTGGCTACATAAAACCCCATTATGTAACCACAAATCATTGTTCCCCAGGAGAGGAGATTCAAAGCGAGGAAGTCTTTTCTGTCTATAGTATGTTATTGAATACCTCTGGTGGTGTCATGGCAGGTGCAGGGTGATTCAACTATGCCACGATGTACACTGTCCTATGACATATGCCATGATGTCACTGTCATATGATATGTCACTAGATGTGCAGGATAGGTTAGCTGTGTATCTCAAAAATATTTAAAAGAAGACTACTAAACGTTATCTTAAAAGAATCTAAATTTTAAATTGAAGATTCAATTTGAATTGATAATTATGGACTTCCCAGAGTACATATAATTAAAAAAAACTCGACATTATTTAGAAGGAATTTAAATTTTAAATTGTAGATTCAATTTGAACATACAATTGTGAACATCTAGTGAGACAGTATATATAACTAGTATAGCTATAAGTCAAGTGGTCCGTAAATATTTATAGGTATAGCTAGCCATTAAACACGGATGGATTCTGTGATATACTTCCTTAAAAACTGATGGATTCTGAGCTAGAAAGCATTAGTTGATATTTATGTCCTCCACCCATCATCACCTTGGCCAAACTCCTCAAGCTTAACCCCTTCAAACACAAATTCAAGCCCTTTGTAATCTTAATGCCAACCTCCCCAAGATTAACCCATTCAAACACAATTTCAAGCCCTTTGTAATCTTAATGTCAACCTTAACATTGTCATTATTAAAGATTATAGATGTATTGCTATAGTAATCATGAATCACACATTATGACAGTCAATTACTTGAGGATTTGTCTTCATATTATGAACCTCTAGCAAACATCATATTAACAAAATCTCTAATCTTGCAACTAATTGTATAAAACCCGGTATCTATATCCTTTAATTGAAAATTGTGTTCTTCCCTAGGACCTTCATTCTCCTCTACTTTATCGCAAACCAAAAATCCATAAGAAATATATTCCTCTTAAACTCATTGTTAGACAAAGCATCCCATTTCTCTGGTGTGCTTATTATTATCTGGCCCTTTTCAAGGAGCTTCAAATCAGTTGCAGATTCACCTGTCAGCTCAACTACTTTCAGTTCCAATCCTTTGCAAAATTTCTGCTCCCAATCCCGATATCGCTCTTTGGCAAGAGCTTCTATAGGAGCAATATAGACACATCAAAATACACTGTCTGTGCCTTTTTGATGCAATCGTAGTAAAGAAAACTCAGCACAGATAGTCTTACCGCTACCAGTAGGTGCTGCAACTAAAACATTATCATCTGAGTTATAAAGCACAGTAAATACCTGAGTTTGAATAGGATTGAAGTGTCTAAACTGTTGATAAAGTGCTTCATATGAGGGATTTCTTAACGCAGACACAGGAAGTGGCTGCAAGTCTAGCAACTCAGTTGGAGGTGGGTATTTCTCTGGAAAAATAAGATGTCTAAATGAAACTGGCAATATTGTCTGTGACCCTAACCACTTATCAGATACAACACGAATAAAGTACTGGGCAGTGAATATTTAAGAAGCAACACATGTTTTTAATGGTTAAGTTCTTGGAACCAGTTTAAATAAAAAAAACCATAACAAATTATCATGTTTGATCAGAACAGCAATATAATAAAATCATAACCAGATGACTATAGGTAAAACTAGGTGGCCTTTCCATCACAGATATAGACAATAGTTCCCAAATGAAATATTTATATCGTTTAATTCATAACATAGTTTACAGAGATGGTTGGAACGAGGGAAGAATTAAGTTCAAGTCCAATACACCATAAGGGATATGTTGTTATTTTGATTAGTGAAGCAATATATTAAAATCATAATCAGATTATCCAAGGTACAACAAGTTGAGCTTTGAATGATTCCCACATGAAATTTTGACTTCATAAACTAGTTTCAGAGATGGAAGGAAATTACTATTGGGTTGATTTGGTTGCCTATTGGGTCCGGCTGAATCCCCTCCATCTTCTCCAGATGTGCTCGTCCTATTTGAAGTCATCGATCTCTGCTCTAAAGTTATTTGATATTTCAGATGTGGTATCTGTAATTTCGCAGATCACAGGTTATCAGAAGAACTGTAGAACACATTGGCTACATAAAACCCCATTATGTAACCACAAATCATTATTCCCCATGAGAGGAGATTCAGAGCGAGGAAGTCTTTTCTGTCTATAGTATGTTATTGAATACCTCTGGTGGTGTCAGGGCAGGTGCAGGGTGATTCAACTATGCCACGATGTACACTTTCCTATGACATATGCCATGATGTCACTGTCATATGATATGTCACTAGATGTGCAGGATAGGTTAGCTGTGTATCTCAAAAATATTTAAAAGAAGACTACTAAACATTATCTTAAAAGAATCTAAATTTTAAATTGAAGATTCAATTTGAATTGATAATTATGGACTTCCCAGAGTACATATAATTAAAAAAAACTCGACATTATTTAGAAGGAATTTAAATTTTAAATTGTAGATTCAATTTGAACATACAATTGTGAACATCTAGTGAGACAGTATATATAACTAGTATAGCTACAAGTCAAGTGGTCCGTAAATATTTATAGGTATAGCTAGCCATTAAACACGGATGGATTCTGTGATATACTTCCTTAAAAACTGATGGATTCTGATTATTTCAGAATCACTGTCTATATATTGGAATATACTGCATTGAACACTCATGGATTCTGAATGTTTCACACCCACTGCCTATATTTTCGATCAAACTTCAGTTTATATCCATAATTGTCTTTAATATTGGTCATTTTCTATCCTCACAGGAAGCATTATTATACTGGATATTTATAACAGTTTCTATGAGTTGACTATTTCTGCCAGATTATTTATGAATATTGTGAGATCCTTTTCTGGTCCTCGGAGTTGGTGGTATTATTATTATTGTTATATCAATGGTTGAGATCTTCCCAGAGAAGTTGAATAGTTATCCCAATGTCGATGTCAGTAGTGGGACATTGCCAATGTTTCCCAATGGACAGTTAACTCACAGTATAGAATTCTTAAATGTGAAATGTGTTCAAGAGTTCGAAAATTAATCGAAAATTCTTAAATACTTTGCTACAACAACAGCAAAAATGCAGGGTTGGGTAAAGTCATCAAAACCATGGATCACCAAGAAAGTACATTGGATCACTGAATCGATGATATAGATTTCTCAGCAGCAGCCAAAGTAATTCTCCCATGCCATGGTGAGAACTCGGTTACCTAACAAACACAGGATCACATTTGAGCCCAAATTTTCACCAGCTCAGAATAAAAAGTCAGTCTTCTTTGCACATTAAAACATATACACATCTCAGACTAGCTCCCAGCCAGATTCAATGTTCGTGGAAAGTAAAAATCCCTTGCTTCCTAATTGGGAAGTCTCGTGATTCCTCCTAATATATGCATGCCTAAAACTAGCATATTATGTGGCTGTGACACGACTTAAGATTATTTGTCAATAAATCTAGGAAACAAAGTGTAAGTTTATGTCATAGGTGAAGTGGAGTTGCAGAAAGGACCAATACTAGAACAAGAAGGGATCTGAAGCAAAAAGTAGAATAAACCAAAAGCAATATGGTCAGAGTTTTCAATAGAGATCTGCTAGACTTTATTTTTAAATTGTAAGTGCTGTGATACTTTTTTTTATTACCAACTGTTACAATTTTGCAGTAGACAACAAAATTAGATTATAAAATAAGCAACTTACATGTAAGTGCTCCAGCCTGGTTGGACTGAAGGCGTGCTTTGTTGATGTGAATGGATGACAGGTATATATGTTGAAGGTCCTTGTAGCTGAGGACCAGAGACATAAGGAGCTTTCTGTAAGGACCATGAAGCAAGTCCTGCTGGATATGGTGACCCTGATGCAGGTGGCAAAGACAATTCTGCCATTGCATATACTGGAGAACCTGAATCAGGCAGCAATGCAGTAGGCTCTGAATGATGAAATTTGCAGGTAGCTCCATATTTACAGGATCCTGTGCACATATAATATGGACATTCTTTCTCCCCCTGTAACACAAAATACCACCAAAATTAGATAGCTTTCAATTGCATGGGCATGCCACAAAAGAGAATAACAGTGTCCAAAGACAAACTGTGAATTGTTTGGAGCTAAAACTAAATCCCATAACAGTTTCTACACAGAAAGTGGGACCTACATCAGAGTATATCATAAAATTCAGGACAAACTTATGCTACTCCACTAGGAAACTAAATATGCCAATGATTAAGTAAACAAACCTGTCGCATGGGAAGCCCCTAAAGGCATATATTAGAAGAAAATCACTGTCATTTCTAAATGATCAACGTCTTACTATAATAGAGTACCATACCTTACATTCAGGTTGGCCAACCCTCTCTGGAAGTTCACTCATATATTGAGCAACCTGTAAAGTACACATTCAAGGTTAATTCAATGTGAACTTTATTCAAATACAATAGCTGAAGAAACCTCATTATAGTAAAAAACCTGAGATAATCAAATGTAAACAATGCAACTTACATGATCGATCTACCGTGTTGCAGGAGTGACCTTCCCTTGAACAACCTTTAAAAGGTCCTGATAGTAGCTATCTGGCACAGTGGACCGTTTCTTCACCGCACCTGAAACCGACAGCTAGACCTTTGGCCTCAATGCAAGGAGAATCCGCTTCCTGATCAGCCTCTTCAAGGCAATGGTATTAGCGAGGACAGAAAGTGAGAGCGAAGACAAAGAAATCCCTTCAGAAAGTGAAGATATCTTGGGATGCAAATACCAACCAGCCCCTTTACTGGCCTCCAGAGCCCACCAAAATCGACCCTGCTCTCGCACCCTCTCTCTCACCTCATTGAAGAGATTCGCATCATCAAGAGTCCCTTCAACAGTGAAGGAATACAGATCCAAAAACCTCACGGTGACATTCTTTCTGAGCACATTGGTATTGCCCCTCCATATGGGTTTCTGCCTATCCCAATGGTTGTGGTGTGTGCCAAACATTTCCCTAAAATTGGCCATAATAAGGAAATCCTTTAAGCAATGATCAAACTGGACGCTACCAACACCCCACCGCTACTTTCAATTTATGAAGTTGCAAATAAGATTAGAATCTGAATAAAGCTTTGGCTAAATTGTATGATTTCTTTCGGCAGGTTGACTAAAGCAAAGGAAAATAACTATGTTTCCTGCCATAACAATCGAAAGTTCTTGAAAAGCTATACCATTTGTGGAATCCCGATGATCAATGTAGCTTTGTCTCAAATGCTATGATTTCTTCCGCGTCCAAAACAAATAGAAAAATATTTATGGAAACCCAAATCTCTATACAGCTTTATGAATGCTATGATTATGATTTCTTCCGCTCCCAAAACACAGATAAAATTGGCTATTTTTCCTGCAATAGCAATCCAAAGTCCATTAAAACCAATAGAATTCTATAGAATCCTGCCTTTAAATCTCCCTTAAATGATGCAATGCAGGATCCTGTTAACAAGGGCGTCCATTGCCCCTTTGTTTCAAACAACATGGCACCTTTCCCTTCACTATTTTATCTTCCCCTATCCAACCCATTTTGACCCTTCCCCCAAACGATGATTCCCACTGGAAGGAATATGTATAACTCAGTATAAATCCGGAGCTGCAAGCTCAGCTTTCAAACACTACTAGGCCCCTAAGCCCAGACACAAATAGAAAACGCCTGCTCTCTAAGAACAGGATATCTCTATGTATGATCTGGTAATGCGGCTCAGCTCTTAACATATTCGTGGGACTGACTAAGGATATTGAGCGATCGGGGCACATGGTATCGATGAAGAAACGACGAATCCCAACTACGGATACATATTCTCTGAAACGAATGAAGATCGCATACATACAAAATGAAGAGAAGAAGAACAGAAGCCAGTGAAAAATGAATGGTTCCCGCGCGCCCCATTTGGTTTTTTTTTACTAACGCGCCGTCGGTTAAGCGATGGTTCCGCGCCCTATAATGCTTTAGTTGTTTGAATGGCCTTTTTTTGACCAAAGAGCAGTCGGTTAAGCGACGGTTATGAAAATATCCGTCGCTTAACCGACGTGTGTGGCCACATTTACAAAAAAAAAAAAAATTTGTGATTTTTGGTAGGTTTAAAAGAAAAAATTCACGCACCGTCGGAAGTAACCGTCGGATTTTGTATCGAAATGTAGTAGTGTCTAGGGCTAAAAGAGCAGGTGTTTTATCTTCCCCAAATTTATCTATAAAGGCTTTATTAAATTCACCCCAGTTTGTGATTGATCCCTATACTAACGAAAAATACCAAGTAGAAGCTCTTCCTTCGAAAGTTAGAGGAAACAATCGACAAACTACATCTTCATGCTAAACGTTCAAAGTTTGAACAACCAACATGAATTTTTCAACATGTACCTCTGCAGTTTCTTTGTCATCTGGGTTAAACTTAAGGAGGATTTTATCTGAGTGTTTAGTAAAAAGATGTTGTACACCAGGGACAGCTACAAAATCTGTTCTTAGCCAAGGGAGTTGTGGATTAGGTGGATTAGGTGGAGGATTGCCTCCTCCTCCCACAGGTACGTTTCCTTGCATTGGAATTCTTTCAAAACTTGAGGAACTTCCTGAATTGGATAACCTTGGGCTATCAGGTAGTGATTCAGGAGGAAAAGGTGGCTGATCAAAACCACCTTCTGCAGTAAGTCTTCTAGCAGTGTTTGTTTGAGTAGTTTGTCTTTGATGACTTCTAATTTGATAACGTGGAGCGCTATCAGCTTCTTGCAAATCTTGAGTAACTATGTTTAATTGTTGATTACGTCGTTGTTGCCTAGGAAGACCATAATCTATTGGAGACACACCAAGTTGATTGTCATATGCTCTTGTAAGAATATGTCATGATTCTTCCAAAGTTTGAGTAAATGGAGATGTGATATGATCACATTCAAGGATTCTCCTAACAGTGTCTATAAATGGTGATCTGCTGGTTTCCAGAGGATGTTGGCTAGTTGAAAATTTACCATTAGTTTTCCCTTCCATTAATCATTAACATGCCATCCTTCCAGCACTATTTGTTGGTCTGATTTTCTGACCTAGGCCAAAAAGGAGATTATCCCCACACAATCAGCTTAAAGCAGCGTCCGGTGTGTTTAAAGTAGCAAAATCTCGTAGGGTATGGTCCTGCTACCAGGTGAATTTTTCTCTTAAGGAGAAACTAAAATTCAGCAAAAATCTATCCTAATGTTATTTCTGTCTAAATAGACCCTAAAAATTATTTTCCACTACATAAGGTATCCTACGATTTCTTTCTTAAGGAAAGTCTTCGATTTTTGAAGAGTTTTTCTAAATATAAAGACTATTAAAAATTTTCTAAAAATTACACACATTTAATTTAACAACTGTTAAATGTAACTATACTATAAAAATAATAACTAAACTATATTAACTATCCTATCTATTGTATCTCAGCTGAGACCGAGTTTGAATATCATATTAATTATTAATTAATATAAGGATAAACAGAAAGATAAGGAGTAAAATCTAAACACAAATATTTAAACCTTCCTCATTAAATCGTTCTGATATAAAATAACTTATCAAAGAAAATGAAATAAACAATTACTTCTAATTTCTTGAAATGTTTAATCAATTAATAACTAATAACCAAGATTAGACATTTAAATAATAGATAATGTGTAGTATGAAATCATTGTCAAAATACAAATGATATCTAACAGACATAAATATATATTCCTATATCTTGAATTTTCAGCAAAAACACTGATCAATTCAGTCAAACGACATACTAATTCAAATATAATGTTGTGTTGACAAAGTGAAATACTTATAAATAAACACAAGCATAAAAAAGTATACTTTATTCATATTAAAATAGAAGATCATATACTGAAATATAAAGTGTATCCAAAACAATACCAGTCATGAAATCAACTTGGAGGTTTCCAGTCCCATCCCATTTCCAAAGATCAAACTTCAGTAAGGAAACAAAACCAGTATCAAAATAATATCTCAAGTATGTCTCTCTTCTGTCACTCCATCCCCAATATTATCAAAATTACAAGCTTATATAATACTACTAGTCTTTTGATTCAGTTTTTCCATAAATGCCTAATGCGATACTAAAGGAGTCCTATTACTATCAAAGAGTATCGAATCTCTTTTCATCAAACACCTGTCACTAGAAGATAACAATAAAAACAACTAGCCTAAACATTTCCTAGTTTAAAGTAACTGGCAAATTCGTTGCTGTGTCGAAATGCCAATCTTCAATACACATCCACGTCTTTCAACTGAAATCCAGAATATTAGAAACGTCTTGAAACTGTAAAGCATAGCGATGAACTGCCCACCTGTTTTGAACAAACAAAAGCATCTTATTAAAAACCAATTAAAATAGGAATAACCAAAGAAACTATAATTCATATGTGTGCCTGCAAAATCTACGATTTTACAGGCATGCACAAAAAATTTTTATTACCTGTTTGACAGAGAAACAACCCATGTACTTGAAAATGGAAATAACCATCAGGTTCTATTTTGAATATCGACTACTCTTCTGGCTTCGGCTAGTTTGGGTTTAAGCCTAATTATCACTAACTTTTGTTTTTCTAATTGTTCAAGCAGATGTTGATTTGTACCTATCATTGATTTTTTTTCCTTTTTATATTGGTTCTTTTTTATATTTATTTCTTTCCACCTATTAATCCAGTTCAACAAATCCTCCCTGAACGTCTTATTTTCCACCTCTATTAAAGCTGCATTAGATCGACACTGTTTAAGTTCATCTTTCAATTCTATAATCTTAGTCTCGTATACCCTGTCCAGAACTTGCTGAAGAGTTTCTTCTTTGTTTTCATGACATGAATCAGCTGCCTAAGGAGGATCAGGATTATCTATGTTTTGACCAGATGATTGAAGACTCATAAAAGATGGTTCAGGATCCGAATTATAGGCGTCCATACACAATGGAGCAAATTCTACCTTACCCGAATCTGTAATTTTTTTAACCGATTTTGCACTATTATGCTTTATTTGTGTGGGTTCATTTATATGAGTAGTTCTAGGGACCAGAGATGGAACGTCGCCCTCAATATGAACAATTGAAGGCTGAGTATCTTGTTTATTAGTCATAGGAATAGAAACTGTAGGTGCATTATTCATGATTCTAGTAACTCTCCTTGAGTGAACAAACAGAAGATTTTTTTATTCAAAGCCTCCTATGTCACAGCATACTAGTTGATCTAGTTTATGCATAGACTCCTTACCATGTTTATGAGGATTATTTGGCTCAGAGAGATTTTTATAATCAACAACGTTAACATTTTCATTTTTGGTTAACCTGTCCTCTATTTTTGCAGGAGTACTACAATGTTTATCAAATGGGGATCGATTCAAAGCTTCTTCAGAGTAACAGGGAGCTATGTTCCCAACACCGTCAGCACTAATACCAGCATTTATGGGTGGACTGGCTTCCTCAATCCCTTTATCCTTTGATTCATCCTCAGGAACATTACTAACCTTGGGCTTTACAGTAGCTTTCTGTTTCCTATGGTTCTTTGGGGAAGGGTTTGGCCAATATTGAGTCAGCCCCAATTGACATTCAGTTAAAAACTCATCCCATGATTTACCATTCAAAGACAGTTGATGTTGTATTATGATTTTGACTAAACCATGATGAAATAGACTTCTATCAGGATTATCAAAACTTTGAACCGAATGCGACATCTTTTTCAGGCTTTGCTATAGATAAAATGGCAGATTAAGTTTACAGCCTTTTAATGCTAATAGTAGTCTAAGGTGATAGTAGTGTAGGTGATAAAATCGCCCATCGCACGATATGTACCTGAAAAAAATATCGTAGAAGGCTCACCATTATGGCTTCAGGAACCTGACAGAAACCCCAATATTCAGTTTTGCACTAGCTAGTAATGGAAACATCAAGGACATAGACTTCTTTTTATTCACCTTACTACCTTTGAACCATCGCTCTCCAATTTTTGGGAGGTTTGTAGCCTCTACGATTTTGTCTTCGTCAATGATAAACTGAAAATTCCCAATCTGTGCTATGTTTTCCTTCAAACTCAAAGCAAACAATTTGGTCACCTTTGCGTTATGGCCATCAAAACACCTAAAGAACTGCCCCCATCCAACCTTTTCAAATAGAAGGGAAACCTTCTCATGTGCTTCTACAAGCTTTGACCCTGAGATTTCAAAACGACTCAGGGGAGCCATGGCTTCCTCACTACTATCCTGATTACGAAATGGAATGAATGGAGTCGTGAAGAGGGAAGGGATAGGCACCTAGGTGAAAGACATGAGATGAAATGTCAAATCATCACATGCTTCATGCTTGACAGAGAAGAGGGCTCTAACCTTGGTGATTTCACTCAAATTTAGCGATGATGAATGCTATAGCCAATGTTCTATTATGATAAATGCATGACTAGCCACGACTAACAGTAAAACTTAACAAATTCTTCATATCAAGGATCATTTGATTGATGGATCGTAAAGCAAGACATTGATTACACACAGTGAGCATGATGAGATCGTACATCATTACGAAATGAAATGGATATCAACATTAAATCATTTTGATACGATTCATTAATACATTCACAGCTGTCAATTAATCGCAAGGTGTTAGCCAAATCTCCATGCCAACGCAGTGATCCAAGTAACATGTGTTATTTATTTGACATATGGGTCATGTATCCTTGTAAACACTGTCAACTGATGATATCATCTAGATTATATGTGAAAGGTGGTAGCATTTATTGACATGACACATAGTGTCAAAATAGTAAATCCTAATCTTCTAACTAATGATCCAAATTAACATTTTAAGCCATGTATATAAAATCTCATAAATATAGTTTTTAAAATTTTGCAAAATCCCATCTATTGATATCCTAAATCAAATTTGATAGGATACTTAAGCTATAAAAATATAACATATGAATATTTCCAAATGATACTCATTTATTCACTAGATATATATATACAATCTTACAAAGTCATGGTAAGATATTTAAGTTACAAATGGAATATCAACCTTTAGGTTTAATAAGAGTTTTAATTTAATAATTCACCTCTAGTTCTAGGATTTTTAGAACTTATAATATCTTATCAATAACCATCTTCAAACAAATTCAAAATGTGTTTTTATTCAACCCCAATTAGCATACTATCTCTTTGAATTTCTTAAATCATATATATAATCAAAATAGATTAATTAATGATGAATTGATTATATAACAAATTATGGAACTCACAGCTGCTAATTATCAAGTTTATGAAAAATGGTTTCTTTAGCTTCTAATATGTCACTGGATTTTTCTATAATTGAGAGTACCTTCAAAATCGAAGATTCTGAAGGCACTCTTTTATAATTTTTAATAGGTAAATCATAAAAGAGAGTTGATGTCCCTTCATCTTAATGAGAAATGAAAGGGTTGTTGCTCACTACCAACAGGACTGCAAGACTATGGCCACACCTATGGCATCGAACTTGAAGCTATTGAGTGATGCTTCATCAGAGATGGTTGATGCTACGATGTATCATCAGATGATTGGGTCCTTGATGTACTTGATGAACATGAGACCAGATATTTGCTTAGCTATGAACACCTTGAGCCAGTTTTTGATAGATCGAAGACATGTTCAATTGTTTGCTGCAAAGCATATTCTGAGGTACCTAAAGGGTGCAATTGATTATGGGATCAAGTATGATGTGAATCAAAATATTAACCTGGAGGGTTATGTTTATTTAGATTGGGCAGGTAGTGCCATTGATAGGAAGAGCACTCCAGAGTGTTGCTTCAGTATGGGATTAGGTGTGATCTCTTGGTTTAGCAGGAAGCAATCCTGTGTGGCAATGAGTACAGCTGAAGCAGAGTATGTCGTAGCTTGTTTAGCTAGTTGTAAGGCAGTATGGCTGTGGAAGATACTATCTGATATATTTGATCTCGAGTTGGATGCTACTTGTATACATTGTGACAACCAGGGTTGTGTGAAGTTGTCAGAAAATATAGTGTTCCATGTCAAGTCAAAGCATATCGAGATCAAGTATCACTATATCAGGGATATGGTGCAGAAGGGAGCTGTGAAGCTCCAGTATGTTGCGACGAAGGAATAGATAGCTGATGTATTAACAAATCCATTGGCTAGTGTGAAGTTCGAGTACTTCAGGGAGAAGCTTGGTGTTCTCAAGATCGAGATTTCCTCCAAGGGAAAGTGATGAGTCCCATAGCCATTCTGACATGGTGAGAGGATTGGTTCCTTCCATGGTCAAATGTAAGGGCTGAGCCATTCTATCATGGTGAGAGGATTGGTTCCTTCCATGAAAGATATGAGTTCTAAGATCCATAGCCATTCTGACGAGTAGGTTAAATGTAAGGGCTGATCCATTCTATCATGGTGAGAGGATTGCTTCCTTCCATGTCAAATATGAGTGCTGGCCATTCTGTTGAGTAGGACAGATGTAAGGGAAACTGCCATTATAGGAATGGAGGCACCTGGTCAGTTACCAGGACAACTCAGTATAGGACTGAGAATCCATTCTTATGTGATAGAGGGAGGTGTTCCCACTTGATCAGATGTAAGGGCTGAACCATTCTTTCATGGCTAAAGGATTAGATTCCTTTCATGTTAGATGTGAGTGTTGGCCATTCCGACGAGCAGGTCGGATGTAAATCTAGTGATGATCCAGATCTAGTGATGATGTCCCATGATGATCCAGATTGAGAGACGATCCAGATACGTAGATTGATGATGAATTGAAGATGAAGATGACTTTGAATATGACAAAGACTCGACGATGACCCAAATGATATAGAGAAGAATACTTGTGCTGATAAATTGTGTCAAGAGAATACCTTCCTAGTTAAGAGGGAGTGTTGATGTAATTGTAACTTCGAAATGTATTCACTTCTATTTCTTATCTATTGTAACCCAATGTTCGTTCTAGGATGTATTGTAATCTATTTTAGTCATGTCATACCCCAATGTTTATTCCAAGAAGTTTCTACAATGAGAAAGTCATGTCAAGTCATTATGGGTAACCCTCCTATTGGTCAAGGGTTAAAGTCCCCACAGTTGTGGGGCCCTTGGGTTATTAGACTATCCTAGTGAAGTCGAACCTAGGTGATTCATTGTAAGTCAGGGAAATAGTCCCCACCATTGTGTTACCCTCCTATTGGTCAAAGGAGGCAAAGTCCCCACAAGTGGTGGGGCACTAGGGTTATCAGACACTCCTAGAGATGTCGGCTCTAGTAAGTAATTGTTAAGTGAGGCCAACATGTTGGAGTGCACTTCAAGTGAATGAAAGAATATAAATAGAGAGTGAGCCTCTCTATTTATCTCACTTACAACACTCACACTCACTCGTTGGGGCGCATGAGTGAGAGAGGAGAAGCTCTCTCAGTGTGTGAGAGAGAGACTGTTGCTGTCAGGAGATCATCTTATTTTTTTCTGGTTTTACCTTTGGTGCTGATTCTATCTCTAAGTAAGTTGCGGGGTTTTCTCCTTTATGGTTTCCCCAAGGAAAATCCTTTGTGTCTCTTGTCTCTTGTGTTGTGCTTATGTTTTATTGTTGTGCTTGTTATTCTCTCAGTTAAAAGATCCTAAGATCATAATGCTAGCTTATATGATGAAAAACTAACAGCATATGTGTTTTGTAAAAGTTAAATATCGCAAGTGCGATATATCGCATATGCGATATTGAAAACTAAAAAAAAAACAAAACAGAGGCCTCCTATCTCAAATATCATTTGCACAGTCAAGCATCAAGAGAGCGATAAACCGCGTGGGTGAAAAAATGTAGAGGTGATTTGTGTTTCACCTTTTGGAGGTCGAGTTGGAGGTCAAGTTGGAGGTGGCTTGGCTCCAATAGCAAGTAAATTCTCTTATCCATTTCAATTAGTTTTCAATTATTTATTGTTTTTCTTAATTTCATAGTTTTTATAATAATTTAAAACAAACTTATTAAAAAAATTTGAATGAAATGAAATAATGATTAAGTAAAACAAATTTTAATTTTTTTGTTTAAATCTCAATAGATAATAGAAATAAGTAAGATAATGTGGAAAACCAACCCTCTAATAACCCATAACCTAACCCAAACATGAACCCAAACCCAAAACTGGAGGGGGAACAAGATCGAAACTCGCATATTATTGTGGGTTTGGTGTCATTGAGGCGCCATAGCTCATCTATTAGAGGGGGGATCATTTGAGAGAGTCTTTAGCTGATGCATTGGACACAATAACAAACACAATTTCCAATGCCCAAGGAGCTCTGTACAACTTTAGCTCATACAGAGAATCCAAGAGGAAATACTACTCCGATGGATTGAGTTATAAAGACATCAAAGACCTTAAAATTACAAAAGACCAATTATTTTCATTATTCTGGGACCCTAGCACCAGATTGGTTCCACCCACCAGTCGAGCAAACATTTACATAGAATGGTGTGTTGAACCAAATATAAAGGCCAATTGGATGGATAATTGGTATATGGTCTTCGATGAAGATCCTCATGGGAATAGGGACATCCCATTTTATTTCCTTAGAAAGTTGTATGCAGAATTCATCCTAGTGAAACATGTTAACTACTTTCATATCTTAGGCTTCTAGAGTGTTGGTCATGTGATTCCCCAAGATAGGAAAGGGGCTAGGATGAATCCTAAGCATGTTGCATGTCCTCCACGCACACCAAATCACCCTCAGCTATATCCTCATGCAGGTCCTGTGATTGAGGATACATAAGAGGCATTATTTGACTTGGCAGATACATTGCTTCAGCATGGGACTGATGTCCAAGGCAACGCAGACTAAGGGTTTGGAACTTCTAAGGCCGACCCATCTATAGATCACACATGAGATGCAGAGCGTTCAGAGCGTCATGTTATTCCACACCCTTCCACATCGTGTGGAGGCATATGCTATGGCCCTACTTTAGACTTCTTGTATGATGGATTACTTCAATTTGAAAGTAAAACTCATTATTTTCATATTATATTTTTTTTCATATCACAATTTTCAATTGTTTTGCAATTTATTTCTATTTAATTATCTGACAAATTATGTGAATAAATATACAGCTAGTGTCCCATGGCACATCAGAGTCGCATAGTCCACCGATCAATGTTGAGCACATTGATGCGGATGTCAATATTGCATATGGGTTTGGTTCATCACCATTACAGGTAAGAACTATACTTGTTAATTTGTCAACTTTATTTACATATTTATAGTAGAGATTGTAACATTCAGTACATCCTAATTTTGATACAACATGTTTTATGCACGGTGATCAGGATGAGTACATTGAATCTCAGCCTATTCCCTCTCATGTAGAGGTAGATTCCCAAACATAGGTATTATTTTAAATATGCTTTTAATTATGTTTCGATTTCTTTGGAAAAATCATTTTTCATCCATCATGTATATGTCTCGTTTTATTTGTATTATCTGACATTGACATATGTTACGTTATGTAGGGAACCATTGAGCCATTGGTGCTTGAAGAGCACCAACAAAAGGTTGTTTCTGACCCACCTCTTCCCCCCCGCTAGGTACATGTATGTTTCGCTTTCTTTGAAAACATCATTTTTTTCCATGTAGTATATTTGTCTAAGATTCTTTTTATTGTCTAAATTTGACATATGTTATTTTATGAAGGCTTCTATTGAGGAACCAGTGCTTGAAGAGCACTAGATTAATGACCCACCTATCACAATCCATCATGTGCGTTTATGTATCCCTTTCTTTTAATTGTGATTTTAGTGATTCAACGTGTACTTTTTTTATTTTTTAAAATTGTTTAATTGTATCTTTATCCTTTTGTACGTAGGAACGCGAGTTTGATGAATATGTCCAAAAAGTGAGCTTATTCACTAGTACAAGTAGAAGTCCTTTTCTCTCATTGCTACTTAATCAATCCACTGGTTACACACCTCCTATGACAAGGCAGCAGGTAGGTTTATGTATCCCTTTCATTGTACGTTTATGTATCGCTTTCCTTGATTTGGTGCTTTCCCTTTTTACGTTTTTGTAGGTTTATGTATCGCTTTGACATATGTTACTTTATGAAAGAAACTATTGAGATAGTGGTGCTTTAAGAGCATCAAAGCGAGGTTGTTTTCAACCCACCTCTTCCCCCTAGTGAGGTACATCTATGTTTCACTTTCTTTGGTAATATCATTTTTCATCCATGTAGCATTTATGTCTCTGATTCACTATTTTATCTGAGATTGACATATGTGTTACTTTATGCAGGCTTCTAGTGAGGCACTGATGCATGAAGAGCACCAAATTGATGACCCGCCTTTGACAAGCCAGCATATACGTTTATGTAATGCTTTCTTTGTACGTTTGTGTATCGCCTTCTCTAATTTGGTGCTTGAAGAGACCCAAATCGGTAACCCACATCTTCCCCCCCAATGTACATGTATATTTGTTGACATTGACATATATATTTTTTTATACAGCTTGATAGTGAGAAAGTGGTGCTTGAAGAGCACCCAATCTAGGTCATTGTTACTGAGGCACCACGACCCACCATTAATTACTCACGTACGGTAAGTAAAAATGTTATTTTGGTTTCAGAATTTGAATAAATGTACATAGAATTTTTAAAGGTTGGTAAATTAACTTAAAAATTTTGGTTTTTCTGCAATCTCCACTAATGCGACCTATCCCTCTTGTTCAATGATGGGGATCACCAGTGAGCAGTCGGAAAAGAAATCTAGACTTCTCCAAAGACATTGGCAATGGAAACGAAAGGGGTAATAACTGGAATAAATATATAGGGGTAATACATAGATGTAACTTTTTGTTCATATAACACATATGTACTTTTTGATCCACTATTTTGTATTATGGCCATGTGGCATGACAATTTTTGTAATATTATTTCTATACATATATAATATAAATCAAGGTTCAAATTTATACATATATGGCTGACTTGATCTTGGAACATGATATGGTTGACTTTATCTTTGAACATGATATGTGTGGTTTACCTATGTGATATAATGATATGTGTATTTCACATGCGTGCTAACTTACGAGATTCCAATACTTAAAGGAAGAATTTATGACTCATCTACTTTCTAACTTTATGGATATCCTCAACTTTTTTAAATCATAACCATACCATACACTAACTAAATTACATACACTAACAATCATAACACTAAGTCATGCATGGATGTGTAATATATACCATATCATACCCTACAATACCCTATGATACTAACATCATACCATTCTAACATACAACAAGATACCCTACAATACCCTATGATACTAACATCATACCATACTAACATACAATAACATACCATACATCACCCTATGACTCTAACATCATACCATACTAACATACATCATACCCTACAATACCCTACAAAACTAACATAATACCCTATAAAACCTAGTTGATTTTCAATATGTACATACATCCATGTGTTTCTACTTCCATATCATAACTTGTAAAGAGGTCACTAAACCATAGTTCCATGTCATAACTTGTCAACCCTAGTGATAGCATGCAAATTGGTGTTCATGAAACCCTAGTTGGTTTCCATTTTGTACATGTGTTTCTAGTTCCCTCTCTTAAATTGTAAATTCCTCACTAAACCCTAGTTCCATCTCATTATTTGTCAACCCTAGTTGGTTTCCAATTTCTAGTTCCCTTTCTTAACTTGTAAATTGCTCACTAAACCCTAGTTCCATCTCATTATTTGTCAACCCTAGTGATAGCATGCAAATTGGTGTTCATGAAAGCCTAGTTGGTTTTCAATTTGTACAGGGTCATGTGTTTCTAGTTCCCTCTCTTAACTTGTAAATTGCTTGAAGTAAACCCTAGTTCCATTTCATTATTTGTCAACCCTAGTGATAGCATGGAAATTGGTGTTCATGAAAGCCTGTTTGGTTTCCAATTTGTACATGTCCATGTGTTTCTAGTTCCCTCTCTTAACTTGCAAATTTCTCATGAAACCCTAGTTCCATCTCATACCTTGTCAACCCTAGTTGGTGCATGCAAATTGGTGTTCATCAAAGCCTAGTTGGTGCATGCAAGTATTGGTGATCATGTGTTTCTAGTTCCCTCTCTTAACTTGCAAATTTCTCATGAAACCCTAGTTCCATCTCATACCTTGTCAACCCTAGTTGGTGCATGCAAATTGGTGTTCATCAAAGCCTAGTTGGTGCATGCAAGTATTGGTGATCATGTGTTTCTAGTTCCTTCTCTTCACTTGCAAGTTTCTCATGAAACCATACCTTGACAACCCTAGTTGGTGCATGCAAATTGGTGTTAATGAAAGCCTAGTTGGTGCATGAAAGTATTGGTGATCATGTGTTTCTAGTTCCCTCTTTTAACTTGTAAATTTCTTTGTAAACCCTAGTTCCATATAATACCTTGTCAACCCTAGTGATAGCATGCAAATTGGTGTTCATGAAAGCCTAGTTGGTGCATGAAAGTATTGGTGATCATGTGTTTCTAGTTCCCTCTCTTAACTTATAAATTCCTCACTAAACCCTAGTTCCATCTCATACCTTATGAACCTTAGTTAGAGCATGCAAATTGGTATTCATGAAATCCTAGTTGGTGCATGCAAGTATTGGTGATCATGTGTTTCTAGTTCCCTTTCTTAACTTGCAAATTTCTCACTAAACCCTAGTACCATCTCATACCTTGTCAACCCTAGTTGGTGCATGCAAATTGGTGTTCATGAAAGCCTAGTTGGGGCATGCAAGTATTGGTGATCATGTGTTTCTAGTTCCCTCTCTTAACTTGTAAATTGCTCAATAAACCCTAGTTCCATCTCATACCTTGTCAACCCTAGTGATAGCATGGAAATTGGTGTTCATGAAAGCGAAGTTGGAGCTTGCAAGTATTGGTGATAATGTTTTTCTAGTTCCCTTTCTTAACTTGTAAATTGCTCACTAAACCCTAGTTCCATCTCATACCTTGTCGACCCTAGTTGGTGCATGCAAATTGGTGTTCATGAAAGCCTAGTTGGTTTCCGATTTGTACATAGCCATGTGTTTCTAGTTCACTCTCTTAACTTGTAAATTGCTCAGTAAACCCTAGTTCGATCTCATTATTTGTCAACATTAGTGATAGCATGCAAATTGGTGTTCATGAAAGCCTAGTTGGTGCATGCAAGTATTGGTGATCATGTGTTTCTAGTTCCCTCTCATAACTTGTAAATAGCTCGCTAAACCCTCGTTCCATGTCATACCTTGTCAACCCTAGTGATAGCATGCAATTGGTGTTCATGAAAGCCTAGTTGGTGCATGCAAGTATTGGTAATCATGTGTTTCTAGTTCCCTCTCTTAACTTGCAAATTGCTCACTAAACACTAGTTCCATCCCATACCTTGTTAACCCTAGTTGGTGCATGCAAATCGGTGTTCATGAAAGCCTAGTTGGTGCATGCAAGTATTGGTGATCATGTGTTTTTATATCCCTCTCTTAACTTGTAAATTGCTTAGTAAACCCTAGTGATAGAATGGAAAGTGGTGTTCATGAAAGCCTAGTTTGTTTCCGACTTGTACATGGAAATGTAATTAAATGTATATTAATCTAAAAAAATCAAGAAATGTAAATTTTGAACAACTGGAGAGATTGTTACTTTCTAAAATCTATTTGTCAGTGTCTAAAGACACTATTGTTGGCACCTCCAATGTGTCATAGATGGTGTTTGTATCCTAGGCACACAAAAGGCTAGACATTAGTAACATCATAAGAAATAAAAGAGAACCCAATGAAAATGTGCAAACATGATTTATAGATAACTCACTCGAGGTTTTACGATCATGTTATAGTGTCCACTATCCTCTGAAAAATATTATGTCTATGAATGGTATTTATCAATCATAGGTTTATTACATTGGGAATAAAGTAGGGATAAATAATTGAAATTGTGCTTCAGAATTCACTTTAAAGGTTAAATAATGCACCTGACAATGCACTCATACAAGTAGGCCATCCGGATCATCTCTTGTGCTGATGGTGTCCATCAATCTTTCCTTCTCTATATGAGGTAGCAAGTATCATACATGTGACCTATTTTTGTGACCAAGTGTACGCAGCTTGATGTTTATACCAACTACTAGGTTGGTGAAGTGGTATACAATATCTCCTGGTCTATAATCCTGATATACATACCCACCCTTCCGTTTTTGTTGTGCTGCAAGTGTCAAGTACTCACCTTTTATGACCATCGAGCTGATTGGGAATTCAATATTTTCATCATATGTAATAGGTTTGAGAATGGTTTGTTTCCCCTCTAAGAAACGTCCCAACCAATAGTCAGAACCCCATTCATTATTTTTGTGGAAACCACTACATATCTCTGACCTGTGAAAGGAAATAGGTCGAGTTAACAATACATTTTGTAAATAAGGTCTTTCATTTCTAATTTCTACATAAATTAAATTCTACATAGGTCATGTAAACAATACATAAATGCATTTTCTTATTTAGGTACTGGTCATGTACCTACTTCTATGAGATCCGATATGTGATCATAGTTTGTAGAAATATGTGTCTAATCATCTTAAAAATGGTATATTTCATTAAACTCATTGAAATTGGTGCCAAGTGTCACTCGATCCCATGTATCAATGGTATCTGTATCCTCACAATCATCCCATTCACCGATGCTACTAGAACTGCAAAAGCAGGCCTTCAATATTGTCCAAATTTGTAGGGCTGAGTGGTCTGAGCTTCTAATTGAATGAAATGGTCAAGTTCCATGCACTGTGTTCACCCAATGTGTTTTTTATTGGTCCAGATTTGTCACCTCCTAGAATATTCTTTCCACTAAGTGTTTCCTTGTTGCTTGTTCTCCCATGATAGATGCACACCATTCAACTATAGATGTAGCATCTCGAAGACGAGCACCTATAAACTTCATCTCTTCCCTTCGAAGGATAGTTTTAATGCATGCACCAGCACCATCATGCTCTCCTTTTCTATGACCAGTTTGAAAGTAGTTCCATACATGTGGCACCTTGTACTTTATGTGCAACAAACACAACCATTCAAATGTAGTGAATTCTTGAACTCTCCAGCACAACCATCTGACCAAATGAAGTGATGATAAAATGGTATATCCATAGCTATCACATGATCATAGAATAATTTAAAGCAATGTTTCACATAATGGATGTCATGGGTCCAGCAGTCACTTATGTAGAAGTGACTTTCTTTTAGTATCACACATTTCTCTTCATTGCTATCTTGCCCATGTCGATATTGATATCCACCATTATGCTCACCTGCTCTGTGTGATAGTATTGACTTTGAATTTCATTTTGTGGTTGTAGGGTGTATATTTCTGCAAAACAACCATTGATAGTATTGTTCTGAGAGGGAAGGTGTCCCATCATGTTCTGAATTGCTCATCTTGCCACCGTGCCATATTGACATGTTGAATGTACTGTTGGATCTTTCCACAAAACTCTGGAATAAAATCACATACTCGCACCTGGTACATGAACATTAATATGTCAATAAACCACATAAAAAAATATGAATATGAATATTAATATGTCAATATTGAACAATTTACCTGTGAAGACACCAATTTAATCTTCCTACTTTCTTTCCCATCATGTAGCTGATATGTCTCATACTGATAGTTCTGCTTCTCGACAATTGCATTCCCGAATGCTTGATCTTCACTTTCATGGATTGAATTAGACCATAATGATAGCCCACCATAATTGTTGCAAGAACCGTCTGCACATTGTCTTAAGTAATGTGTCTGCGCATCTTTCCTCAGACACATTATGCTATGGATGAAATCTCTGGATGACATTGGCGGTACTGTACTTGAGCATTCCTGCATGTGGTTAGGATGAAAAAAATGACGTATATGTGAAAATGTATGGTAACACAGGTCAAACTCTATGTGGTATCTACAACAACAAGTATTCTGGATGGTATTGATTCTAACATACCAAGGCTTGCACTTTTCAAAATATCTTTGCTCGAGCCTTAGCTCTACATGGGAAAATTTAAACATCTCGAATAGTTGAGTTTGTGTCATGTCAAGATAATGTTTAACATGAGCTTCATTGTTTCTATAAACCCTACAATATTTTAACACACCCTTCGTGTTAGAAGAAGGCCTAGTGTTATCATGCCAAAACGTTTGCACTAGGCCCTTCACTGCTTCGACTAACTTCATGTCTTTGCGGGGGAACGTACCGCTAGATGCCCATAATGTTTCCATTTGTCCCTCTAGATCAAGGTTGACTCTTCTTACTGAATGTTTTTTAAGTGTCTTTGGATGTAAAGGCACAATTTGTGATGTGCATTTAAGTAAACGACATTGTCTTGTGGATCTACATATAATTGATTCAGTCAATACACGACGAGCCACATTATAGTCTTGTGAACGAGTTTTTTTACCAATCGATGTGAATGCAACAACAAGAGATTTAACAATGTGATTACTTGATTCAATATTCTTCATTGTT